>JAIGNY010002050.1:232500-322500 GCA_020152595.1 Chiridota heheva
GATTTTCTCACCCATCCTTTGCATTCCCCTACTCAACCCTGTCTTGCTCCTGGAAAATCCTTTTTTCATTTCAGTAGTATCCCTAAACATTTTACTAGTCTGCCAGTGGGAAAAAACAATCATTTTCAAAAGCTGAATTTTAAAATAAACACAATTTTCAGAGACACTAATTACGACTATGTACATATTAAGGGGCATAAGTACCCTATCAAAATAAGAAGGGTATGATATCATGATTACATGTATCACAATCACGATCACAGTCAATGTAAGTTTACCCCCCCACCTCCAACCCCCCCCTCACCCCCCCCCCCCACCCCACCCCACCTTCACCCTTATTCGGAGGTCTCTAATGGTTCTGTTGAACCATCCATAATTAATTTCTAAAAAGTTCCATTTTTTTTCTGAAAAAGAAATATTCCTGATGATGTTGTTTAATTATATAATGGTGTTTCAGGATTCATATGATGATTTGAAATGGAAGATGTTATGGGCTGAAATCTCACAAAAAGAAGTAAATCTTAGAGCACGGTTATTTTGTCGAATACGGCTTATGGACAACACAGTATTTGGGAGATTTGCTCTGAGTATTTTTTCTGGATATCCAAATGTAAGCATCAGAATCTGTTAGAAAACAATTGTTTTAGAGAGTTAGGCCTATTAGCTGATTAGGAAGAAAGTCTGCACATTTTGATTGTCACCAGAGAAACTCTTCCGTTTGCCTAAGATAAATCATCTGTTTTTCTTAATTGCTATGATTCCCTAATTGGGTGCTAATATCTTATCAAAAATGTTTTGCAACTTACCTTTCTTGTAATTATAGACATGAATCAAGTACGGGAACTACCAAAGAGTCTTCAACAACTGTCTTATGAGTTGATATTTGCAGAATTAGGTAGAGCTAGGTCTGTTCTCTGGTTGTTCTTGTTTAAGCTAAATCAAACATTGTAAATACTTCAAATGGTCTTCAAACTTAATCCAACCATTTACTTGGTGTTCTTTTACCTATATATATATATATTCCATAAAAAGTAAATGAAATTTAATCATACAGGTATATTGTTTTTCGTTTCAGAGAAACTTAGTGAACCATAGAGTTGTCATTCATACACTGTGGAAGCTTAGTTAAACATTCAATTCTCAAAGGATCTCACCAAATAGGGATGTTTTGTAGTCAGGAAGTATCACAAGGTTGATCTGGATTGGATAGAATTTAGAAAAGGACACGGATGAAAATATAGGTGAATCAAGCAGAAGAATCATACTTAAAAAAACAAACAATGTTAAGAATTTCCGATTTACATGAAATAGGGTATAAATTTTGTTTATTTAATAAAAGTGGATGCAAAATGTGAGCAGAGTAAGTGTTGTGTTTAAGGTCCAATTTTGGTTCATTTTATGAGGTGCATTGGTATAGGGAAAAAGTGTTTGACCTTTGTTTTTTTCTCTCATCTAGATGATTAATCAAACGTCGTAACCATTACCTTACCCCTCCCCCCTCCCCCTTCCACACCCCACCCACCTTCTCCCGCACAGTCCATCTCCATTTTCATAACATTTCAGCCTATCATTTTTTAGAAAGGATGGGATATATTTTAGCTAACCGTTTTTAATCAAATTTGTTTTTGGTGTATTTCCAATTAATACTTCAGAAAGTGTGCATGTTGTTTAACCTCAAGTCACTGTTTTCTAGGAAGCCTACCAGATATTCATCGGCTCTGTCTGTCTGTCTCAAAATTGAGACAGTTATGATTAAGAGCCCAATCCGATTGTCAAAGTTGCTGCACTTGAAGACCATAAGCAGTGAAGGTGCTGAAATGGCTCTCACTTTCTGTTGGTCCCTCTTCTGCAAACGCATCTCTTCTCTCTTCGTCTCCGATGGTGTCAGCTGATTTCACGTTTCTGTTGCAGACATCCTGCAAGTGAAGCAGTGGTCGCCCTACCCGATATGATGTGATTTAAAAAGAGTAGTACAATCTGCATTGTGTTACTTGACAAAATTATTTTAATGATGGAAAGGTGGGGGAAGGGAAAATGTACATGGACTAGTATTTCACAGCCATTTATTAACTAAAGACTGTATTTTCTTTTTAAAAACCACTTCTGGTACCCATTATAAACAAGGGCCTATATGGACTATTTAACAAAGGCACAATAGGTTTGGTCTATTTCGAGATTTTCACAGCAGAAAGCTTTGAGAAGGAAGTTCAATTTACAACTTTTTAGAGGCCAGAGGTGAGGGGAGTAGTAAGAGGCCGCTATACAGACCCGGACAGTCCGGGCCTGTATAGCGCCCCCTGAGCTTTTTCCTCTTGGTCATCGGATTGGTCGGAGTCTGTATATTGACCTCTGAGATTTTTATTCATTTACATATACTTAATGCTAATTTCGGATTGGTCACTACCTGTATAGCAGCCCCTGAGCTTTTCCCTCTAGTTCATCGGATTAATCGGGGTTTGTATAGTGACCTCTGAGATTTCCCAGCCAATCACTACCTGTATAGCGGCCCCTAAGCTTTTTCCTTTTGGTCATCGGAGTCGTCGGAGTCTGTATATTGACCTCTGAGATTTTGATTCATTTACATATACTTAATGCTAATTTCGGATTGGTCACTACCTGTATAGCAGACCCTGAGCTGTTTCCTCTGGGTCTTTGGATTGGTCGGGGTCTGTATAGTGACCTCTGAGATTTTCCAGCCAAGCACTACCTGTATAACGGCCCCTGAGGTTTTCCCTCTGGGTCATTGGATTGGTCGGGGTCTGTATATTGACCTCTGAATTTGTTTCCTCTTGGTCATCGGATTGGTCCGGGCCTGTATAGCGGCCCCTGAGTTTTTTCCTCTTGGTCATTGGATTGGTCGGGGTCTGTATAGTGACCTCTGAGATTTTTTATTCATTTACATATACTTAATGCTAACTTCGGATTGGTCACTACCTGCATAGCAGACCCTGAGCTTTTCCCTCTGGGTCATCGGATTGGTCGGGGTCTGTATAGTGACCTCTGAAATTTTTCCAGCCAATCACTACCTGTATAGCGGCCCCTGAGATTTTCCCTGTGGGTCATCGGATTGGTCAGGGTCTGTATATTGACCTCTGAGATTTTTCCCTCTGGGTCATCGAATTGGTCCGGGCCTGTATAGCGGCCCCTGAGCTTTTCTCTCTGGGTCATCGGATTGCCGTCACAAGATATTCTCGATTGTTCCGCAGAGTCCTTTTAACGAGGTTTATAGCTTTTCCTGACTGGGTGTGCCAGGTGGGGGTATTATGGCACTCATTGTCGCCCATTTCAAAACAATACACCGAAAAAATATGTTGATTAGAAGTTTAGATTTGTCAAAGAGTTTAAACTGTACAAATGATATCGCCATATCACAATTATTAATAATATCGGAATAATATCGTTACAATTTACTGAGTCACGTCATTCGAGAAGACATTGTACTTGACGATCGAGAAACAGGAAACTTGTCATGTTTGAGACTATGGAGCCTACTATTTGGGAATAGTATCTCCATGTTAAGACCAACGTTTTGAAAATAGGTAAGATTTGAGCGGCGATATTCTTTAAACGGTATGATTTAAGAACAACATTTTATTTTCACATCCCACTAACTTTGCACAGGGAGCAAAATTTGAGCAAAGATATTTTGAAAACGTGACTGATTTCAGAAAACATTTTTTTCTGACACTCCTCATTTGAGAAACAATTTTTCTGAAACACTCATTTGAGAAACTTTTTTTTGAAACACTGTCATTTAAGGCAGTTTTTTGCTCAACTGTTTTTCATTTGAAAGGACCAAGGTGGCGTCTAACGGGGAATGACAGGAACGAACTGCACTTTAATGCGAAAAAGGGGTCTACGGGGGCTTAATCTTGGAATAATTGGACAAAACTACGTTTTTTACCGGAAAGTGGCGTCAACGGGGGAATAACAGGACAGAACTGCGCTTTAATGTGAAACACAGGGGTCTACGGGGGATTCATTGTGGGAATACTCAGACAAAACTACGTTTTTAACGGAAAAAATGGAGTCAACGGGGGGGGGAGACAGGACAGAAGTGCGCTTTAATGTGAAATACGGGGGTCTACGGGGGCTAAATCGTCGGAATAATTGGACAAAACTACGCTTTTAACAGGCAAATATGGCGTCAACGGGGGAATGACAGAACATAACTGCACTTTAATGCAAAAAAAGGGGTCTACGTTGATTCCAAACCACGCCCCGTGAACTCTTTTCCTCAAACATTACATTTGAGCATGCACTTTTTGAAAATTCGGTGAAGAAGAAGAAGAAGAAGAAGAAGAAGAAGAAGAAGAAGAAGAAGAAGAAGAAGAAGAAGAAGAAGAAGAAGAAGAAGAAGAAGAAGAAGAAGAAGAAGAAGAAGAAGAAGAAGAAGAAGAAGAAGAAGAAGAAGAAAGAAAGAAGAAGAAGAAGAAGAAGAAGAAGAAGAAGAAGAAGAAGAAGAAGAAGAAGAAGAAGAAGAAGAAGAAGAAGAAGAAGAAGGAGGAGGAGCAAGGGGAGAAGGGGGAGCAAGAGGAGGAGGAGGAGCAAAAGGCGGAGGAGAAGAAGAAGCAGGGCGTCAAATTTGAGAAGGCATTTTGACGTGTACTTCAGTTTTTGAAATTCCTTGGCGCTCTTTTTTCTCAACCATCCACTTTTGAGAGGATAATTTGAAGAAAAAAAGTGGTAAAAAACGAGGGAAATAGGTTAAAAAGCGAGGGACTTTATTGCGTACACGCGATAATGACGTCATTGCCTTGAGAATGGGAAAAAAGTTTCTATGACATTATGAAATGTAGATGTGTATTATGTTGTATGTGAACATCGACCAGTCTAGGACTGTCCGGAGAGAACCGCCATGACGACGGAACGTCGACGAACCTTGCGCCGTGCCAAAGCACTACTTAAACCCGATTTCGCCCGAGTTATATTGCCCTATGCGAGGTTGACGAAAATACAGTCGCTACCCCAGTCTAACATCAGGCAACTCTAGCGTATCAAGGGTAAGCAAGGTGTGTTTTCTTCCTTGTGAATGTTGGCGTGTAATATACAGACCCTGACCAATCCGATGACCCAGAGGGAAAATATCAGGGGCTGCTATACAGGTAGTGATTGGCTGGAAAATCTCAGAGGTCACTATACAGACCCCGACCAATCCGATGACCCAGAGGAAAAAACTCAGGGGCCGCTATACAGGCCCGGACCAATCCGATGACCAAGAGGAAACAAATTCAGAGGTCAATATACAGACCCCGACCAATCCGATGACCCAGAGGGAAAATCTCAGGGGCCGTTATACAGGTAGTGATTGGCTGGAAAATCTCAGAGGTCACTATACAGACCCCGACCAATCCAAAGACCCAGAGGAAAAAGCTCAGGGTCTGATATACAGGTAGTGACCAATCCGAAGTTAGCATTAAGTATATGTAAATGAATAAAAATCTCAGAGGTCAATATACAGATCCCGACCAATCCGATGACCAAGAGGAAAAAGCTCAGGGGCCGCTATACAAGCCGGGACTGTCCGGGCCTGTATAGCGGCCTCTTACTACTGAGAGTGTGTGTGGGGCGGGGAGGGTGTACTGCATTTTACCTAAATTAATTATATTTTTGTAACAGTGGAAACAAGAAACAATAACAGGTGCGAGAAAGATAGAATTTTGTTTGTATAATAATTTTGGAACCACAATGTATGAGGGGGGGGGGGGGGGGCTTCTCGTGTTATCAGACCCAGATCTCTTTACTAGCACTGGCACATCCACAATTTTGGAGGACTTTGAGGAAGAGAAACAAATGGTTTACAATTTGCCAAAGGCAGGGTGTTTCTTTCTTTAAACTAGAATTTGAGCACTCTGTAGAGTACATACTTTTGCCACTTTAGCAATTATACCACTAATTCACCAGTACCTCAGAAATCCTTGAACCCAAAAGAGTTATCCCCCAAAAATGTTATCCTCAAAAAAGCTACTTATTGAGATATCTTGCCCACTTGCATTCTAAACACTTCAGGATTATCTATCTTCTGATAAACTGATTAATTTCTTCAACTGTCCATGGTTATATATATGTTTTCTCTTTTACTCCCATCAGGAACTGCCTTTAACTCCCATCAGGAGCTGCATTTTACTACCATCAGGAGGTACATTTTACTCCCACCAGGAGCTGAATTTTACTCCCATCAGAAGCTGAATTTTACTCCCATCAGGAGCTGTCTTTTATTCCCATCAGGTGCTCTTTTTTACTTAAATCAGGCACTGCCTTTTTCACCCACCACCTGACCACGAGCTGTTTTTTACACCTGCTAGGAGCTGTCTTTTACTCACACTAGGCCCTATTTTTTAACTCCCATCAGGTTCTATTTTTTACTCCCATCAGGAGCTTTCCTTAACTTCCATCAGGAGCAGTAGCATAGAAGGTTATGTTTCACTGGGGAACCAAGGGCATTTAGGCGCCCCCCCCCTTCCTAAAGAAAATGCTTATAAGAGTAAAACGTTGTCATGTTGTACATAGACCTAAATTTGCATGCGCCGTTAGCAAACTATTTTTTTAAATTGTGTCAAAAATAAGGCAAAGCCCTAATAGGGACTTAGGGGCAAAGCCCGCGGAAGCCCCACATTTTTCGCGATTTTGATCACAGGAAATTGCTTAAAATGGGTCAAATCTCAGTAGACAGGTAGAGGCGAAGCCTAGGTATCCCCAAGAGGCGAATCTCCCGGAAGCCTTATACGTTTCTAATGATTTTGATATCAGAGAATCTGTTTAACAGAAGGGCGGAAGCCCTGCATTTCTCGCAATTGTGATCATAAAAAAAAACTACTTAATATCATGTCAAATCCAGGGTTGAAATCTTGGTAAACGCCCAGGGTGTGAAGCCCCGGAAACTTAGCGTTTTTTGTCGTGATTTTGATATCAGAAAATTGCTTAAAATTGTCTAAAATTCATGCTTAAACAGCTAAAGTTATACATAAGAAGATTATTTATTTTTGAACGAATGTTCAAATGTATAGGATCCCATTCACTACAATCTGACAATATATATGTATTCACTTGGGGTCGAGGTTGTTAGGGATGATTTTCATGTTTTTAATGTAAGAATAAAGCTTTGAAAGAAAACATTTACAATGTTTGTTCTGAAATTATACAAGTTGCAGAAGTTTAGATGAAAAAATATATGTTCAGAATAGTTTTTGCGCCCCTCAGCCTGAGAGCATTTTCAGAAAACTTCAATGGGATCACTTCCCACCCTGCCACCACGCCACTGATCAGGAGCTGTCTCCTAATTCCATCAGGAGCTGTCTTTTTCCATTAGGAGCTGTCTTTTACTCCATCAGAAGCTGTCTGGTACTCCCATCAAGAGCTCTTTTTTGACTCACATCAGGAGCTGCCTTTTACCCCCATCATGCGACAGGATCTGCCTTTTACTCCCATCAGGATCTGCCTTTTACCCCCATCATGCGCCAGGAGCTGCTTTACTCCCATCAGGATCTGCCTTTTACTCCCATCAGGATCTACCTTTTACTCCCATCAGGATCTGCCTTTTACCCCCATCATGCGCCAGGAGCTGCTTTACTCCCATCAGGATCTGCCTTTTACCCCCATCATGCGCCAGGAGCTGTCTGTTACTCCCACCAGGATCTGCCTTTTACTCCCACCAGGAGCTGCCTTTTACCTGTTTAATCACATTGCAGAAAGGAGAGGGGGGAGGGGAGGGGTTGCTGCTGACAAGAACAAGGGCACATAGCCCACGGATAATGACCAGTTATTGGGAGTGACGTCACACGTCGCTTAGCTGTTTTCAATTCTTTCATTTTTGGGAGCGTCGATTGCTTGTTTAGTTTTTATTTATTAGATTCAAATGGTTTCTTTCAAGGCTATTGACGGAATATTATGTTTTTGGTATTAATGGACTATGCAAAACTTAATTATAAACTCAATTTTGATTTGTTCGTGTCATGCCCTCGTTAATACACAAATAATGTTTGTATTTCTTGACAGTTTGGTTTAGTTTAGTTTTTTGACTCTGGTGGTGGCGGTATGATAAGTGTCAAGCAAGCAAAGCCTTCAAAGCCGGTATACCATGATTGGCCCTTGCGAGGCTCTTTAATGATGCATCTTCAACCCTTTTGAATATCTTTACGGTCGTCTTTACAAATTGGGGGAGGGGTGGACATGGGCCATAACAGGCTCCACAAAGTAGGGGACAGTGTTTTTCAGGCTACCTGATATAATTTTTTGAAAAGTGTGTAAGGAAAAGTCACCCCAGGAATTACGGCCCTGGTGAATATTACTTTACGCCTATTTTGTCGGTTATCACTCCATGTTCCCCTACCCTTGATCAATCTGATAAGATGTTGTAATAATTTCAAACACATATTTAACATATATCCCACTAAGCACATCAACAGATCGATGCAAAATAAAAGAAACTGGTGCCAGGTTGGTTCATTAATTTCCAAATTAATTTGATGAGTTTTATACTGTTTTACTTTCCAACTGTTTTACATTTCACATTCATTTTTCCAGCAGAAATTGGATTATGGAACTTTAAAAGTCTGCACAGATAAGACATTGACAAATTAATTGTTTTAAGGGACAGGTAGAGGCAATATTAGCTACATTGATTTAAAATCCACTCAAAACATGAAGGAAGCAAACAAATACATCAAAATCGGTTAAAAATTGGCCACTAATCTGTTTTTTTTTGAAGATTTTTGTGCAAATATGCAAATGCTTGTGTGATGCCTACTCTTGAGATGTATGAACGGACATTTAATGATGTAAATACTTTATCATTTAACCCTCTGCCATTTCTCTTTGAAAAATGTATGATAATTCGAATGAAGAGGATTTGATCTTTACCCCACCCCCAACCAACTTAAAGTAAATAAATAAATTAATCTCCCTTCAAGAAAATCCACATCAAGAGCGGATCTAGGAAAATCACAAGCAGGGGGTTCTGGTTATTATTGGAGTAATACAAAATGTTGGAACATTTTTGGAAAGGATTCCAACCCCCAGAACTCTACCCCCTCCCACTCTAGATCCGCCACTGACAGGGCGGATCTAGGAAAATCACAAAGAGAGGGTTTTGGTTATTATTGCAGTAATGAAAAATGTTAAACTTTTCAGAGGCGGGGCTACAACCCCCAGACTTCCCCCCTTATAGATCCGCCACTGCAGATGCAGCACATAATACTCAACGCATTCTGTTTTCAGATTTTACTATTTTAATCTTTTAAAATGTAATCCGTTTGCTTTAAGTTCCATTTCTTTTTATTTTCCGTAGTTAAGCTTTTTTTCTCATTGCGAATTTATCTTGTGATATGTTTTAATAATGCCAAACATCGAATTTACCAAAAATTGAAGAAACTTTATCGAAAACTGAAGGAAAATTGCCATATATAAAATGAAGGAAATTTTTCGAAAATTGCAGGAGAATGAAAGAAATTTCTGGAAAATTTACAAAAACCGTGACTAAGAACTATCTCATGGCTCCCCCAAAATCCAGCCTATACTCAAACCATGTGAGTAGGAATCGGGGGTTAAAAGTGGGGGGCGCGTGCCCCCCACTTTTTCGAAAAAATGACTGACAAAAGTTCCCCTTTTTTAATATGAAAAGTGCCCTGCCCCCTCGAGTTCCTTCACACACACTGGATTCAGGCGGCTTCGCTTCTGGACTACTGCCAGAGCTTCGTCCCTGGTCCCCAATAAAAAAAAAAATTAAGGGTGAATTTCTTATCTGCATGTTTAGAAATGGTGACCCTTCAATCGAGATCTTTTACTGACGTGACGTCATCTACTGACGTGACGTCATCTACTGACGTGACGCCATCTACTTACGTGACGTCATCTACTGACGTGACGTCATTTACTGACGTGACGTATTGAATACAGACAAAAGGTTTTTATTTTCGTATTTTATTAATAAGATTGAATCCATGATATACAGGTAAATTATTTGCATATAGTTTGATGACAATTTAAACGTTAAAGATAAGGAACATAGTCTTACTACATCATGACATATTACATCAATGCCATTAGAGACGTAGGAAACGGTGGGGTGGGGGTGCAAACTGCCCCTCTGAGAGGATTTCACCTTCCTGATTGCATGCTTCCTGCCCGGTAATTGGTAAGGTAAATTATTCAAAATAAAATAAAAAAACTGAATGAAAATTGTATAGAAAATATTGGAATTTTGGGTAAAATTCCCCAAAATTTGGAAGCTAACTTTTCTTTTGTTGTTGTTGAGATTTTCCTATTGGAAGCAACTTAGCAGTGCCATAATTCCGAAAACTTTGGAGTTTTCCCCCCTTTCGTACGCGCCTGAATGCTGGGCAGTTAATAAGTGCGATGCGGAAGGATTTATTCTTCCTGTCATTAACGGGCAAAACATGCTGAAATGGTGAATTCTGTTGACCCCAAATTTCAAATTAGATAGATACAGAGTGCTCATCTTCAAACATAATTAGTACAATTGCTCAGGGCCTTCAAAAAGTTGGGGTAGGCACATATAGCCACACTTTTCCTCCACAAAGGTGAAGGGGGCAATAATTTTCAGAAACCTAGTTTTTTTATAATTACGACTGAAAGATTGGAGACAATTCCCCAGGCTGTCCCCCATGAATTATGGCCCTGCAATTGCTTAATAAAGCGAGAAAAAAAATCAATTGGACGGATCATGGATTTAATTGGTCCAATGGTAGAAATTTATATTGCGTGGACGTACGAATGGCTTGCACCATAATTCAACTATATATACCAGAATGCCTTTAATAATACCCTTCTATCATTCAAAAATTTTACGGCTACCTGCACCGCAGTGTAATACAAAACATGTCAATAGCTAAAGAATAAAAAACATGAACAGTGTTTATCTTGACTAATTACTGAAGTTTTCACTAAAAGCAATAACAATAACTTCAAACAGTCCTCAAGAAGCTGCAGCATTAATTTAGAACAATAAATTACTGCCTAAAACATATCACTCATTCAAGGTAATAGTAATATTGCACAACCCCAATTGTATAATCGTTTCCTCCAAAGGTAATACTGCCTGAACAGGCACATTGTCAACGACCAGCGTCAACATAACCTTTAACGACGGCGCTTTTCATTTCAGTTTATTTTACACGCCAGATTCGAGTCACGTTTTATGATGAGAACGATGCAGCCTTTCCTGAAGTTAAGCTGAGCAAGTCAGCAGGTGGAGAGAGAGAACTTCATATAAGCGAATACAAAATGGGTAATCTTGACGATACCATATTCTCTTCAGACGACTGATGATTCAGCAATGTCGTCAGGTAATTCCTTAGCTTCCTCTCCTTCCTCTTGCTGTGGTTCTGCGAGTCTCTCAAGTTTTAAAAGTCTTACTCGAGCAGCATGCCTCTTTTTCTCCTGCAGTTTCTCTTTAAGAGCGCGGAAATGCGCCTCTCTATTTGCATCTGCTTTGTCTATAGTACGCTTCACTTTTTGTTCAGTTTCTTTGCGCAGCTGTTCGACTGAGATGTCAAGGGTTTGATGAACTTGTTTTTCTTTAGTCGTGGTGTTCAGTCGTTCAATCATTTCTGCTTCACGAATCTGTGAGAAAAAATGAATTATGATATTAAAATTCAGACATTTTGCAAACCAAACAACAAACATAGACATATAATTAAAACGTTTAGCTGTTTGAACCAGACAACCTAAGGTTTTAAGGTTCCGATGGCAAAACATGGATTTTTTTCTGTGGCAAAAAAATATTAAGCCCCAGCCTCCGCCCACAATTCATGTAACTGAAATTCAACATTTTTGCACTATGAACATGATGTCACTACCAAAAACAATAGGGAACATCTACAGACCATGGAATATCTGTGTAGTACAATATGACATGACAGACAGTTGTTTAAATGAGTATTTCAAGATTTTTACATTAAGCCCCGTCTACTCATTAATATGGTAGACATCAACATTATAAACAATAGGGCACATCTACGAACCATGGGATATCTGTGTTCCACATATGACATGAATCCAGATTATCGTTCTTGAGATATCGTGTTTAAGAGCTGGGCGTTACACACACATACATGCACACACGCCATCATGTCCGCATAGGTGTCTGATGCTCATTACATCGGTTCCAAAAAGCCATGTAGTAGGCTACATCTGATTTACAGATTAACCACATTTGATTATATACTATATGTCCTGCAAAGTAGAACTTTTACCTCCGCCAAGGAAGTTGAACGGAGGTTATGTTTTCGCCCGTGTTTGTTTGTCATCACCGTATCTCAAGAACTGATAATTGGATTTTGATCAAAATTAGTGTGTGGTTTTATTCCTGCCTAAGTAAGAAGTGTTTAAAATATGGCACGTAATGGGGGAAGGGCAACAATGGAGGATGGGAATATTTTAGGGCAAGATTATCAACACTTAGTTGAAACTTTCTAATGGAAACTCATGCCATGAAAAAACAGTCATACAATGAATTTTCTGGACTCAAAGAAATTCAAGTGAAGTTGTCTCTAGTATCAATGAAATCAAAACAATTGGTTTCTGCCATGAATGAAAATGATGGAATGTGAATCTACTCTGCCCTGTATAGAGCTCAAACAATGAATGCTTAGCCTGAATTAAGCTGAAAACTATATTCACAAGTGATGATCATCAAGTGTTTAGAACGTGAATGGCAATAAGGATTAACAGTGAGAAAGAGATTGTTTGGGGTAACAACTTGGTGGGTCAGGGTTTCTGAGGTGTAGATTGTATTCCGGTGGGGAATGAACAGGGGCGGAGGTATGCGCTCTGCAGAGTGCTATATTTCTAGTTGTTTTAGTTTTTGTGCCAAATCTACTTTAAAGAGAGAAAGTGAAAGTTGTAAATTTGCCTCGTGCATTCCCCAGGGGGAAGGGGTCGAATGTGTAAATGTTTGGCAAACATAATAGGCTCTTAAATTTGAAAACATTTCCATTTGCATTTTTGGTTCATGCTCTCCATGCTTTTGCATCGGATAACATGTTTGTTCCAGAAGTAACACATTTTCCAAAAAAAAATCTTTGGCGTGTGATTTTCATTTTATTTCATTTTAACTAATCCATCAACATCCTTACCTTCTTTCTCTCCTCAGCTGCCTTGAGCTTGGCCTCCACCTGCTCCCTTGTCCAAGATCTCTTTTTAGATTTTCGTTTCTTCAAGCTGGCAAGACGAGGAGGGGGTCTTTTAAGAATACCAAACTCTGACGCAATCATGACATCAAAGGCGATGCCACTCACGCCCTCTTCACTGGGGGTGGTCAGAAGCCCCTGGCTTTTTAATTCGTCAATGATTTCTTCTTGGGTCTGTTGCTTCTTCTTTTTACGGGAATCGATTTTTGTGCCACTGATTA
The DNA here is from genome assembly GCA_020152595.1 of Chiridota heheva. Lineage (NCBI taxonomy): Eukaryota > Metazoa > Echinodermata > Holothuroidea > Apodida > Chiridotidae > Chiridota > Chiridota heheva. The sequence goes on from JAIGNY010002050.1 coordinate 245,870, forward strand.
TGAGATCTAGAACAAATAAAGAGAGAAGGTAGCATTTATTAGATCTCCAATAATTTTCAAGTGTTTTATTATCATATGCATTCATTATTTAGACAGTGGTCAATCATCCTGTATATATACACCTGAGTATGACGTGAACTTTCCTAACCATAAAGTGGAAACAAATGCATTTACTGTTATATCAAGAGTTTACATACAAAAACATTGAAAGTTTTAGCAAGCCTCTGAATCATGAGGCCAAAATCATAACAAATAAACATTTCGCATTTCCATAATTTAATTTTTTTCCCCTCACGCACACACTGATATTTAGTATTATATGTATCAGATATTTTGCCGACTTGACCGATTCAGATTCAGATAAAAAGATCACATAATATTGTCACCCTGCAGTTTATATCACCAAACCATTGTTACGCGAATTTTTAATATTATCTCCTTGACGAAGGTAAACAATTTTGACCCCCACTAAGATTACAATCTAAGCTCCTTTGATCGCCGTGCACCATTGCAACAATCGTCACCAAAATAAATTTGTTAGTTTTCAATGGGTACAGGTTGTTCTTTGTACTCGCATACAAACAGTGAATTTGAATTATCGATCGATTGATTAGGGTTTTGAGACTTAGTGTCTCAAGTATGTTCAGCACGTTAACCATGTATAGCCAACAATATGCGGACTTCGTTCCCAGGATATAGAAAAAATACAATTGCTACATCATACCAGGGAGTTGTGATCATACACTATAAAAATGTCCCCTAATTTCCACCACGACGAGATACAAAATATTGTAAAGTGGAAATAAACTAACATTTGAAGAAAATCTTTACCTAGCCTATTTAAAGAAATACACGTTAGAATTTCGCTCTTGAAACTTATTTTGAAGCAATTGGGATAAATATTATCTGCCCGATATTTGATCATGTGTTATCTTCCTCATATCGTGTTGCAGTTCAAATATATAGCAATATGAGAATTTCATGTTGATATGCAATTATAGCCATGCATGTGCTAATTGGAAATTGCCAAGTTTAATGATCATCATTTTAGAATGGGCTGAAGAAAAACTTGTATAAGCTCTGAAAAGTTGAGAGACAAGTTAATCAACATCAGTTTTAGAGCAATAAAGGTATACCAATTCAAGTGATATTTACAGTAAGAAATTTCGTCTTACCTGGTGTTGTGGGTCTCTCAAACTTCTCCACCTTCTGTATCTCGTCAACGTTTGATTCCTCGGTGATCATTCCTGGACAATCCACTTCCAGACCACTGTCGACAGATGCCTTACTAGAAGCAGATGACCCCCTATTATTCCCTTCACGAATACTGTCCAGACTCCCATTTGATAAAGACCTTTTCCCCTCCACCAGAGTTTGTTCACCAGCGCTGAACACCTGAATTTCAGTCCCTGATTTTGGAAGAACGCAAACAATTTTAGAAACGGAGCGATTTGACTTATTTGATTTATTAGAAATCCTGCTTTTAGTACTTGACGCGGAGATTGGTTTCTTCACTGGGGACGGACTTTCTGTTCCCCAGGCCTCTGCACGCGTCGGGGCAGCCACGGGGCTGGAGGAGGCCACGGTCTCTTTGGAACTATTGCAACCCATGATTATCACAGTTCACCAAACAAAGTCAGCTAAATTTGAACAGAATGAAGAATATGTGTCAAAATTGTAGTTGGTATCAAGAATTCCTTAAATATATCCGTATAGATTATTCAAAAGGTAGAAGATTGTATCGCAATGAGTCTCAGGTTTCGATAAAATATGATTGTCTGTCCGAGACCTAAAGGTACTAATACAAACCATCGACTGCACACACATTATAAGCCACGCTGACGTTTGGAACAATCACAGGTCGTTGCTATGTAAGCTACGCTTCCGTTGCCATAGCTGTTGCTAACACAATAGGGTTAATATGTCTCCTGAACTCTTGGAAGCGGGTATTCTCCATTGTTTACATCAGGTTTATCTGGTGTAAAAGAGCATGGATTTGTTATCATCCTGCTTGAGCAAGCAGCGTGTAAGAGATGATAATTCTTGCTGATGTGAGAAGATTTTAAGTGGTACTCAATTTCATGTAATATCTGATTTCCTCTCGTGGCTTTGACATCAACTGACCTTTCCAGTTGATATAGAGATTAAACATGAGTAAACAATATCATATTCTGTAATCAAGTAATAAAATCATGGTGGAAATCAGCTCCGTTTACCTTTGGACATATGCAGGGGTGCAAATCCCACGGACCCGAGCAAAAATCGAGAATTGAGGGGCCCCGAGCAATGATACTGCGATATATTTGTTAGGGGCCCGAACGCTACATTTCCCACGGCCCCCCAGATCTCTAGTTGCGCCACTGGACAATATGTAATCGTAAACGGATCCAAAATTTTCTGGGGAAGGTACGGATTATATAGTATTGACCGAACACTATTTTCTCGGTACGTAACTTGGCAACATAGGCAAATTATATTTTGATGAACGTTTTTCTTTGTGCTCTTTATGCTTTTTTGCAAGGCCGCCAACCGAGAATTCTTTTACACTTTTTACACTTGGATCAGTGGCGGCGCCAGCCCGAGAATTTTTTTACAGGGGATGGAAGCATAGGACCACGGGGAAGCCTGGACCTCCGTCGGGAACGTGGTGGTAAAATTTGTCGGGAATCACGAGTTCAAAAAAAAAAAAAAAGAGGTACTTAAACAAATTTTCCCGACGAGTAATGTGAAAACCATTCTTCAAAACTCTTAACTTTCCCCCAAATCGTGTTTACTATTATGGCTCATAAAACGGCAAATACCGCCGGAGCGGCTATTTTTTTGATTGGGGTGGGGAGGGGTCAAGATAGAATGTCAGGGGGGTAAAGCCAAACCAAACCAAGAATGATGTGATAACCTGTTTTAGGAGCAGTTTTGATGATTAATGAAAAATATTGGGACAATATTGGGTACATAATTTCATAAGTTGGGAGCAGAGAGAAAAGAACTACCTTAAAAGATTTCATTGGAAAATTATTAACAAATATTTGGTAAAATCATTGAAAATTTTGTAAAATTTAGCAATATTATCTGATATATAATTGATTTTACCAAAAATCGAAGAAAAATTGCCCCCAAAATGAAGAAACTTTTCTGAAAATTGAACAAAATGCATGAGAATGAAAGAAATTTGACAAACATAACTCAAACATTGAAGGAATTTTCCCCAAAACTGAAAAAAAATTACCAAAAATTGACGGAAAACTGCCCTAGAGTCAAAGAAAATTTCCGAAAAAAGCACGAGAATTAAGGAAATTGCCCAAAGTTGAAAGAGATTCCTTAAATATTAAAGGAAATATCCCGAAAAATGAAGATTTACATAAACCGTGACTAAGAAATTTTTCATGGTAAAAAAAAAAGTCATAGGATCAATTTCAGGAGCCATGGCAGCATGGCCTCCGCATGAATCCGCCCGGGAAGAAGGGAGAGGTGGGGAGGGAGGGAGTGGGGAGGGGGAGAGGTGGCGCTGAACTCTCTTTGCCCGAAAAGAAAAGAAAAAAAACTTGAACACTTTTTACCCAATTTTTCTATAGGGTTGGAAATGAGGATAATTTTTTGAAAAATTGAACCAACATTTTTCGGAAAAATCAGCCAAATTTTCCAGATAATTAGCAATACAGAAACTCAGAAGCCCATACATGCAGTAGCATACGCCCCTCCCCCTTCCTCTCTTCACCACTTTTTGAAAGAAATTTTTTCAAAAATTGGGATAAATTGGGATCTTTTAATGAAAAAATTTATAAAATTGTTTTTTGTTGCATCTTTTTCCTTTAAAAACAACAACATTGTCCTCAGAAATGGGCTTAGTGTGAACACTTTGTCGGGAAGGAAGGGCGTGACTGCTGGCTACGTGACTGCACACATGCCATAAAGAAACTGCTACAAAGTTCATTAAGCCGCCCCAAAAAATGATAATCAGTAAATTGGCAAAGGGGTTGGGGAGGGGGGAATGACCGTTCCCACTTGGCCTTAAGCTAAGTTGGTCAGTAGGCTTATGCAGAGGTTATTTGAAACATTGAAAACCTTTTCCTCGTTTTGGAGTTCCTTGACTGCAGCGATACAAATATGTTTTAAGGGAATGTATACCGTTTTGGAAAGTCTTTCATTTGGCTGTTTCTTATTTTTATCAATAATTATAATAACTCAATACAAGTAAAGCTTGCTTGGTAATCATATATTATATACATACCTGTATGGCCCCATTGAAATCACTTTTTTTTTTCTTCTTCAAAACATATATCAATAGCTCAAAGTATAGATAATTATATCAATGCTAGGAATATTTTCCTCCATTATTTTATTCTCCACACAATTTCATTTAAGGTCTAAGTTACATTGGCTGTTTGACATCGAGTGGGTTTGGGGGTTAAAATTAAATGGCATGGAACGGGTACAGGGAATGAAGAATGGGATACACCGTCAGGGCCTGCACCTCGACATAAAGTTTTAACTGTTAACAGTTGTGCACACCAGAAACAAACAAACAAACAAGTACTTGAACGTCCCAACATTCATATAACTATAATGCAAAAGATTTATGATTAGTGCACGTTCATTACCGCTTACAAGGTCAAAATATCACATTTAACGTTTTTGTGTCACGATAAGTGCCGATATTTTGAAGTTTTTCATGTAGGACTTAGAAGATTAAGATAAACAACTGAACAACATGGGGGAAATATTTCCGTCATATATACAACTGTACAATGAATATATTGCAAAACATATAAAACACTACAAGACATTTACATTACACAATCTGACGATATAACATATACAGATATGTATTTATAGTGGTAGCCTACTATTGGTTCAATAATTTTTCGAACATTATATGGCATATAAAAACAAGTAAAATTTTAATAAACATGATAAACAATATAATTTTTTTCCTTTTTTTTTTGTAATTTTTAAACGCGCTGCCAATCAAAAAGCACATAAAAATCAATTCCTATGCCCTGTATGTCAGCATGCTGGGGGATTGATTTTGACCATCAGAACATTGTGGTTTTAAACGAATACTTACTAATGAAAGCCTGACAAGAAGGGGCAGGGTGCGGTGCTGCCTCGGGTCCTGGTCGATTATGAGCAAAACATGAATGAACGCATGCTACTATGTTTGGGAAATTAAGAAAATATTTCTCTCTACAAAATTAAATAGTGAATTATTGCATAGTTATTATCAAAAGTTCTGAAACTAAAATTGAGAATTAGACTGGGGACCAAATGACATTTTGTTTCCGTGGCCCTGTACTGACTCTCGACACACTTGGTACAATTCAGTAAAATTCATATTTTTGTAAATGAGTGCCATCCATATTTTTTGACAAAGGGTGGCTACTTTCAGGGGCGGATCCAATGGTGGATGTAATCTGGAACCAAAGAGCTTAACGCATATAAATTCGTGCCCAGTAAAGTGTAAAAAGATACTATCTATAGCTATACTGTAGCTATACCACTATACTATAGCTATATATAGGGAATTCCTGGATTCGCACTTGACACGCCTGATATACAGATATATATGTTACTAATTTCTCAAAAATATTCGAATACTAGGGATGGTGCTGTTTCATTATTTGGGGTACATTTTGATTGAATTCTATATTTTTGGTTCCAAAGTGGGCAACTGATGATACTTGTATGATTATCAGATTATGCTGCTATATACTGATATATCTTTTTGCTTTTCACACATGTTTATCTTTGCCTTATACAAAGCTGTTTTATCCGAACACATCCTTCCATCCAAATTCGGTTCTCAAGAGTTTCAGAGGCGGAATAGAAGGTGCACCTCTTATCTCTGGCTCGGGATACGTTAGAAATTTAAGCTATTCGGCGGCCCTGCCTTGCTCTCACTCAATTTCTCTTCCACATATATATATATTGGTCAGTTCTCGACAGTAGATTGTTTTGGCTTAAGTCCAAACAAGGTCCAATAAATCCAATCAGTTGATCAATTCTTTCGCCAGGTCATGGAATCTCTGAAAGTATAAGTTTAAGATCAGTATCCATAAAACCGATTTCATTTTCTGTTTTTAAAATGAACTGGAGAAAATCGAATATTCACATGCATGAATGGGTACAGGTGAACAAGGCCGTAATTCCTGGGGGACAGGGAGGAAAAGGAATTCCAAAAATACTTAAGGTTTTGAAATACACTGTCCCCATTATTTTGTAGAGGGAAAATATAGCCCCGTGCCCCACTCTTCTCCCCCCTCCCACACACACTTTGAACACGAGAGCAAAGAAGAAAATAAGGAGTGAAAATAACAGATTTGTAGCAAATGATGTTCAGAATCTTTTGACCCTTAATCGTAGCGCAAGAATGTATTAAATATATGGGGTGTACGAATTTGGTTGTATAGTCGTCTCTAATTCAATAATATCCAGTTACGGGTGGCGTCGCTAATGGGGGGGGAAGGGCACGGGGACATGCCCTCAAATTTGTTGCTGTGACCTTCCACCCCCTCCTGCGTGCCACCTCAAATGAAAACCGGCATTACAAATTTATCTTGAAACATTTTCCGTCCTTTTTTCTCAAATTATTTCATATTTTAATATTTAAATTAATAAATGAAAACCCAAATTTTGGTCAGTGATTTGAAAGATTTTGCTTCAGCTTTCACCATTTTATTACAAAACAAAATACCACCAATGTATACCAGTATACAGATGCCCCGTGGGTTTGTGCCAGACTTCATAGTTTGTAAGTTGCGCCGAAACCTCTAATGCATCTATCAGCATAACGTATATACAACTTACAAGCTCAACATTTTTAAGAGGGAAAAGATCGTTTTGACTTAAAAAGATTTTCTTTTTCTTGCGAAATTTATCGGATTTTCATTTCATTTTGGCAAGACATAAAATTGGCGACGAAAAACCAACAAAACATGCAGGTGACATTTTTCTTTACTTTTCACATTTGTGTGACCTTTTCAGAGGTATTTGGACCAGTTGACTCAAATATCCAATCTTCTTCACCTGAATTTTCAGAGGACATTTCTTTCTTCAGCACCTCCTTATCTGACTTGATTTTAACGTTAGCAATTAGAATTTAAAATCTTGTGATTTTCCTTCAGCTTTTAATCCATTTGAGTGTTTCGTCGCCCTTGATGCCAAAGGTTTTTTTGTCCAAATTAACTTATTCCGCATATTGCGCAGGGTAATCTCTTTTCGGCCTGTTTAGAAATGGTAACGCAAACAGCCAAATGCTTATCTGAGTTGATTTGAAGCCATTTTGAGGCATCAAAACCATGAAAACTTTCACAGATTCCGGGGCTAGCATTCTATAGTTTATTGCCTGAATTGTCACAGTTTTCAGGGAAATTATTTTCTAACTGGTTTAGAAATGGTAACTCAAATGCTTATCTGAGTTGAGAGTTAACAATATAGAATCTTAAATCTTGTTCTGTACATCAATTCAAGTTTTGAATTTCTCTGTTTGATTTGAAGCCATTTTGGGGCAACATATCAAAAAATTTACAGAGCTTCCGGGGCTTCGCCCTGGACCCCAGGTTTGTTTTGGGGCCCTGAATTATCTCAGTTTTCAGGGGAAAATGCATTTCTGCCTGACTAGAAATGGTGACCAAAATGTTTTTTGAGTTGATTTAACGTTTGAATCTTAAATTTTCTTCCTTTCATCCATAAAATTTTGGAACTTCTGTGTTTGATTTTAAGCCATTTTGGGGCATCAAAAACAAGAGAATTGCAGAGCTTCCGAGGGCGTCGCCCCCTGGACCACTGTCAAGGCTTCGTCCCTGCACCCCACCATAGGTTTCGCCCCTGAACTCCATCATGGGCCCACTAAAAGACCCTACGTCGCCACGCCCACGCTTAAGGTGGCACTTTATAGTGCCCCAATTTCCGCCTCTGAGCTGCTGTGCCCCCTTAAACAAATATCTCCAGCAACGCCACTGCCAGTTACTGCTGCTAGTTTCTAATTCCTAGTACCTAGTTATAGTTAGGTTAGGGGCATAGCCCGAACCATTAAATTACGAATAAGGTACTAGCAGACTAGGGATCAGTAACAATTTCACACACCAAAATATACGTTCAAGTTGAAAAAGGACACTGGCAGAAACTGAGAAATATTCGCCAGTACTGCATTCCTGACTCCAGCTTCCTAACTCTGCAATATACTTTTAATGACATCTGAGCATCCAGGTTTATTAGGCACAAGTGCCCACAAACTTTCAAAAAACAGCTTTTCGTATATACAATCTTGAATTGCATTACAGATTTCTTCTTATAGCCTAACTTCATCTTGTTTACACTCTTTTCATTCCAGCATTCAGGTCATATGTAAAAAAAAAAAATCATATCTATATAAATTCATGGAATATATATTTATATAAATTCATATTTCTGGATGACTGAAGGACGAAGAGGTGTACACATGCACGCATAGACTGATTGAAATTGGCCATACCTCGTGTCGCCAGTCTTCAATATTTGTTGTGGAATCATTATGAACTGATGCATAATTACTATAATTAATAAGAATAATGTAAATTACTTGCAGTTTCTCACTTGGCGTTTGCAGTTATTTCAGAGGACATTGTTGAAGAAAAGAACGAGTAATACCTTGAAATAAGAGAAAATGAGTTAGCGATAGTGGCGAATATATAGGAGATGCATAACGCGGTCCTTTATCTGTTGACAGACACTAACATTGTCAGCTGTTAGACAACGCTATTATCTTGAAAAGTAGTCGAAAAGTGTACTTTTGATATGAGCAATGGTTATTATGGACATTATGTATGAAGTGAATTATGCTATATGGGTCACGCAAAGCTACACGATTTATATGCGGTACAGTCATATGCAAAATTGACGAAATTCGTTTGAACCCATTTGGAATTCGCTATTCAAGTTTGGAACCCATATTTAAAAGGTGACATTGATTTAATTGAGAAAGTCCAGAGAAGATTTACTAGGGTGGTTCCTGCTTTACAGCATTTTACTTATGAAGTCATTGATACTACCAGTTTATGTGGGTCATTGATACTACCAGTTTATGTGGCGTGACTTATGACGTCATTGATACAACCAGTTTATGTGGCGTGACTTATGACGTCATTGATACTACCAGTTTATGTGACGTTTGTGCCGACATTTGACTGTTTGAGGTGTAGGGAAGTAAGAAAACCTTCACTCGCTCGCCCCTAATTCTTCCCACACTGTCAGACTGTCTAAAGGTTGAGGGGTCAGATACAGTTGAAATGTGGTTGTGGTTCAAAATCTCGGACTTCACTGGAGCTAACAATAATTTGTTTGATGTAAGCAAGGAAAACGCCGATCATTGTCATTATTTTTATACTGAGTTGGTCCGCCCATTTAAGGATCCTATGTGACCAGCGACGTAGCTAAAGAATAAGAGGTGGGTGGTTGGGGGCTTAGATACGGATTTTTGTATGGTTTTGTTCCTCCCTCCCCCCTCCCCCTGCAAAGTAGTCCAGCTACGGCGCCAATGCATGTGACAGGCCTGTAAAGAAACTTGACCATCAACTTGTTCTGTGTCCGCTTCGGTAAGTGGAATCGATGGCGAAGTAAATAATTATTGGTATTTTTTTCGTTCTAATCTTAAAGCTATGTATCGTTTTACAAATAATGATCTCCTGCATGCTGCCTGGCTGTCACTGAATCTACCAAAATATCAAATGTACACACGAATATCTATACTATCTAAATTACTGAAGTATTTAGTGTTGTACACTTACGAAGAACGCTGTCGATTGGTTGACGCACACTTGCTAGTTGTCAATGGTTGCCTCTGTGGTAGGGATAGGAATTTCATAGAGAACTAAAGAAACAAATGTAAAATGTACTTAATTTGTTGACATTGTATGTTGTACAGAAAATTTAAAGGATCAAAATTGTCATACTGTCCCAAACCCAAAGTAAAACATTGACTGATCTAAAGGGTGCATGGTTTTTGGGCTCATTCACTTTTTTAAATGTCCCTTTGTTAAACTTTATAAAACTTTCCGATTTTTGTTATATATGTTAATTCCAACCGGGAAGAAAGCATGCAGCCCGGAAGGTAAAATCCTCTGAATGGCAGTTTTCCCCCTTCTCCTCCGCTTTTGGCTGTCTGGTTAGTAGGCTTACTGATTAAAAACGACGAACTATAAGAAATTAGTTAAACTTTTAAATATTTGCGTGATTCCACTAAGATACCACTCAAAATGGGAATCATCTTTGGAGGATCGTATAAATCATATCAGGTGTGAGTGATTGTAAATCAAAAGAGTGGCATATGTTTGTAATATGCTATTAAAAGAAGGCTGTTGCTAAATCCCAAGCGTTTCAGTCCATAAATCTCAAGATTAATCTCAAGATTTTCCTAGTGTTTCGGTCTAAGTATACCATTAACTAACCTAACCTAAAAACCTAACTCTAATCTATAGAAATGAATAATTAATTATTAATAATTAAGAATTAGTTATTAATTATACATTTCTATGTCCTAACCTAACTGGATCAATCAATCAATCAATCGATCAATCAATCGATTGATCAATCAATCATTCAATTAATCAATCAATCAATCAATCAACTCATCCATCCATCCATCCATCCATCATTCATCCATCCATCCATCCAATCCATTCATCCAATCATCCAATCACGCAGCAAGTCAGTCAGTCAAGTCAGTCAATCGGTCAATCAATCAATCAATCAATCAATCAATCAATCAAATCAATCAATCAATCAATAATCATATATATATATATATATATATATATATATATATATATATATATATATATATATATATATATATATATATATATATATATATATATATATATATATATATATATATATATATATATATATATATATATATATATATATATATATATATATATATATATATATATATATATATATATATATATATATATATATATATATATATATATATATATATATATATATATATATATATATATATATATATATATATATATATATATATATATATATATATATATATATATATATATATATATATATATATATATATCAGTAATACATTCGGTGTCAACAGGTGAGAAAAACACTGACTAACGCGATACGGAAACATCTATAACAACGAATTTGTACATTGGCAGAGACTTTTTTTCACATTCCTTAAAGATTAGGCCATTTGAGGACAACCCGCACGTATGATTTGCTAAAAAAGTTTGTTTTAGGTTACAAAATTTGCTCAGGATAAAGAATGAATTTAGTAGTCAAAGTGTATATATGTGGAATAATAAAATCTCCAAAACCTTACATCTCATCAGTTCTGTTTGTGTTTTAGTATCATACAGATGTACAAGGATGGTATATGGCTAGCTGACCACTAATCCTTTAAATCGTCGTGAACTGACGTTAGATGCAGCCGAAAAGATGTCAAATTCAATTACTTGTCTTGCAGTCTTGGATTTGGACCTACCTTAAGAAGTTAACACCAAGAAGAGATTAGAATTTCCTAGAAATTCGGTCTCCCCCGTTCTACGTTGGTTCTTTACAACCTGACAACCATCGATAAATTTCATTTTATTTTTTAGAGTATCGTTTTGACTGACTACTAGTGTTCGAAGAACCCCGAGACAGCTAGAGTGATATAGCTGAACACCGTCGTGCAAAGGAGTAGGAATAAAATACAAATAAAAGTAAAGCCAGAGATAATATGGAAAAGTGGCTCATTAGGGCCATTGGTATATTGTTTTTCATTATCAGAGAAACAGTTTTTTTTTTTTGGTTTTTTTTCTTCCGAGTTTAATATTTGTTTTTCCGAATTGTCGTTTCGTTTTCCCGTTTTTAAGTTGCTTTGTTTTTCCCACTTTTTCTTCTTCAGTTTTTTTTCGACGCTATTATAGCGTGTCTTACGTACGAGAAAGAGTGCGAGGTCCGTGAGAGCTTGTCATGACATTTGGCGTACATGCATAGAAGCTGCTCTTTCAGCTGTTCAGGAAAAGGAATTGCTATCGCTTTACTTTCGACTACGGATCTCCAATCTGAAATCTTATTCCATTTACTCCGAACCCTTCATTCATATATCTTGCTATTAAGTATACCGAATATGGCGTGTTAGGTTAAATGAGTAATCAAATTTATTTTGGTGGCGGTGACGCTGAGGGGGAGAGCAGTAGAGCCTAGGTGGAAAGGTGAAATCTGGTATGGGCAAGAGACGAGAAGCTCTAAAGGAGGATAAATTGCTATATCAAAGTAACTCTCCCACTTGGCACCCCAATAAAAACTATCTGCAAAGCAAAAATTTGCCTAATTTGTTTAATGTGACATAATTTCCTCCTATAATAAGTGGCAGATCTGCCCTCTCTTGTTCCCTCGCATGACATTTCTGGTGCCTCCACAGGTTTCCGTCTACTGAGAAAACATAATATCAATCTTCAAAGGTATTCAACCATGCAGGACCAACACTTTGAAATATTCCTTTTTCCATTCAGTTATCACAGCCTAGCTAGAACAGCCATACAGCAACTCCAAACAGCCAAAAGACTTCTTTACATTAACTAATTTCCTCTTGCCTTCTGCTATGTTTCTAGTCCACTTTGAATTTCCAATTTTTATCTCTGGTTTTACTTTTTATTTTACTTCCTTGCACGAAGGTGTTCAGTTATACCGTTCTAGCTGTCTACCATAGGTGATCTTCGTACAATCTGACAATATTAGTCAAAGTCAACACAATTTTCGGAAAAATGAAATGAAATACATCGATGGCCGTATCGAGGCACCGTAGGAACGGGGAAAACCGATTTTCCTAGAAAATTCAGTCCGGTCGGATCGAATTTTCGAGGGACAGTTTTTCTGTTACATCCGGTCATAACACCCACTTGAACAAATTCTTTATGAATATGAAATAAATATAGTTCGGGTCATGTATAAATCATGGAAATTTTGTCGGAGTTTCAACCACTGAAATACATAAAAATATTATGTTTGTTCAAAGCGACCGAGAATACTTATATTTTATAATATTACGTTAAAGGAGACAAATCAGCCCATGCATTATGACTAGCAATACAAAATTTGGGCTTATAGGCATGATAGAAGTGGCCATCTTGTCATTTCCAGCTTACTATAGTGACTTCACTTACACGGTTCACCCCATTGATTAGCTATTCATTGCGAAGATATAATAAACTTGTAGCAAGAGGGTATTACCAAGGATTTACGCACCCTTGGTATTACATAAAGGTATTATCATAAAGCTAAAATAATCTTATTTGGAGGTAAACAAAATTGGTATTATTTTTATATTTAAACAAATTCACGATGTAAAATGGATTGTTGATTGGGATAACTTGGCACATTCTGCACATTATTGTGACGAATTAATCAATTGCGATATTACCGACAAATTATGTATTCTTTTTCATTTGTGTGTATATCAACCGAAGACAAAATACTTTTAGCCGAATTCGTGGTAAATTTTTACGTAGATATTTTAATCGTAAAACTGAACGCCTTTTATAGGCCCGAATCCGTTGAATCTAATTGAATTGATGATTGACGATATCGATGAAAACAATTGTACTTGATGTATTAGTTATCAAAATTTAGCCTTACCTATGTTTGTCTGGAAATGTAACAAGAACCTGCCATTCTCACTTGATCCTGAAGTCCCATCGAAAACAACTGTTAAATTTTGATGAAGTAAATTTTCCGATGCATTTAAAGTGGTCCTCAAGTTTCTAAAAATACCCCCTACTTTACCCCCGCTAAATTCAAGATCTACATCGTACATGTAGGAATAGAATTCATTCACCCCTGGTCGTATAGTTGGTAGTTCAAGATACAATAGTTGGTTGAGATTTTCTATGTTTAATTCTGACGCGATCAACGTAATTGTTGTTTGATTGAAGAAAGTGTTGTCTTGAAATGACCACGTGCACAGCGTGTCGGAAGGGTATGCGCCAGGGAAACCCGGAGAGGCAATGTATCCAGAACTTGACATCTTTGTTGCTTCACAAGATCCTAAGAATGCTATGGAAATTCAAGAAGGAAAAATGTAGATGTAATCTTGAGCTAGGCATGTACATAGTCGACCCCCTCACCACCACCCATACCCAATCACCACCCACCCATCCAAAAAAACACATGTGGGGAAGGTGTAAACGTCTCCCTCCATTTCAGTAAATTAATACCATTTCCTGTAGATGTAAATCTTCCACATATCATCCTATTGGAAAAAAGTACCTCTCCAGTAGGTGTAGGATGGGGAGGGGGAGGTTCCGAAACCTCAATTTTGAAATGAAGTGCCTACCATTTTTAACACCTTCCGGACTTACTGCGCCGGTAGCGCTTTTTTTCTTCTTCTGCAGACCAGAATTGCCTTTACAGATTTTTTCAGCCAATTATATACAAGAATGACGATGACGTAATTAAATATGAATATTTATATTCAACTTATCACATATCGTCTGATAAAATAAGTTGGGACTTAGTAATTCCATGACCGCGAGTGAATAACATTACTTTGCCGGAAAACAATGGAAAAAACCTGACACTACAGATATGGAACAATTTAAAATGTGCTACGAAGCGAATCCTCCTTTGAATATCGAGGATGTAGTTAACAATATCTCGATAAGTGCTGTTCTGAGTGAAGTTCTAAGACTCGCTCCTTGTATGAAAATTAAGACATAATTTATAAAGTAGTAGTTAGCGACTTTCCCTTGCATTAACACTTTTTCTTGACACGTGTTATAGGTACGGAGTTTTTGGTTAGTGTGTAAAAATCAAGGTGGGGCTTATTCGCAGGGCAGTGATAACATATACCCTAACCTAAAACCTAACCCCAACCCTAACCTTATTCCCAGTGCTGGCTTGAGATACTGTAGGGCTGCCCTGCGAAAATCATTTCACAAAAATTAAAGTTGTATAGCGATAGTTCTCACGTTGTATACGTAGATCTTCAAGCTGCTGTATATGCGTGAGATAATTGGCACTAGTTGTAGGTATGCCTAGGCCTAGTACGAGTTCATGCCCAAATAGACTTTTGTTTAAGTTGTAGGTGAGTTTTATCCTTTTTGGACGGAGTGCGTAGTCGTAGTGCAGTGAGTACTCCATGCATACATTACATACTATACAGGCTATACAGTCCTATGTTATAGGACTAATGTTGTATATGAATATTCATATTCAATTACGTCATTGTCATTCTTGTATATGATTGGCTGAAAAAATCTTTAATGGAAATTCTGGGCTGCAGAAAAAAAAGACGCGCGCCGGTAAGCCCACCGAACAATATTTCATGCGACAACTCTGAATGATTCGTCGTTTTGTTATACAAGCAAACACCACATGTTCTACTAGAGAAGAAATTGCACCAAATGACAAGAATTCTAAGAAAGTTTTAAGAGTTTAAAAGATTATGTTGGGGCTTAAAGGGTGAAATACGTATTTTCGATACTGACCAATTAAGATATAAGTTGGAAAAATGATAAAGCTTATCAATGACATTGGAAACAATTCTGATGAAGTAGTGATAAAACAGCAACACTTGAATTTTTATACTTTTCAGAAATTTGTCAATAATGGAACATCCAGCCAATAAAAAATGCAAAACATTAAAAGCTGTTGCCAGTTTGTATTAAGAACTATTTTCACGGAGGTTGTGTATACAATATGACGACGTACCCAAAGACCGTAAATTCACATTTCAGTCCCATCATGATCTAAATACTAGGATCAATAAAGTCAGTAAAATGTTATTTCGCTCATTTCATATTATAAAGCTATACTTAACGATTGTAAACAATATACATTTTTACCGACTTGAGCTCCAGATTTACTGACAAATCTTAGATTTTACCGCCGAGTTAAAAAAAAATAAGACTGGTGAGAGCCCATACTCCGTTCCTTGATATTGCCTTCCCTTGCTAAAACTCTTTTAAACACTTGACGAACTGCACATGATGCTCAGCCCAATAGTATTCAAATGTCTCAGAAACTTTACAGAGAGAATTGATTCTTACTTTCATAAATATTAATGTAACTTTGTGAACCGCATGCTTGCATCGATTCTCCTCCACAGGGCATGTTACAATACGTTTCAATTGACGTAGAGCTCCATGGCAGTCTGTCGGAGCAGTAACAATCCTGTCCGCGGGTTACCCCGGCATATGTGCGTCCGATTCCCCTGCATTCATCTAAGCACGTCTGTATATCCATTTGGTTGCTGGTACTGATCTTTTCATAACCCGGAAACCTCGAAAACTGGAAAGCGTAACAACCTCGATGTCCTGGAACTGAAAAAAATGAAAATAAGCTAACAAATTTAGATCTCGGGCCAAAAATAACACAAACAACGTTCTTTGTTTCACTGAAATCGGACTGCAAACGTAATAAACAACTGAGGAAAGTTGCTACCTTGCACATCTACAGCAACACCTAAGACGAAAACTGGCAACACACGTACAAAGGAAGTGACACTCTCTTAGAAGTCTATAAGAACCAGCTGTCCAAATCCCTTATGTGGGACTTGTGTAAGTGGTGGTATCGCACTCGGCTGGAAATGATAGCTGTTTTGCATTTCCAGCATGACTAAGACACATTGTACATGTTTTAAGAGTTTGCTGAATTCACAGCAATATGGATACCCACTTAATATGTACTCACATTGACACGAAAGCCATGCAATGGCTTCACAGAGTTTGTTGTTTCTTCTACAAAATATTCCCGATTTATCTGCGAAGGTGCAAGTGGCAGATTCTTGCTCTGAATGATCATTGTCAGAACCATACAACATCACCCCATCCTGAAAGCCTGTGAAATAAAAGTCAAAATCGTATACAACAGAAGGGAAATGATTCTAATTGTAAAGAGTAATCACTATTCCAAAACTTTTAACTTTGAGCCATACACTCTTCAAAGAAAACAAAAAATGAAGAAAGGTCTGACTTGTTACGTATTTGAAACCTTCTCGGGTTCTTTAAAGAATTATTTCTAAGAGTTACTTAAAACAAAAAGGGTTACAACTTGTCACGTATTTGGAACCTTTTCGGCTTTACAACCTTCTTTTGTAAGAGTGTAGAACCCCAACTCTACATTGACTGTACATATATTGAGATGCAGGTGTATCACACTAATACATTAAGGCATAAATTCCGCATGGTACCATGGGCGACGTCATCAGAGGTAACACGCGCGGTATAACTGTATAATTCTATGCTGGGAGGGATGTGTAAGTAACCACTGTGTGTTGACATTGATCAAATGAAGATGAATGTCTTTTTACACATTAATTTTGTACACTGTTTTGCCATTATAATACCTCATATTTTGCACTTGCACAATAAGTGCTGAGCCTGTTGGGGATTCTGACAATTCGTATATGTAGGTATAATTGTTCCAGAAATTTAGGTTTGTCTTCACATGCAGAACGGATAAAAATATATTTTTACGAAACGATTATTGTTATAATAATATAGCGCTTTTCTACGCGCATGCATGCGTACTTAAAGCGTTTACAATGGAGGATTTGTTGAGGCTTTGATGACAGCACACCCTTTTCGCTTTGATATAATGGTACTTAAAAGTAACTTGAAAATATGTTCATGCTGGATGTTCTGGGCATGCACTGGTTGATAAGTGGGCGTAGATATGTGAAGCATCAGCCTGTCAAATACTGACATAATACTTTCGCCCTGGATCAGAACATTCAAAATGCACATCAGACTGCATGATGTAAGAGTTCAACACATGACCCCTTCCTTGGAAAGACTGCTATGCTTATGTTGATAGCTTTTGTATTCAAAACAACAACAGAGACCTATCACTTACCAAAACCACGACAAAGTCGTAGAGCAGCGCTGTAATCCCAATAATTATCGGCGCATAACTTTAAATCTCCTCTGAGTTCGGTTGAAATCAAGTTACCTTTCCATATCGACTGAGGATCAAATATAAACTGATCACCTGTGAAAGAAATGGTTTAGAAATTTCAGTTTCCTACGCATGATTTAGCGCGTGAAACAGAGCGAACTGTTACCTGAACAGAGGGTGGGGATTAAGGTGATTGCTCCTCTTTCCAACTCCTTGGCATTTACTTCAGTACTTCAGCAAGTCTTTCCATAATAGCACACTTTCCAACTTCTTATTTCTTATTTTAGTGTTAAAACCCCAGTGTTTTACAAATGATTAGAAATATTATACCACAGCAATTAACTGAGTAATCTTTTAAAAAAGGTATTGGCTCGTAATCCACATGAAAATGACATTATGTCATCCGCAATGATGATTCTTATTTTGGGAAACTAACAGAGGTGCACAAGGAAGTGAAAATTATCAAGAGCGGGCTCGAAGCTGGCATATTACCAACCACATATAAAGGCCCATTCTTGTCAAATACATTTACGCGGGCCATAACTGACGGTTTATGATTAATATTCTGCATATTATGATTTTACCACTTTTACTTGAACAAAAATCAGTTTTGCCGCCAATTGAGCAGTTTAGAGCAGCGCCGTTTTAAGAAACATTCACAAAGAAAAAAAAAAAAAGAAGAGAAATTAAGGCAAACAATGCCTGACCGAAATCAGGAAGTGGAATAATTGAAATTCCGATCATCTATAGGGTGCAACCATATGGCCTACTCATAAAAAGTATACCATTATTTTTATAATAGTATCTCTTCGAAATTTCATCACTGGCTGCTTGCTTGTTGTATCCTCTAGCTGTCTAGATAGTTGGCGAGGGATTTATATCTTATATGACTCCCCGTGGGTGGGTGGCGGGCACTTCATACTAAATGTGGTAGGGGTGTGCAGCCCCAAAATCGAAAACCATACCCGCAGTATGACATATTTTTTGGTACCCGCAGTATGAAATCATACAATTTTGATGCTAGCAGTATAAAAAAAAAAATCAATTTTGATATCTGCAGTATCGAGTACTCAACGAAATTACTCTAAAAATGAACCAGCTGTACGAAATTAACAGAGTAAAACAGCATTTTTGGGACCTGCACTACGTAAATGATGAAAAAAGACACCTGCACTATGCACATGATGCAAAAAGCAACTGCTTGGGCGGCACACACACATACACTCCCACAAATACCCTCCCCCTTCCCCCGGATATGACCGCTTAAAGTTGTAACTTTGAGTATCCCATTTTTTCTTTCTGTCATTTCACCTGTTCTACATGATTTTTTTATCATAAATTTCATTCAATTTGTCCATAAACAGGAAAACTTCAATTTCATTCGATTGTCTTGTTCGACAGTTTCCCATTTTATTATTAAAGTTTTGATTGCTTTTTATGTTGATATCATTTCTCATATTTATTTCAAGTTAAAACGATACTTCAATTTTGAATATGCTGTAACTTTTTAGAATCCCAAATATGAAAATAACTAGCAATTTTGTTTAAAAGAAAGTGTGATTGTTCTGCTCCTCGCACGGGGAATCCAGTGTCAGGTGTCGGGGTCTGTTCATACGATGACGTATTTCTTGCTGCTATAACTCTTCCTCTTCGTTGTTGTCCAAACAAACTCGTCAAGGACATTTAGACAGTTATAATTTAGGACTAACACGTTTACCCCTGTAACAATATGAAGGGATGCAACCTCTTTAGACAAAAAAACACAACAACTAATACAGCTACAGAAAGCTTACCTCCACACTCTACGCTGAACAGCAGCATGCATGCTATCAACCGCCACATCTTACTAATTAAAACTTATCCTTTAAACACTTCCGATGATAAAATTCATATGAACACGTTTTCTGCCATTGGGTATGTCATGTATACAGAACATGAAATCTAGTTTGTTTGGTTTTTATCAATATTTTTATAAATCCTTACATCATTTTCATTTATCAACACCAAGTTTATAGAAAATGGCTCTTCACAAAATATTTCAAGAATGCAAAACTCCTTGAATTTACTGTAAATCTATCAATCAACCAATAAAATTGTAAAATATTTCATTTCGAATTATTGGAACTGGCTAATCTCCAAATTGTTGATCTAACTTGAAGCGATCTCTCTCCAGTTGCACGATTTCCTGCATACCACTTTGAGTATATAGAACAGGCTCATTACCGTCCGCACAGATGATGAAACAAACATTAATTTTCATTTGGTGCACGATTCTTATTCCTTATATTTTACATCTGATTGTAAGTGACTAAAATTCCTACCGGCATATTGCTGTAACTAGGGAGATGCTACTTTATAGAAACCTGATTTAACGACCGTACTCTTAACAAGGTCACTCTCCTGTGCATTCTCACTACGAAGTGTCTCTAACCTTTCACAAGTTTGATTAAAGGCACTTTCGCTGCATAATATGTATATGTACAAATATGTAGGGTCAAGTTCATATTTCAATATTTTCAGCATGAGGCCCATACCAGAGGGCAGGTGATACTGAAATAATGAAATACAACGCTGTTAAGACAAACAAGTTGACAAATAAAGATAATGTATTGTCATGGTTGTACGGCCTGCGTCATCGACCTAGTCTTGTACGATTTGTGATATTTTACTGGTGAAATAATTAAGTTAGTAAATTAAGATTGTTAGAATTAAAAGATTCACCTAACTTAATATCAATCAAATGAAGGTAATAGTTTTTTTCTTTTATATCGTGATATAGCCATCACCGAAACATTCATTATTTATTCACACATTTTCCACTTAACAAGCAGCCTGTGATTGGTTGATCCAACGCGTCACGAATGAAATCGCTACGTGAGCGATTTTATTTTTATCGCGCAACTAAATAAAATTGCGTCGCGTTCGATATGTATGTACTAATGCATAATGTATGTAATGCGTTTTTTGGCATTGCGTCGCTCTGACAAAATCGCGTCGCGTTGCGTTCAATGAATACTTAATGGTGCTGCTCGGTTGATTTTCAGACTACCAAAATTTTCTCACATTAATGCTGTTTTGAAGTCCCTTCACTGGTTACCAGTCAAACAAAGAATTGATTATATAATTATAGTACAAGTTTTAAAGTGCATTAAAGGCCTTGCTCCAAATTATTTATGTGAAATGGTTGAAAAACCATCTCGCTATGACTTTCGTTTCAAGTCCCTATTTGTTCCCCGTATTAAACATAAAACTCTTGGCGAGCTGGCGAGAGGGCCTTTGCTTATAAAGATTCTTGGTTGTGGAATTCACTCCCAACTGAACTCAAATGTATTGATAATGTATCCCTGACCTCCTTCAAAACTAAGCTTAAAACTTTTTTGTTCAAAAAGACATTAAACTAATGTGCAGCTTGATCAATTGTATTTCTATTTATGTTGTCGTTTCTGTATTCCTATTTTTATTTTCGTATCTAATTTCCTTATATGTAAAGCGCTTTTAAATGTTGTTACAAAATTAGCGCTATATACATTTATGTATCATTATTATTATTATTATTATCATTATTATTATTATTATTATTACTATTATTATTATTATTATTATTATTATTATTATTATTATTATTATTATTATTATTATTACTATTATTATTATTATTATTATTATTATTATTATTATTATTATTATTATTATTATTATTATTATTATTATTATTATTATTATTATTATTATTATTATTATTATTATTATTATTATTATTATTATTATTATTATTATTATTATTATTATTATTATTATTATTATTATTATTATTATTATTATTATTATTATTATTATTATTATTATTATTATTATTATTATTATTATTATTATTATTATTATTATTATTATTATTATTATTATTATTATTATTATTATTATTATTATTATTATTATTATTATTATTATTATTATTATTATTATTATTATTATTATTATTATTATTATTATTATTATTATTATTATTATTATTATTATTATTATTATTATTATTATTATTATTATATTATTATTATTATTATTATTATTATTATTATTATTATTATTATTATTATTATTATTATTATTATTATTATTATTATTATTATTATTATTATTATTATTATTATTATTATTATTATTATTATTATTATTATTATTATTATTATTATTATTATTATTATTATTATTATTATTATTATTATTATTATTATTATTATTATTATTATTATTATTATTATTATTATTATTATTATTATTATTATTATCATTATTATTATCATTATTATTACAGATCAAACCCCCATCAAATTCTAATTGACATGCTTGAAGTTGTACTGAGGAATCAAAGTGCATCTTCATTTAATTGCTGAGTTGAATGATGTTTGAATTAAAATTGCTTACATTGACCCCGGGATTGACCCCTACTAAAACATAATCTGATAATAGTGAACATGTGAAAGAATATAAATTATCTTTTGAAATAAAAAAAAAGGAATTACTTTTAACATATAACAAAAATGTAGGTTTTGCACGTTTTCGGGTGTAGACTGACACAGAGCTGCATGGAACACACATGAGCAAAATTGCTTTACACCATTGGTTCATGATAGGGATCACCAAAAATTTCGACCTACAATCTTGGTCAAAATTGTTGAAACACTTGATGAAACAGCGTCGAAATAATGAATGACTTGATGAAACAGCGTCGAAATAATGAATGACATTACATTTGATTAATGCTCCGCAATGACTGTGCTGGAAAACAGAGGAATTCTGAGGTGTTTCAAGTAGTTTTGACCAAGAATTCGCACAGTGAGATACCACTGGATTAGGATTCTTTCAATTGACCCGAAGGTAGGCTGGTAGGAAAGACTGTTATTAGTTTTTTTCTCGAAACTCTTTCTGTCTGTATACGTGTACGTGCGATGGAATTTTAATAAACACTCTAAATCATTCTTGAATTTGCAGCAAAATCTGCAAATGATTAAAAATAAGCATGTAATGACTTAGAAATCCCTAAAGTTCTTTCGTCCTGCGTTTATTAGCTTGGTGTGAAACAATTAAACCACCATCTTGTTTGTATGTTTGTTTGGGTAGATATTTATCTCATATTAAAGTCACTGATAAATTTGTTTTACTGTTGGAATGAATGGTACACAGGGATGATGAGTATGTATCCTCGATCGCTCAATGGTTTTTTCACAGACTATTAGTAGGTGACAACTGGGTAGAAGTGCCACCGAGGAGTGTCTATAACATCTCCACGAAGAGATTATTGCTTCGATGTGACGTCATTGAAGAAATTTGTTTGTAAGAAAAGAAAATGTTTGTTTCAGATTCGATTAATTGGGTATGTCACACTTTATGTTTATTGATATCCCACTTTGTTGACGTCATTCAATGATTTATAAATCAATCATTCATACAAACATACGGCTTTGAACTGTCACCCTCTGTACACTAGAAGTTTCGCTGTCGGCATGACCGAAAATTTTGTTTACCCCAACGTTTTAACAATTGTTGAACTTTCAACCATTTGTATGATTTTCAAGTATTCCAAGTGTGCAATTAGCCACCCGTGATTGTGCATTTTTGCACACAAGAAAACATTAGAATGATAGAACCTGAAAATATGTATCACATAAAAAAATGATAAATGTCTATTCTATGCCACAGTGTGTATCAGTGATAAACAATCCCACCATGCTGTGATCACAGTTATCTGGGATTAAGTGTAAACGCAGAAGTTCACGAACAAGGTTAACGACTGGGCCACATTACATTTGACAAAAACAAAGAAGTCATATATTTTTCTGACAAGGGATATAAAGCAATGCTGGTATGACGCGTATATCATCAAAAAGTAATAACTTATTTCTCCTACTGCGACACGCGTATGAAGTAATACCAACAGGAACTGCATATCAAATGAAACGATTTGGTTATAGCAAGATTGAAATTGTGCCTTGAATGATTCTACCAGAGAAACGGTTATTTTGAACAGGTGTGAAGATTATTGACATATATATAAATGTATGCTTTATAACGCTACAACATAGATTTGTTAATAATCAACACCTTGCATCATAAATATATATGTTTTATAATTATGCAACATGTACTTGTTAATAACCATATTGTATTTGGTAATAACCATACTTTATAAAGACCAATTCACAGCCACCAGGCCATAATTTTCTATCTCAGATAATGTTTTTCAAAACACGGGGCACTCATGAAATAATCAAGATTCTCCCTAAAAGATTAATTCAGTGATTAGACGTTTCTCTGATATGACAGAGGAATAGCAGACACAGAACTTTAAAGAAAAAAAACTTATCCAATTTCTTGATCAGTTCTTGAGGTATTGCATTTCAATGTTGTCACAAGTTTGTATGGAAACGACTCGTGTAAAAAGTATACTGTAGAAGAGTGACATCACATCCTCACTTTCTTCACAAATGTTAATGCGTTTTATTGACAATTAATGTAATTTGTTGGTTCCGATGCTAATATCGTAAGGAATCTATGCAGTCCATGCTTGCGTGTGTATGTATGTACGTATGTGTGTATTATGTGTGTGTATGTGACAGAAAGCTTGTATGCACGATATCTTAAGAACGATACGCTGGATTCATGTCATATGTGGTACACAGATAGCCCATGGTCTGTATATATGTCCTATTATTTTGGTATTGATGTCATGCATACTCATGAGTAGACGAAGCTTATTAATGTAAAAATCTTGAAATTCTCATATTTTAACAACCGAATGTCTGTTTTGTTTCATATTTAGTATATTTATGATGCTAGCTATTGTGCACGTGCTCGTGGTTAAAACATTGAATTTCATTACTATACATAGTGGGCGGGGTTAAATATGACTGCTGAAAAGAGCTTATAAGCACGCTATCTTAAAAGTGGTAACGTCGATTCATGTCACAGTTGGTACACAGATAACCCATGATCTGCAGATGTGCCCTATTGTTTGTGGTGTTGATGTCACGCATTTTAATGAGTAGGTGTGGCGAAATTTAGAAATCTTGAAATGCTCATATTTGAACAATCACACGTCTGTTTTGTTCATATTTGGTATAATCATCTTATTACCTAGTGTGTATGTGTTCATTGTATAAAAATGTCCAATCACATTAATATGCATAGTAGGCGGAGCTTAATATGAATTTGCTGAAAAGAGCTGGTAAACACGATATCTAAAGAACGATAAACTGGAATCATGTCATATGTGGTACACAAATAGCCAACGGTCCGTATATGTGTGTTATTGATTTTGGTGGTGATGTCATGTATATCAATGAGTAGGCGGGGCTTAATGTAAAAATTATCAAATGCTCATATTTTAACAATTTCATTTTTTTTTAAATTCATACTTGGTATATTTATAATGTTAGCTAGTGTATACCTATTCATGGTATAAAATAGTTGAATATCATTAATATACATTGTGGGCGGGACTTAAATGGTTTTGCTGAAAAGAGCTTGTAAATACAGAAACTCAAGGACATACATTGGATAAGGTTATATGTGGTACACAGATAAACCATTGTCTGCTTGTGTGCCCTACTGTTTTTAGTAGTGATGTCATGCATTTTGCTTAAAGTGGGGTGGGGTGTGGTGTGGGGGTGGGGAGGTGGGGGCCTTGACAAAAGATAAAATGAATCATGAAAAGGTGTTGTCAACAGGTTATATTTTATTGATGTATCATGTACATGGTGAGCATGGCTTATGGATATGGTATTTTAGCATACTCCGTGATATGCATTGCCAGTTAGTATAAAACTTGAAAATCAAACTAACACTGGAAGAATGCATCGGAACCACTAAACTTTTTGGTTTTCTGGTTCACTATTTGATCATAATTTGATCAACATTTCTCTATGTGATGAATGAACAAAGACTCTCTTTTTAGTACACAATGATCAAATGGTTTTAAGCCTTAAATTCCCAGGAAATATTTAATACAATTCAAAAAGACTTGCCAGAACGTGTTGCAACTACTAGTGTTAATTCGGTCGTTTCAATAAAAATCTGATCAAACCTTTTAACTTATATCCTCTTAACGCGATAAGATGTTTGAGCACTTTATGAACCATCCTGTTTCTTCTATTTCTCTCTTTCATATAAGATGCAACCTGAACTTGAATGAAAATTGTTAAAACAATTAATGCATAAAATTGTTGTTCTGTCATGCAAACTGACGCACTGACAAATATTGTTTGAAATCCCTGTATAAACAAGCTAATTTCCAATGTTAAAGAAGAAATTTCTCATTCACACTGCATTAAAAAGTTTCAATGTTTAGTTTTGATTATGTTACCTTAACGTTTAAGTTCTTACACTTGTTTCCCAGTTCGTAATTGTTTTGTTCTGTTAAAATGAAGGTTCTTGTTTGCAACATTTTTCCGGTGCTTTATAACTTTAAAAAAAAACGCTCAGCAAATATTCATACACGAAGAATGAGAGCATACATTTGAATAATTTGTCGTACGACATTTGTCTATGAACAGACGAAATAACGACGGTTTTCCGTACCTTTCACAAAAAAGAGAAACTTTTTAGAAAAATTAAGTACAAAGAATTCATGTTGATATGTTATTCCTACCAGGCATGCCAGGAGATATTCAAATTTGAAGGTTCACAAAAAATGTCAATAAACGAATAGGAAAAGGCTCAGTATGACATCACAGCAACACATTCTCCCACAAAGTTGATATATTTCTTTAAAATCTATCATCTTTTTTTAATAGTAAAACCTGCTAGAAAAATAAATTAATAAAAATTAGGACATGTATATACATTGCCAAATATACCCTACTTCAATAACTTTTGGAAAATTATTTCTAAGAAACAGAAACAACCATTTAACGTTCAAATAAATACATAAACATTTGCAATGGAATTGCCTCTATGACATCATCAAACACAAATTCATCATACTGTACAAAAACTTTAAAGTGCAATTTGGAAATCTTTTAAAATTTATATCTCCTGAACGGAATATGATATAAACCTGAATTTTGTACCAAATTGGCTCTACAAGTTTGCTCCAAAAAATTAAATTTTACAAAAAAAACATGGGAATATTCCTTTAAGGTTATATCCATGCACTCATTGCAGCTAACATTAAATATGAATCTTTTCTAGGAGTATTCGCGTTTTAACCTTTCTAGCATGAAAGATCTTGATTTGGCGAGCAGAGCTAGGACTACCATCTACATTGAGGGATCGACAAGTCGCTGATCGTTGAAACCTAATGGTATCTTCTGTACATGTGCACGACACATCGCAACATACAATTATTGAGGGAATTTACTCTTTATAAGACAATTTAAGAACTGACAGTCCTCCAGAATTATATATAGTTCCATTAACTCCGTGGTTTTCAATGATGGAGAGAATTTTATTCTGTTTGTTTCACCTCGGAATTGATGTGTTTTCTGTCGGATATGCTACTATATCCACTACATCGTTCGAATATCGTGGTAAGCCGTTGTATACTTTGCATGCCGCATATGGTGCTCCATGTATAAACAAGTGTCATTTCCACATGACTACAAGGCTATTGTTTTAATACAACTTTATTATACTATGGAAGGTTAGATATTATTGTGTATTGTATACACTTGCATATATAGTCGTATTGGTGTTATCATTTCATCATTCAGGCAATTAGGTGAAAATACAGTACATTAAGAAACCATTGGATATTATACGAAACAAATACTGGGTGTCGTTTTAAATGCGCTTGAATTAGATACATTTCTAGTTGGTCTTATAAGTCAGTTGTAATTGGTTCTTCCCACTGTACCCTTATACCGATGCCATGATAAATTAGGTTTCTTCTCTGATATTTCTTTAGACACAGTATTTGAGCTTTATCCGTTATCTGTATGGGAAGGAGAGGTGAAAGCACGTCAACTGGAGAATGGAAACGTCAGTCTTTGTGCAGATGACGAGTGGTCAGCACCAGTTGCTGATCAGATATGCAAAGACTTAGGTGAGATTCAAAGTCGTTGCAAGACCGTGGGGTGGTGGTAGACGTTGGGGGGGGGGAATATCAATTTGCCGACCTTTATGAATAATCAATGCACGTTTTACAAGCATCGATTGGTAAACTTTGCAAAGAAATAAAACACAGGTCACAATTCCAAAAGGGCCCCAAGAATCAGTTTAAGGGAAGCTGGTAACGTTGTATGATTCGGTTAGCAATTTCTATTATTGATTGTCGAGAGCGCATTCATATGTTCTTTTGTCGAAATTTTGGACAGGCAAAAAATACACAAAAACGGTTATGGCTTCAATAAGGTTAAAAAAATTGTGTTTAACGAAGGTTAATACCAAGAGATTAATTTTAGTCTTGTTACTATTCTAAAAGTTTAATTTTTTTGATAGAACGTAGCTAGTGGCATTACTAGATCGGAACAGACACTTCAAAACCTATCTATAGCAACATGGCTTTTGAAAGATTCCTGGACTCTGACAATTTGAGGTAATAGATCAGTCTCTGATAATACTGCTATTTTATTTGTAAGTTTTGGAGGAATAAAAACTGTAGTAAAGCTCATATCCGAACGACTTTCTGACCCTTGCCCCAGCCGCCTCATTATTGCTTGTAAGGAGTGCTGGGCATGCGGTGAACTTCCATAGGTATACAGATGGTCCCCAACTTAATCAGTTAATACAAGGTTTATAAGAAAAATAGTTTGCAAACTGCAATTCGGAGACTTGAAGGGTGCACTAATTGAAGACGAGATACTGCTTAAACTGAGTGACAGCAAGAGAACATTTGTAGTTATTGCCACACATTATTTCTTCAGTTCTGTAAGTTGTGCACCATTTTGTTTGACGTTACATTATTTACGCATTCTAAAATTGCTTGTAACAGTAACCTCAGTGGTATCATTTAAATAAGATGGACATTAGTTCCCACGTATCCAATGTTATTAAACCTTCTTATTTTTACCTACGTTTTTTGGCTAAAAGTAGACGTTATTTAGAAGATTATGCTTGCAAAATTGTTTTAAATTCTCTTGTGTTATCTAGACTAGATTATTGCAATTCAATCTTAAGAAATATCCTCAACCAAATTCATCGTCTTCAAAATATATAAGTTAATGCTAGCAGACTTTGTAATAGAAAATTCAATGACAACATTTCCCTCCTCAACTCTTTTTGTGCTTCACTGGATTCTAGTCTCTTACAGGCTATTATTTAAGCACTTTTTAAAATTGTTAAAGGTTGTGAATACTAGTTAGTCTCTACGGTTTTCCCACAACATCTACTAATGAGAGTACACTTTTTCAACTACCTGTAGTGTAAGTCCTCCCGTTGGTCTAACTGGTTTTTTTCTGTTTTAGCCCCACATACATAGAAACCACTCCCTCGTAATATTAGGATTAACCTACTTTCTCTGCAAATTTTTAAAAGTCATCTTAAATGGGAGAAACCTAATTTTTGATGAAATAAGAAAAACAAGAACTTTGAGCTACGCATTCATGACGATCCAAGGAGGCCGTCATTTTAACTTGTAATAACGTTATATCAATGCGATTTTTACTAAGATCACGGAGGCATTTTTGAAAAATCCCCCCTTGATCTCAGTAAAAATCCCATTGACATAATGTTAGCACATGTAAATTAAAAATGGCGGCCTTCATCAGTCCATGGATTGTAATGAATACGAAGCTCCAGGTTCTTGGGTTTCTCCCGGACTGTAGAAATGTTGCACAATATTTTGCGCTTTATAACTTAAATTATTATCATTATTATATTACCTTCTTTGTAAAGCAGCACTGCTCTGGACTGTGCAGAAGATTAAAGCTCCAAATTAGTCAACATTGAAGTTTGTTCACGCCAGGAATGATACAAAAAAAAAACTGTAGCAATGAGGTATTCCAAGACAGAAGATTTGAAGATCCGAAAAATAGCAATCTGACTTGCTGAATTCATAAGTTTCGTTAGCAAATTACTGATAATGTGAAATCATAAATTTAGCGAGAACAACAATGGATTGACTAAAAAACAAAACAAATTGAAGAAATTTAAAGCGGTGGATATTGTGGACATTGCTATCACAATTGAAATAATTGAAATAATGTCATCAATAGGAACCCCCTCATAATGTTCTACATCGCTTTCGGAAAATATCTGCCCTCACTGACTTACTGACCTGTTTGATAAACAATCAATTTTGTGGGTGAGTTTCAACATTTTTGCAGGAAGCTAGAATATACCAAATTTCCTTTAGAAACGTGGAAATTTCACCAATATCTTTATACTCGAATTTAGGAAGAGCCTATGCTGAGATAATGAAATAAAAATCAAGAAAACAACAATCCATTTAAGATATGCCTTGTTTATTGTTGTATTGCGAATAACTCAAACTTATTCATGTACTTTAGGGTTAATTTTTACACTTCAAAATTGAGATATGAACCATCATTACTTCCAATAAAAAACAGCATTCCACAAGCTGTCAGGAATTATCTTAGGAATATCGTACAGGTAAACAATTCACAACTCACTTAAGACTGGCTCTTCATGAAAACTGAAACACATTTTGCAATTGTTATCACATATTTTGAAAAGCAGAGCAAAAGAGTAAATAAACAAATAAACAGTTTAAAGATACTCAAACTGTTTACAGATACTCATTTGATTGTTATTAGATTGAGCAAAATATAACTTTGTTTACATCGCAGGGGTTTTGTTTGATGGGTCAGTGCCCGTATTGTTCTAAACTACAAGCTTCTCACCCTCACATACAAAGCCATCCATGGTCTTGCTCCAAATTATATTTCCAACTTACTCACCTTACAATTACCAACTCGCTCACTCAGATCTAACAGTGCTATTCTCCTAAAGCCGCCAAAAATTAACACCAAGACTTCAATGAACGTTCTTCTCAATCTGCAACCCCCAAACTCTGGAACATTTTTCCAATCTACATCAGAAATGCCCCTACTTTAGATATTTTTAAGAGTGTATTAAAGACACTCCTTTTCATAAGTTCCCCTCATTGGACCTTGTAACTTTATCCTGCTTGTATCTTTTTAAGTATGGTTTTTTGTTCTCTTACTGTTTGTTTCTTAAGGTTTTCTCATGTTATATTTGTTTATGTAAAGCGCATTGAGACCGTTTGGTATAATGCGCTATATAAAAATGTATTATCATCATTATCATTATTATATGGCTGATACATGTGGGGAGATGTAAAGTCCACCATGATGATACCTGTAAACAAAAATGATCATGGTAAATTATCAAGAAATATTTAGGAAATTATTTAGAAATAAAGATTAAAACAATGAAAATTGATAATCAGGATTATCTCCACAGTTGTTGTGATTAGTTCACATGCATACTTCAAGCTCACACTGACGCACGTTGGGGACGTCATATGATAATTAACAATTTGTTATGAAAGTGGAAATCAAGTGGGAAATCAATTTTTGTATCATTCTTGAAACAATCAGTTTGCTTAATTCTTGGTATATGCTGTATAATTCAGTACGAATATAAGGTTTTGTATTTAATAAGATTTTGCAGTTCACAAAAGCACGTGTTACTACATTTCATTAAGTACTAAAGCAATCAATATGCGTTGAATTATTTGTATCTCAGCTGCATACATTTCTACATAGTAATAATTTACAACAAGAAACGTGAGCCAACAAAAACAATGACTTCTCTTCAAGGACTCGATAGTTGTGTACTGATGAATCCACAAATACTTCATACATTATTATTTACAACTGATATTTAAATATATATGTTATTGCTGCCATGGAAAGACACTTGCATATGATCAGAAACCTTAAGACTATTGGCATTATTGTTATCCACCTTCAATTAGAAACGATTGAACAGCAAGAGAAAAAAGATATTCCTTTAAATCATCAATCAAATCTCATTTTTTTTATTCAATATTCATCTTTTTTAAATCGATCCAATCCTTTACTACTTTACTACTTCTACAGATCGGCAAGAAAATTTAACAATGGTTAATGTTTAGAAAATGTAATGTTTTTTGCTTCCATGAACTGTACACAGTGTATTAATGATGTACAATACATCAGCGAAGCCTACGTTTATTTGTTGGGACTGGTTGCAATCTACTTTGTTAAGGCTTCGGTAACTTTCCAATTATTCATTTACTTAATTCTTGTGAAACAGAATATATACCTCTATCGATTCCTCATTAATGCAAATGTTTACTTAAACCTTAAACAGTTCAGTCCACGCTCCCGATCGGGAGATCTCCTGATTGGGGGATCAAAACATGCGCAGTGACCATAATTTAAACTGTTCAACATTTCAGCCGTTATCATTGATTTTTCATTTTGCAAATTCTGTTATTCTAAAGTTGTATACTTTGAAACTGATATTGAAATTGATATTTCTGGAAGTTTTTGGTACAATTTGAACTTTTGCTGGTGTCTTAAATTTTCAAATCTGCTTTTCAGAAACTATTGAAATGAATTTTTAAAGATTACTTTAAGATTCCCTGGTAAAAGTCAAATTTGCACTAGTGAAAATAGATTTTTTTTTCTTTTTTTTACTGTTTTGTTGTACCAATAAAATTATAGTAATTCGCATGCATTTCTCCTACCTCTATTTTACCGTTATGTATTTCTTTAGAGAGATTTGAATTTGGAAAGATGCATTGTGGGTTTTATTGACAAGAAATCTCCCGATTGGAAGATCTCCTGATCTGGAGCGTGAACCGGGCTCTTAAATATTTCAAAATATTGCCCTACACAACAATAATTATTACCTAAGAATGTTTTCCTATGTAAATCCAAGCTTATTGTTAGTTGTGTTTTATGTAGATAATCCCTTTGTGAAGTTGCACATGTATGAACAATGAGATCTTTGATATAATCACAATTCATAAGGGATTGATGAGCTTTACCTGTTTACATCGAACATTTCACTAAGCTAAAGTGGATCAGAAGACACCTGTTATAACTGTAAAATATCCAATTGGCTGTCGCTGATCCTCTATCTCAGCAAGAATCACGTTTGTGATAAACAACCAACGTTCAGACTTACAACTCCGGGGAACAATTTGAAAATGACATCATGTAGGATGTATGGTAAACGGTTGCCCCGGTGAGCAAGGGTTAATATTAGTTCAAGACTTGGATATACAAATTTTTGAACTGTCTGACACTATAACATAAATTATGTGCAGAATGTGAAGAAATTTCGTGACAATAATGTGAAATCTGTAAGTATTTTGAGATTCCACATCCTATATCATGATATGCGTTTATCAGTTTATAGAAAATTAAATTAAATCTTAGATCTTAGTTTGCAGAATCATTATGTGTGCTTAAGACTTCGTGGAGATGATATCTAAGTCGCGTTCTACATGTCATTTCGTTTATTAGAACAAAGAGCTTGTGTGGAAGCTATTTGATTAGAAGTTACAACATAGATAAAACAGCTAACACCTGAATATAACAAATATAAGTTATATCATATTTTCTCACAATCAATACTACTATCACAAATTTGACTTCCTATTCCAAACAAATCCGAAACGAAGCTCAGTAAAATATCATAACCGTTTGATCTAATTAAATATTAATGTTGAGGCAGAGTGTTATATATTAGTTTTTTTTTCCGTTGCTTTATTAAGAAACTCACCTGTTGTAAAAATGGAAGAAAAAAAACTATTCAATATTCATATTAATAAGAATACAACATTTCTCATAATAGGTATTAAAAAAAAAATCAGTATTATGGCTTGAAGAGCTGTTCAGAATTGTATGGGGGAAAGGAAGTTATACCAAAATCATAAGAGCAAGGACTGATAACAAAAATACTCAAGAAAGGTGATACTACTGTATGCGATAACTGGCGCTGAATAACCTTAACATCCATACCAAGCAAAGTATTTGGAAGTTTTAATTGACAGAATTAGAAACCGTGTTGACAGTAAGATGAGAGATGAACAGACTGGATTTAGAAGAGGAAGGAGTGCCACCGAGAAAATTTTCATCCTGCGCAACATTCTAGAACAGGTGGCTGAATGGCAGTCAACCATATATATTGCCTTTGTTGACTTCGAGGATGCGTTTGACTCAGTGCACAGAGAAAGCCTCTGAAAAATAATGGCAGCCTATGGTATTCTACATATGAAGACAGTGAATGTGCAGTTATAGATGGTGGTGTGGAATCTGAATGGTTTCAAGACAAAAGTGGTGTAAAGCAAGGTGATGTAATGTCAGGGTTCCTTTTTCTGATGGTGGTAGACTGGGTGATGAGGAAAACGACGGATGATAACAGGAATTAGATGAAAGTTTATGTCAACCCTTGAGGACTTAGATTTTGCTGATGATATCGCTTTACTTTCATCTACATATCAACGCATACAAACCAAAGTGACCAGGCTTAATCAGTATGCTGCACAAACTGGGCTAAGATTTAATAAGGATAAAACAGAGCTCATGAGAGTTAACAGCAAATGTGCAAACTAAGTTTAAATCGATAACCAACAACTAAATGAAGTAAACAAGTTCAGATACCTTGGTGCATCAGTCAGCTTACAATGTGGTGGCAAGGAAGATATCCAAAACAGAATCTCTAAAGCAAGAGTAGCATTTATGAAGTTAAATAAGATATGGAACTCAAGCACGTTCTCAATATATACAAACATACGACTGCTCACCTCTCTGATTGAGTCTGTAGGGGATGGTTGCGAGACATGGAGAGTTTATGTAGCAGATAATAAAAAGCTGGATACATTTATGTTCAATTGCTACATGAGAATTTTGAAGATCAGATGGCCATATGTAATATCTAAAGATGAAATACTGAGAATCACTAAACATGACAAAATCAGCACTGAAGTAAAAAAGAAGGTGGAGGTGGATTAGTCATGTGATGCGCATGAGCACTATTAAGCACTGTGTGACAGCTATGACGTGGAAACCAGAGGGGAGAAGGAAAAAGGGTCTTCCTAGAAAGACATGGAGAAGGACAGTCGAGAAGGAGAAGAAAGTGATGTGATGGAGCTCGTAGACAGAAGCCAAGACAAGTTGCAAATAACAGAGTCCAGTGAAGAGAGTGCACTGCAGCCTTATAAACCAGGAGGCCTGAAGAGACTAGGTGAGGTGAGGTACAGTAAAAAGTAACAGTCTAACGTTGGATTAAAATAATTACTAGATCTACTTATAATACTAAGAGGACAAAAGAAGATCTCGTGTGGATTGATTATTAAAGAGGTCTTGATATGGGCACATTTTACTTATTGGAATGAAACTTTTGGACAATTTGATAGACAAATATATCAATTTTTATCACAAAATAAATTTTTCGCTAAGAAAATACCAATGACGTCATTGCCTGAACCGACATTCCATTTGTGATGTACAGCTAGTCAATTGTCGCAGGTTATATCATACTTTGTCATTACGAAAAATTGTTAATTTTGATTCCATGTATCAAAATACCGGTTCGATGTGTGGTTGGCGGGTGTAGTAACACCAACAGAGAAGGTCTGAGTTTTCATAGATTCCCGAAGGACTTAAAAATCCGTAAAATAGGGATTAATTTTGTGAACAATACTCGATCAGATTTTGTATGTTACGGAATACAGCTAAATATGTAGTGATCATTTCGAGCCGGATTGCTTTGACAGTTCGCATGAATTGAAAGAAAGATTTGGTCTTGGCAGTCCAAGCGGTAGCAGGGAAAGGAGGGTACTTCTACCCGGAAAGTACCCTACAATTAAAAGGAAACCACCAGAAGATCTTGGGAATCAGTCCGGCATCAACACTTATTCAACTCTTAAGTCAAGTCGGTGAGTAGTAGTAGGAGTAGCATACTACTAGTAGTAGTTCCGCAAAATCAACGGTGCGATCCAATAAGGTTTTTCTTTGTAATAAGAGAACAAAAGAACGCTGACAATTTTTATATAAATACGTAATTTCAGGTACAGGGTACCGACCATTCATTAACGGCAATTTGCAGCCTATCAACCCCAGGAACTTTATATTTCACACCCTCTTCTGTACCACCTTTCGCAGCTGCCAATGGCTTAAACAAATATGGTTGCAGACCAAATACTTCGTCTTCTTTGTCGCTATTTTCGTCCTCACTCTCATCAAAACCGGATGAAGAGCAAGGCAATTTAAGCCTATTTCACTGAGATAATTTTCGGGCCTTTCAGATATTTCTGATGTATTTGCTATTTAACTTTCAGATGATAACAAATTGATGATATGACGCTTGTAACAAACAGTGTATACTATAATCAGTATGTGTATGTGCTGTTTTGTGGTTATGGGAGTCGCTTCGTGCATGCAATGCCGTCACACGGCTTATCAAAGCAGTGATTCATTTTTTACACTTCCGGGTTCTGAATGTTCATGATTTTGTTTGATATTTTCTTCGCGAAAAATGAAAAAAATTATAAAAAAATTATATATTCGTCTACCTCTTTTAAGGAACAGTTTATTTTTGAACAGGGAACTCATATGTGTAAATGTTATTTTGTTTCCGCGGAATTTGCAATCTTTGAAAACTGCAGAAGGAAGCTGTGTCTGTGGATATTTATTACTGTGAGATCCGGTGCACTTGTGCTATTGATCTTAGGCTGAATTTCTAGTATGTAGTAGTTTATTTTAGCAGCCAAGGTAGAAATTCAGCACCAATTGGTCTGACATCGTTAGAAAATAAGCCTATATGAGTAAGTAGTAGTTTATTTTAGCAGCCGATGGAAAATTGTTCGCTGTTCCGGTTGCTTACATAAACTGATTACGTAATGTAATCACTGAATGGTATAGTGGTTACCTAAAAAGAAATGGTCGAACCTGCGCGGAATAAATTATGGAGACCTGTCTTGTCCGTGCATTACGGGAATTGTATGCATGGGTCATGACAATACAAATTCTCTATAGAAATTGTATAATACTACAATAACAAATGCACAGCAGCTAGCTAACTGATGCAGATAGTGAAGTCAGATGTATGTGCTGTAATGTATTTATGCTTCCTGCATGTCCTGGGACGGGCATGTTTTTTTAATTTATATATTCGTTAATTTGGAAGAAAATTGCATTTTAAATGATAATACTGAAATGGTAAAGTATATCATTTTAATTAATGAAATGTAGTGAATTAGTAATTATTTAGAATGAAGGTAACCTGTAGCCACCTGTTCACCACCTCTACCTGCCTACCAGCAGACCAGCAACGTATTTAGGTTCCCACATTTGATGAATGCGCACTTATGCATATTATCATTGAAAATGGAAGTTATAAATATCTAAATATTGTTTACATGTGAAAGCTCAGTGGTTTGAACAGTTGAAAGGATACATCTTGGTTCTTTACGGGTGGTCTATTTGAGATGTGGTCAGGCAGATAGTTGTGAATGATTGTTTTATAGTGTTTGTATTATGTGGTTTCCTTTAATGTTAAAGGATTAGTTTAGGATTCATGCAAATCTACCTTATCAAAAGAAACAAAATAGTGAAGAAAACATTCAAAAATCTTATTTCGTTAAGGAGATATTTAAGTTTAAAGTTTGGTATCATTTGTATAAAAGCACTGAAATCAGACTAGTTGTGATATCATAGCCTTAGACTCCTCAAAGTCTGTATGTATTCTATTATGTTTTGTCATGTGATTTTGTGGCTTATAAACCATGGGATATGTCAAAAAGTAGTAAGACTGAATCTAGAAAGGGTATTTGTTATATACCACCTGAAGAAAGCTTGAAGTAAAATAATTCAAATAGTGCAAAATTAAATAAACCTCTTTAAAAATACATAAATACATTGAGGAATCTGAGACTGTGATGTCACAACTAGTCTGATTTCAGTCGTTTCTACAGAAATGATACCAAATTTTAAACTTGAATATTTCCTTAATGGAATGCTTTAACGAATGCTTTCTTCCCCATTTTGTTTCTTTTAAAGTCCTCTATCATATAAGATGAAGATGCTTGACCACTGAACTAATCCTTTAAGCTAAAAGCAGTCAATATTAGACTTACAATATTACTTAAGATGTTTGTGGAAAGGCTTTTTAATTTAATGGGAACAATTGTTAGCAAACGGTATACATAGGGGACAAGTTTAGAACAAAAAGGAGTGTAGTAGCCCGGCGTCGGTGTCGTACTTAAATGATACCGGGATCAAATCTCAGCTATAGGGCGCTGGCTGGCTAGCTGTACTATGTCCTTCAGCAAGACACTTTATCTCATTTGATTAATTTACTCAGCTGTGAAATGAGTACCAGTTCTGGTTGGGGAGTTAGCCTGCGATGGACTGGTGTCCCATCTCTGTGGAGTCAAGTACCCGCCTCATCCGCTTAGCAATGTGGGACCCGGGTATGAGCACCGGCTATATAGGCCCTCAAGGCTTGATGGAATTTAACTTGAACTAATTTGTAAAACAAAAACCATTTGCTGGAGTTGTAGCCAAGATATAGATTATAGTAGTAGCAATATACCAGTATACAGTATAGAAACCTGAAGAACATGAATTGTCTAATTTGTAGCTGGTGTTCTGTGTATAAGATTGCATTGTCTACGGTATACCAGACTCGAATAGTAGCCATTTCAGTACTTTTTCACATACCATTCCATAATATCTTAGTTTGTTTGTCTACACCCTTAGCAGCGGAATTTACCGTCCACGTAATCTGATAATCCGAAACGAATTTAGGTGCGGGATTATCTATTAAAGGAAGTCAACAACATACCGCATCACCAAACTCGTGGCTATTTTGAACATGCTTTACCCTTGTAGTCAGGTAGTAGCAACAGGCAAATAAGCAATTTTGTCCACACTGAACACAATTCAAAGGTGGCTTATGTCAGTATGTGTGCTTTCTCTGCAGGCCTATGCCTAAAAGTGTTAAAAAAATATATCAAACAAGTAGCAGGTCTCATTTTTAAAGTTGAATGACCTCAACCCGATTTTCCTGTCTGAACGGTGGACGTTCTACCACACAGTCAACAAAAATATATATGATGACATCGTGTTTATCTAAAAAGCTGGTACCACTTTCCTTGCAAACTATAATATATCGTATAGAAAATCATTTGAACTATTTACGAACTAAAAGTAGACAGTGTTGATATTTCTTCCAATGATGCATCGCTATAACTTATCTAATAGTGTTAAACTAATTTAAAGAACGCTGTACTAATTACTCACATACATAATGCTTTAATCTATTGAATATTTTCTGTACAACATATGACGATTGTTTAAAGAAATATTTACATGGCCAAACACATCCATTCTTTATGACATAGCACAATTAAAATCACATAATGGTGACAATACTACTTCGAATGACACCCAGACATCAAACATCCACAAATGTGCCTAGAAATGACAGATGTCTGGATGTGGTAAATCTGAATCATTAATATACTATGATATTACAGTTCGGAAGCATGCCTATTAATAGGAGTATTTACAACACTCGAAAATATTGAAGTTATGCGGCCATATTGTTCAGATGTTGCGATGAAATGTCATAGTTTCTAATTTATGTAATTGAAATTTAAAAATTATTGTGTTGGAAAACATTTGAATTTTCAAAATTGCCGTTTCGCGACTAAAAGCCTAGCTCTATTGTATTGTCTATCTTATCTAATATTTCAAAAACGGCGTGGTGAACATATCAAATGGGAGTGGAAAAGTTGTAGCTATGACAGTAATAAAGGTATTTTCATGAGCTTCAATTCCCCCAGCAAAGATATTTTTCCCAGACGTATTAACATTTTAAAAATGTAGCATTGTATAGGGTTTTAACGTTAGGATAGCAAAGGATCATGGAAAATACCACAAAATGGCGGCTTTCATGTAGCAAAATGTTTCCAATAATAGGAACATTCATGTTCCCATCAATAGGTATGCTAATGGACTATATGAGCACTTCAAATATTCCTGTGTTTAAAAGTGACTGATGTGTTCAATCTAAATCAATAACATGCTGACATGATATTAGCACTTCCATGACATTTTATATGCATTTATTTAAACCTGTTGCTAAATGATTGGGCACATTTTTTTAATTATTGTGATAGGGTATAATAGGATAGTTGGTGATGCTAAAGGTTCTTCAATGTTGTAAAGTGGATAGTTGGATAAGTTAGTTTTTGGTCCCAAAAGTTTTTTTGTGAGATGACTAACCCTTCTTGTTCCGTCATCTTGTTATGTTATATTCAAATTTAACTTTATTTTTTGCGCTGGTAACAGTCTGTCGGATTTTAATTTCGTTATTGTCTATGTTCTCATTTATGCACAAGTATGACTGTACGGGAATGATTTCTTTAAGAAGAAGATTCTATTATGCAGTTATATTTCTACGTGTAGTCGCGCAATCCAGTCACACACAAATGTGTAATGAACTTGAATGGTTGTGTATATTATGGTTCCATGCATGGTTTGCAGTGATTTGACCATGGTGGCTATAGGATATAGGGCACTTAAAATGCAAGAGAAAATAATATTGACCTTACACATACCAAGATTTCTGCACACTAATCTAGCAAACACAAGGCCATTCTGAAGCGCCTTGAAAACGTAAACGTATTATAGGAAAACAGAGTGTGGAAAAATGCGAAGAAAAGAGGTAAATATTATTCGTTATCTTATCATCATCTCAAGTTCATCTTTCGCCGGCGTCATCGACATCGCCGTCGTCGTCATATCATCTCATCATATCTTCGTCATCTTTGACGTCATCTTCATCTTGTCATCGTCTTCGCTACCGTTGTCATCGTTGGAATATTTTCTACATTTTAATGTTACTATCTAGAACCTTTCCTCTCACTTTTCTGCAGGTTTTTCCAAAGGCTCGATGTTATTTGGTGACGCTGCAATAGCTGATGGAGGCACGTCGGCTTCTTGTATCTTTCGAGACGATATAGGATTTTACTGCAGAATGAGGAGAACAACTTGTAAAAAAGCTGCCTGGGTTTCTTGTCAGTGTGAGTATCATTTGGCTGTTTGGGACTGTTGAGGTTCCATTTTACACAATAGGCTTTGACCTGGCCGTAATTAGGAACGAATAAGAAGTACAGGCGGGTATTAAACGACTTGAGTTTAACGGGGAATCTTGTCTCAAGAAAATTGCTTGACAAATCAATCTGATCATACTAGTCAGCTAGTGACGTCACTTCCGCGGCGGTAATTCATTGGCTTGTGGATGTATGGTCGGTTATTGTGTAAACATTTCGACCATTCACAAACGTTGCATTGCATCTTATTTCTGATCTCCACGATATCCTTTAGAGAACTGAAGGACGAAAAAGATTATGTAGGCTTAATCAAAATATTTCAGACAATAAATACTATACAATTTAAAATCACCGTGTCGTGAAGTGAAGGAAGTCCAACAAAGTTCTGACTTTTTTCCAAGTTCGATTTTTTTCAAATCAAATTTCAAATTATTTGAAAAGTATATTCTTGTTTTCTGTTGGTTCCCCTGCTTTGCTGCTAACACTGAAGGCGTTGAGCATAGTCTGTTTATTGGGAAATTCAGGACTGGTTATACTGATTTTGTAGCAAATCGTGGGTAAAGGCTACATAATAATAGTAAGTCTTTAGCAAGCTCACATTACACTCACACAAAGTGAAGGAGAGTGGTGATGATGCAATAATGCTTTCCTTCTCTTTAACAGTTCCGGGCTTGTTGGGATGTTTCCCATTTTACAGAAACGAGATACCAATGAGTAGTTACATAGAAATGAACTCATCAGCCATAACTATTCAGTGGTGTATCAAAAAATGTCATGCGGTGGTAGGTAGCAGAAACAGGGGCTACATTTATGCAGGTCTCGTGAATGGGAAAACTTGCTACTGCGGAGACGACAGACCATTCCGAGCTCGAGTTAACATAGGAGAATGTAGTACCCCCTGCGCGGGAAATCAACGCCAGGCATGCGGTGGGCGACAACACATAGCCCTTTATGAATGTAAGCACGACTATAACATCTATACAAAAAGAGCACTACCAAATTGTTATATAAGTCATGAAAATATGTGCGTTTGAAATCTGCAATAATGAAGCAGTTAATATACAAAATTTCCTGGAACGCGGTTAATAGACCAAGCTAAGGTTTATCTCCTTATTAATTTGGGCAGTTTGCAGAGGCATTACTCCTGTATGAATAAGGCATGGGTATAATGCGCATGGTAAAATCGCTAACTCTTGGGATCTTTTTCCAATCTAAACGAAAAATAATGAATTTGGTAATGAATGAAACAAAACCGAAACCAAGACTGGAGAAAAGCATACTGAAGCTTATTTTTGTCAAGTAACATGCCCAGTCTTTAACCGGCAAACAAGTACTCTAGATATAAATTTTTAAATATAATATGCATTACGGGATTTTTTTGTGATAGAAAGAAGTAATTGCAACTAATTATAAGTTTGGTTATTACCAGTTCGGTTCGTACCGCCGATCAGGGAACTCAATAAGTCCCCCGATTGGGAGACTCAAACATGAGCACTGAACTTACAGTGCTATATGGAATCCGCCATTTTTATTGTGGAGTTTCAGTGATAGCCGCTTACCAGTCGTTTTATTGAAGGATTGTAACTAAGTTTGCTTTGTTCATGTT
Organism: Chiridota heheva; assembly: GCA_020152595.1. Taxonomy (NCBI): domain Eukaryota; kingdom Metazoa; phylum Echinodermata; class Holothuroidea; order Apodida; family Chiridotidae; genus Chiridota; species Chiridota heheva. The sequence goes on from JAIGNY010002050.1 coordinate 288,400, forward strand.
CAATTTCGCAAAGTAAAACATCTACGTTACTATCACGCAGTTATTGCTAAATAATTTTCACAAATCCTTAAGTTATTCCTCACAATTTCAAAAAACCTTGTTAAAGCGCAACTGCACGGTGAACTTAAAAGCGCACGATGAAAAAAAAAATCAGTGGTTGAGTTCTCCGCGCTCGAAATGTGTCTGATTCTTATGTTATTCCTATATACAAACTTTGAATTTGGATAGATGCATTGTGGGATACTTCTGTAAAGGATTCCCTGATCGGGAGAACAAAACTGTTCTCCCAATAGGAAGAACAAAACTGTTCTCCCGATCCGATCAGGCGTACGAAGCGGACTGATTACTATTACTTCATCAGTTTTCATGTACGTGTAAGGCTGTAAGGGGGATTCAGGGAATCAGATTTTTGATAGGTAATTAACGTAAACCGATATAATTGGTATAGTCTATCTCTTAATCCCTCCCTAATGTCACTAATCCGTTGGCTGGTCGATTAAATGAATGAGGTTCCATGGTGCTCTGATATCTGCTGTATCTGGAATAAACAAATTCACTGACCAATTTACTGATAATATAAAGACAGTTATGATGAAACTTGGGTTAAAAGAATAAACCTTCTTGTTTACCGCAATAACAGCTCTAGCTTATTTTATTTGTCTTTCTTTCTTTCAGCCATGTTAGGATCATGTGGCCCGGACATATACCAAGTTCAAGCTGGTAGAGGATATCTCGCGTCGCCTGGCTTCCCTGGTCATTATTCTCCAGGCTCGAATTGCTTTTGGAGTTTCCAAACAACCTTCTTTGATAGGGCAAAATTTAACGTCCTTGGTCTCACCAAGTCACGAGAAGAGAACTTAAAAATAAGTGCATACGAAATACGTACGGCAGCTGTAACATCTGAGCTAACATGGGAGCCCAGAGGATCGCATGTGTTACGAGGAACAACTAAGTTAACATTGAATAACTCTGTGAATGCTGGTTTTCTGGTGCAGTTCGTAGTGAAGCCAGGCTCACTGGGAAATAAACAATTTATAATAACATTTGAAGTTAATGACGGTGAGTGGTTCAGCAACTTATTTTTACTTTTTTAGGAATGAATAATATTTATGTTGGAGACCAACATAAAACTGCAATAATATATAGAGAGTACTGTTTGGCATCCTCAGGGCGCTGCAAGAGGTTTAGATTGATAACCCAAAAAAGGTTCCCCCAAAATATTATTTCATCAATAATAGGACAGAAAACCTTACTCTGGATCATAGCCTCACCCTTAATGAACGTGTATCTGCCTATCAATTCTGTTTGACATGTTTGATGAACAGATGAAGTAAGAAAGGTACTTAAGTTTTTCATTTTCAAGAGTTGGGTCTGATCAAAGAGTGTAGAAGCTCGCTGGTCTGATTAACATAACATAACAAGATGACGGGCTAAGAAGGGTTAGTCACCCCATGAAAAGCCCAAGCTAACACCACAGAAAAAAATTAAAGACGCTCAGAGTTAGTAAAGAACCTATCAACGTTAACTTTGAAACTAAACAGAATGGAAGTCAAAGATTGTTCGACATTGTACGTGAACGTTTCGTATATGGATATTTAACTTGTTCCATATTACGTTCGTATTTTTATTTATATTTTCTTTGTGAGTTATATATGATCATGTAACTGTGTAATGGCAATGAATAAATACGGTTGTAAAAATTTTGTTCAGCAAGAGTTGTCATTGAAAACAAGAGTTCTTGGCAATCAGTACGTTTATTGAATTGATCAGTTTGAACATGATCTTCTTGGATTATAGCAGGAAATATTCTTATCCATCATTTCTAATTAGGGAGTCATTTGTAATAATAAGATTTAGTTCTTTGTTCAAGTGCGGTACTTCATCGAGGAATGGCCATATTAATTGTTATAATCGAGGAATGCTTATTTGTAATGATAAGAGGTAGTATATACCTTTGTTCTAGTGCAGAATTTCATCGAGGAATGTTCATTTGTAATAATAACACATAGTAATTTTGTTCTAGTGCTAAGCTAAAAGCTAATTCCACCCGAGCCATTATAGGCCCAAGAAGCCGGTGATTATCCTCGGTTTCCATGGCGCAAGCGGATGAGAGTACATGACTCCCCCCACTGGACGGGACTCGAGTCCATCGCAGATTAACTCCCCAGCAGTGCTGGTATTCATTTCACAGCTGAGTGGACTGAAGCAAGTAAAGTAAAGTGTCTTGCTCAAGGACACAATGCAGCGCTTACGACGGGAATCAAACCCGGCACCTTTCGAATACGAGCATGAATCCTTAACCACAGAGTCAATGTACCACCTTGGTTCTAGCATCTAGCAGTCTAGCGCAGTACTGAATGTTGTTCGTCATTTGTATGTGGAGTGTTATGTGTTATAATAACATTTGTTATTCTAGTGCAGTGACATGATAATCATATCAGACCATTTTACAGCGTTTGAATATTTTGAGTGCATAAATATACACATTTCTGATATACATTTGTGATGTATAAACAAGATTGTACTGCGATCTTGGTATATCCTTATGTTAATCCTTTGTGTTTTTTAATTGTCCATCAGAATTCCTGTGAGGGGTAAATCAAATTCTGACCAAAAGCTTTAAGTCAACCAACATATTTTAGAAGTAATAGGCTTTCCCATGACTTTCAGTGACTGAGATTTGCGAAAGACATTTGAATAATTACTTTAGCATTTTGAGCTGTCAGCCCATTCATACGTCACAAATTCAACCTAAGTTACAAATTAACCAAACTTGAATCAACCTTACCAAGTTGTAGTCATTTATAATAACAACACTTACGTTTCTTAATTTTTACCGTACAGTGCATTGTCGAAGAGTTGGTATTTGCAATCAATGATAACATTTAGTTCCTGTATTTTGCAGTGCCTGATCCGGGAACTATTTCGCCGATGACATCACCCGTGTCCAATCCTTCAGCACAACCGGGAAACAGTGGATCAACAGTTTTGACAAATTACTTGGTACAGTAGCTATAAAGTGATTTTTCCTGTTGACATAATATACAGTTTTTAAGGAATATTCCCATGGAATTTCATTTTAATATATTTAATAGAGAACAATAAAATTGGTGAATACACATGTTAATATCTTATTCCTACAAGAAGTTATTGAATCTTAAAGATTGTTCTCTTCTGCGTAAAAGTAGGTATGAGTCTTATTCATCATTATGATGTCATCACAGCACTTCTGTGCTATTCTTTCTTTTAAATGATAGGGAACATTTTTTTCGTCGAAAATTATTAGAAATAATGTAGAATAAATTTTACAATGATGTTTTCTAATCTGTTCTTGTAACTTATATTCGAATAATAAAAAGTTGGCGATTATTTTTCAAAGAAATACATAAAGACTAGCACAGAAGGTGCTGTGATGACATCATAGTGATGACTTAGACTTAGTACTGTTGTTTTCATGCGGGCAAGAAAAATCTTTAAAGTTCAATAACTTCTTCTATATCAACATGTTTTTTTTTTTTAACAATCTGTTTCTTAAGGTTTTCTCTATCAGATACATAAAAAATGAAATTCCATGGGAATATTCTTTGTTCAGGAAAGAAATTGGGAATTGCCGGAATCATTATTTAAGTGAGAGAAAAGATTTAATTTTTTTCTTTTCAAAATTGGCTGAATGACAAAAAACAAAAGACATAATTGTTATGGTTATTGCACACCGACTACAGCATAGCGCAGCGAATACTTTTTTAAACCCAAAAGTGAAAGAAAGACCTATAGAAATCTTCAAGTTGGAAGTTCTCGCCTAATAAAGGTATATCCTTTAAACCACACATCATGCTGTCATGCGCACATCAAGAAGGTACTTTAATTACATTTGAAGTATCTACAATAATTGATCTTTGGCGCCATCTTATTGTACATAGGTGGGATTTGGATTTTCCCACCGACATGGAGGGGGAGGGGGAGGAGAGGGGGAAGGGGAGGGGAAAGGGGAGGAGAGGGGAAGGGGAGGGGGAGTCACAAAATATATTTGCCTACCGAAAGTGGAGGATAAAATCGTAAAAACACACTATAAGATACAAATAGAAATCACCATACACAGGATATAAATATGAAAATATTGTGTAGCGATGATCTTCCCTTGCAACTACCAAAATCCGGCCTACAAAATGCTGTATATCATAACTGTTTCTTTTCAAGACAGGCTTTTTAGTTTCAATTGCTTTAGACCTGCAGACCAGGAATCAGTTCGTTTGGAACAAATTTTCCGTTTTCTTTCAAACAAGAAATAAATTGCTAAATACTTGTACCAAGATTTCTTTTTGTCAGCTCTTTCGGGGCGAGAAACTTCAAAATACCAGTAACATTTCATTGGGTTAAACTTTTTGTGGACGACGACGACGACAGTCTGCTCGCTGTCTCTTTCTGATTCGCAGGCGAAACAAAAAAACAAAAACATTTTGACCTCTTGCTTTCGCAGATGAGGTGTCATCTCATGGTTTTTCAGATGAAATATGAAATTTGAATCAAAGTGAATTTCCCCATGATTTTATTTTTATCAAATATTGTATATAAGGGGGTGGGAAAAATTTCGCGTATTTCTTTGATCTCTAATATCGCTCGCCGCTGTATTCGGTGCGCAACCGCCTTAAGATACTTTTTATCTCATCGCTTACAAATACGTATATGTGGAGATGAGATATTGTAGTAACTTTGCTGTATATGCAAATAACTGTCTATACCTCCTATACTACATGGCCACCCCCCTGATGTTATGAGACTGGTGGAACCACGGGGGTCTCATATGATGACCACATATTAGGGATTAGGAGTCATAAGTTTTTGGAACGGGACAAAATTGGGTGAATTTTGCTTCTGTCCCGTGTGTTTGTATTTGGGTATGAGTGTGTGTGTGTGGGGGGGAGGGGGGGGGGGGAGGGTGGGGAGGGGGTGTGAGAAGGGAGGGGGTGCGTGCCTATGCAACAATTATTTTCGTGTCGCTTATAACTCAAAACTGTAATACACATGAAGGTGTGGTGGACGGGTACCCCTCGCCCGAAACTTTTGTCTCTGAGGTTTTGGGTCACAGGTCAAATGAAACAAGTTTTTGGTGATGGCTGTATCTTTTAAATTAATTACTTGGTATCTTTACAAATTACATAGATGGGTAGGGTTTACGTTCCAACAAACTTTTTAAATAATCAGAGGTCAAAAAGTTAAAGGTCATGGGTCATAGGTCAAAAAAGTGTTTTTTATACGAACTTTTGCGGATTCTTAAACTCAAAATGTACAAGACCTATACCAACCCTATCTTGTACCAAGTGGTAATTGATAGTGTCCCGTATACTCTGGGGTCCAAAGGTCACAGAGCTATTGACCATTTTTACCATTTCCCCCTATAGTAATGGAAAGGTAAGTGTGACGTGAGCATGAATGGTGTCATACAGTTGGGTACGATTAATGTGAAATTTTCAGAAGTTGTTTCAGTGATTAGAGTCAAGGGTCAGTGGTCAGACGTCAAATGTGTGATTTTAGGGGGTAATTATGTACTAATTTGTACATTTTTGTGCCACTTTATATTCCGAAAGTGCAAGACCTATACCAATCCTATGTTTGTATAATGATACTGTGGTACATGAACCTGTGTCCCGTAAAGTCTGTGGTCAAAAGGTCAAAGAGTTAGTGACTCCTTTTAACCATTTCCCACCATAGTTTTGGAATGGTAAGAGTGATCTAAGCGTGGGTGGTGTCATATAGTATAGAATAAGATAAATGCCAACAAATTTCAGATGTTGTTTTGGTGGTTAAGATCGAAGGTTAGATATGCGACTTTAGGGGCTAATTATGTAGTAATTTGCACAATTTAGTTCAACTTAAAACTCTAAGAGGGTAAGATCTGTACCAACCCTATGTTGTATGCTTAAGGTGATGAGATCAGCAACTCCATGAATTGCTTTCTTGTTTAACTTGTTACTATGTGATCATCTGATTATTAGATATGTCTCAAAGTACTGTTTAATGATGAAAGTCTGGTCATTGCAAGTAGCTTCAAAGCATCTGGTGTGAGTCATCTATAGTGGACTGATTTTCAACTATATTTTACACAGGTTTAGGTTTTTTTTTTTTTTTTTGCCCTCTCTTTGACATATCTAACCACCGAACTTTGCGTAATATCTTTCTGACATAATTGAGACATTTCTGAGATCCTACTAAAACGAATGACAATACATTTATAAGCAACAAAAAAATGGAATTACCAAACCGAATGACAGCGAGGGTCCTACTTAATTGAATGACAACTTAGTAACCTAACCCTAACCTTACCCTATGTTTTCGTTTGTACCTCAATTGAATACGGATAAACTGTTTCAGATACATCGGACTGTTTGTGTATAATGTATGGCCCGTAGTCAACGAACCTCCTTTTGTTGAGAAAGAATCCTTTTGAGATCTAAAAAATGTAATAAAGAATATTTTTTTTTAAAGGTTTGTTGCCTCTTATGCGAAAGACGAACCCCCTTTCAAACTCCTTCCCCCCTTTCCCCCTTCCCCCCACACACACACACACTTGTTCTTTTTTTAAGTGCTCTTTTGCCATCTAAAAAATGAATAAGCATCCGAAATTTCAAGATATTTTCCCCTTTTATACGAAAAACGAACTTTTCAAATTCCTGGCTACGGGCCTGTATATATTGTCATTCGTGTCATTCGCTTTAGTTTCACCCCATTCTGCTACTTCTGATCGTCGACAGTACTGCTTCGCAAGTCATTCGGGTGGGTTTTTCATAACTTTTTTTCTTCCCTTTTTGAGAAATTGCAATTATTTAGAAAGTAACGGAACCATCTGAGTCAGACCTGATATGAGTCTTTGATGATGACTGGTGTGCATCACAAATTGTTGTATATTTGAATGCTTAAGCTGTTTCAAGCAACAGCAGTTGCTCTGCACTGATTGGTCGTCTTGCTGCATTCATTATCTCAATCCAATGCGCTGTTATGTCCTGCAAACGTTTATCCAGACTGTCTTTCTCCTTTCATACAGGTACTGGCTTGGGCATGGACATGGGTTTGGATACAATAATAGCCTGATAACCGCAACATATACTTTATGCCTTAGTAGTTGGCTGTCAGTGTCACGACCTTGTATGCGGCCACAGTGACGATATGTGAATAATACATTGAATTAACGCGCACCATCTTGCTCGCCAAGCCTGGAACATTTTAAGGGCATTTGAGCCAAACTGCCGCCGGGCTTTGGACACCGACATCAGCCATAAGATACTTATTTTGTGTAATAAAACTGTGAAAGGTTGTCTTTCGTGGTAACCAACATGGCATGGAAACTTCAATACGAATTAGAATTATAGAAATATATACGGATACAGAGTTGACGATCACATCTTGTCGACTGCTCGATTTCTTCAGTAGATGTCAATTAAGCGGATCTGTGCTTTCATAAACGTGATAGAGTAATTCAAAAAAAGGAACGTGTAAATCATAAGTAACTTGATGTAGGCCTAATTGTTGCAGTAGCTTAGAGCATGCGCTGTTGCTTTTGAATGTGTCCTCAAGATTTAAATGTCAATTTTTAACCTATTAGCCTACTTATTGTAGCTCAACCCACACTCACAGAATTAGTGTGGGCGGTTATAAACTTGTACTTGACATCCCACATAGGCCTGCAGTAACTTTCTCTTTAAAACGCATCTCCTCCTAAGTTTAAAACTTTTGCTCTTAAATTTTGGTTCAGGCAAGACACTTTCATCTTCTATATATCTACAATTTTTTAAAGGGTAAATCATTACGGTAATTTTTGAGTTAGATCTTAGGAAATTTGCATTTGTTCAAGGAGTTGCCATGGCAACACAACTTTTTCTAGCAGGGCTATCTTTCATCACTGAATTACTCATCGTGCATGAACAAACTCCAGGAATTAACCCGGTGATATATGATCCATTTCTTGTTTGGAAGAAAGTATTCAGCTTGGATCTTATTTTGTGTGATTGAGAATAAGTTATGAAGAATAAATACTTTATCTCTATACATTGTTTCCATTAATGATAGTCACTCTGGTCCAACTAAGAAGCAAATAGTTCAGTGTAATAGCTCCATGTTTCAATTTACAACAATATCATTGCTGCTATTAAGAGTTGCTTCATGGTCCAATAAGATTCATGGCCTTATTTCAGGCCTGAGGGTTAATTGACCAGTCAAGAGAATAGTGCATGTGTACTGATACTATATCGCAGCCGTTAAACAAGCTTTTTGGGATTTCAGACATTATTATAGGGCCATTCTCTGTTATGTTACGTGTGTGACCAGCCAGAGAATGGCTCCGGTGGATCCCTGTGAGACCCCGGAAGTCCACTGGGGCCACTCTCTGTTACGTTACGTGTGTGGCCAGCCAGAAAATGGCCACAGTGGATCCAGGGGAGATCCCAGGGGAGACCCCAGAGGTCATTCGGGTCCACTCTCTGTTATGTTACGTGTGTGACCAGCCAGAGAATGGCCCTATATAAATTGGTTATTGATAACTCATTTAAAAACATAGACTTTCCATCAAAATGTGAATTTCTAACGTTTGATGAATCCATCCCAAGCTTTTTTGTGAATTTCATCGCTTTTAAGAAATGGTTGAGGGGTGTGCAAACTTCAAAGACAAAACACAAGAATACCATGTTTTCATTGATTTCTCTAAAATGCACTGATGAAATTCTTGTATCTCGTGAAGCATTAAGTAGAACCGTCCGCATACGGATATGTTTTACCTCAAAACGCGCATAAGGAAAAAATTCGCGAAACTAGCTGTGATGTGTTACGGAAAGCTATAAATCAACTTGGGAGATTGTAACATTATTATTGTACCATTATTATGCTGTTGGTTTTAAGAACGAAGTCGTTGAAACCATGGAGCTATTAATAGCTCCATGTTGAAACAAGAGTTGAATACTTTTAGTTGCACGCAATGGAGGCCAAGTTCGTTGACTTAAGATTTTCTTTAAGGGGAAAAAAATGGATTTATCAACACATGTGAAAGCCCATTCATGTGTGTATATTTAAAAACATACAAAGTATTAGGTGGTTTACAGATTTGAGAGTGTTTACGCGTAGGCGTGGTCATACCAGTGACAAGTGGCTGAGACGACATATGAGAGAGCGCGGGACAGCATGTGGGAGAGGGTGGAACGGTATGTGAGAGAAGGTGGGACGGCGTGAAGTTGGGGGAGAGGATGGGACGGCATGTGGGAGAGGGTGGAACGGCATGTGGGAGAGGATGGGACGGCATGTAGGAGAGGGTGGGACAGCATGTGGGAGAGGGTGGGACGGCATGTGAGAGAGGGTAGGACGGCATGTGGGATTGCATGTGAGACGGCGTGCCATGTTTGACGGCATGAAGGAAAGGGTTGGATGGCATGTGGGAGAGGGTGAAACGGCATGTGGGAGAGGGTGGGACGGCATGTGGGAGAGGGTGGGACGGCATGTGGGAGAGGGTGGGACGGCATGTGAGAGAGGGTGGGACAGCATGTGAGAGAGGGTGGGACGGCATGTGGGATTGGATGTAAGACGGCGAGAGGGTGGGACGGCATGTGGGATTAGATGTAAGACGGCGTGCCATGTTTGACGGCATAGCATGCCGCATGTGGGATGTAGGCCAAGTGAAATGGAATTTTAGACACCATTTTATTTAACAACTAGCCAATGAAATATCTTCGAAGCAAAACAAATTAAATGAAATTGAAAGCACACACAACTTGAGTTCAACAAATTGTTAGACAAGGCATTACTGATGAGAAACTTTTCTAAACTTATTTTTCTTAAACAAATGTATGACAAACTGTACTTGTGCTGAATAGAAAACAATTCTTAAGAAGGCGGTGATAAAAAAATATATAAATAAGTTTATTTAAGAATTTAATAAACAGATATTAATTCATACAAAGAGTTTAATAAATAGCATACCGGTAGTTCCTAATTTTTTGGTATCATCATCATGCAACCTCTAACGTTGTCGTTATGTCTCGCCCTTGCACTTCTTCATTCATTCATGATAATTCAGCCAAATAATGTTTTAATTGACGACGAATACAGTCATATAATAAAAAATATATTTCAGTGTAAAAAATATACGAGAAAACTCAAAAAAATGGAGGAAAATCAGCCAAAATTCGACATCGGAGATCCTTGATTGGAGGACGCTTTTTCGCCTCTTTACAGCACGTTTACAATACACAAACAACAGGAAACCCTCCGCACACAATATTACAGTCCACTTGCGCTAGGATTACGTCAGAAATCAAATAAACTTGGAAACATAAAACATAAGCGGACGCGAAATGTTTTCTCACATCGATTTCTATTTGTTGGACAGTACGAGCCCTTTTTTGCACCAATCACGCTGGATTTTAAATATTTGTATATATGGTAAATAGGTATATGTTAATTGTCAGGCCGTGTAAAATGAACTCGCAAATACTTTCATTCATAACTTACAAAGGTCAAGGCGGCGATAATCTTGTGATTTTGCTTGCGCTCTCATTGAAAAAAAACCTCATAATTTCCAAAGTACGGATTTTTTTATATTTTCTTATTATTATCTGAAAATAAGTCTCAAACGATAGAAAATGAATTAAAGTTCTCTGTACCGTTTGAAACGGAACAAAATATTCAGAGGCTCTTTATTTAGAGACTCTTTTCTTGAAGTGCAAAATATGTACGATTTTTCAGAACCAAACATGCCCATATCGAGAATTAACTTGAAACAATATCTTCAGACAACATAATTTGAAAGCATCTCAATGAAATTTGAACTGTCTGGCACATACAGTTTGCATAGTGAAAATGTGAAATACGAATATAAGAAAGACGCTGCATTGTGTTTCAGTGAATAAATAATACATCTCCTGTTTTGTACCAGGCTGCTAATGCTTGACTTGTTTGTATGTAAAAAAGACACAGAAACTTACATTTACAATTTGCAAAATATCAATTGAACATGCCAAAATACTAGTTTGTTAGTTATGGCAGCCAACTAATAATATTACAACACTGAACTATGAATTTCTTTCATTGGTTTAGCTACGTCTTTTCTCTCTCTTGGTGGACGGAATTGTGCATTAATTAAAACTATTGAACTTTGTTGACGTGCACATTTATGACATTTCTTCTGTCTTTCGACCGTTTCAATACAATAATTTTACTATAATTTGCGAATTTTGGGATGTGTCGCTATAAATACGCATACACGCTTTTTAGCTTAACATCCATTTAAAGTGGTCCTGCCATGACTTCTGGAAAAATTGAGATTTAACCTGATATAAGGTTTTCATATCCCTAAATTCAATAATCCGTCAAGAAAGCCTGGAAATAAATCCATTTTTATGATGAAAAAGGACTTAGAAGTTGATCATTTATTGCTTACTTCGAAAAAAAGTTGAAAGAGATTTGTGACGTCAAACAGTTTACTACGTCATTTCAGCATGGAATTAAAAATCCATGATTTCAGGGACTGCTGATAATCGTAAACAATGCATCACACACATACTAACCACGTACAAATATAATCTGATTGCGAAAGTTTGTCGGGCTGTTCAGATCTTAGTTTTTGATTTGTCATCTTCAACTTCAAGCTATGATAGAAATGATTTGGAAATGAATGAAGAACATTCTCATAATGAAGAGATGTTGTAACTTTTGAATTTAAACCGCTTGCAGACAAGAAAAAAGGATCAGGCTTACAACCCTTACACAGGCCCTTACACGGCTCTACAGTACAAAGCTTGCGTAGTCGGCATGAAATTCTTACTGTTTTGCAAGTAATATTTTGTTAAACATAATCAAATTGAAGTGTTTGCAACATCTACTTTTTGTACGTCCAATGGAAATATAAATTCTTATTTATCATTGTTGAAGTCTCTGTCACTTAACGTTTAGTCAACAGGCCTACGTGAACTGAATAGTTCATTTACGCAATCCGTTTGCGTTTTTGCACTGGAATTAAAAGTTTAAAAACAAAATATGAAAACTTTGTTAGTTTACTATTTAACGGCTTGACATATGGTCACAATAATTACAATTCAGTTCTATTTTATCAATTTTTCTTCCTTTGATCATATTCCACACAATATACAAAAAAAAATTATACAAATTTTTAACTGATTAAGTAGCCCAGTCGCTTATGGCTTCGTCTTTTGCGCGAGAGGTTATAAGTTCGATTCTCACTGAGTCTTATTTCATCGTTTCTTTCATTTAAATTTTTGTTACTCACGAAACAGTAAACATTTCATGTCAGAGACGACGATCAAGCTACTTTTTAAATTGAACAAAACTGGTAACAATCTGGCGTGAGCTGAATATGACACTGTACCCGGTAAGCCCCAAAAACTCGGTTCATGTCAAGTGCACAAAACACGTCTAGAATTGTCTGTTTTGTTGCCTTTTGCCATTGATAAACGACTTATAGTTTGACAATTTATATTACTGCATAACCCTGCGGCATTTTGTTTAATATTTGCTTGGCCAATGTAATATTTTAGAAGAACAAACAGAGATGCTATCGATACGCTCCCAAAATAACGTGCCTTATTCTGGGTTTGTTTTTGCCAAGGTGACGAAAAATGCATTTTTCTTTTGCGATTTTCTCGCAATCGATTAGATTATGTGCAGAAGTTATATTTTTGCAAAACAATTAACCCATTTAATATATTTCAGGTAAGTTCCGACCCCCATGGCAGGACCACTTTAAGGATTTTAAGCTTAAGCAATCAGTCTGGTGTGATAGTAAATTTTGTCCCACGTAAATTAAGGCCCTCGGTCCTTATTTCCTAAGGAATGTCTAGTGAATTTAATCCCCCTCCCCCAGACAATTTTACTAGGTGATTTACTAGTGTGTCTGTACGGTTCCTTCAATTAATTTTTGATAAGCTAAAACCGAAATTTGTAATGTTGAACAGAGTACAGCGCCGCTGTACTTGTAGAATTTGACCACAACCAATGTAAAGTTTTTTCTCCCAGAAATTAATCTATACAGAAAATTCGGCAACACTCTTACGCAAAGAGGTCAGCAGCAAAGATTGTATACTAATTATTATATAAACCTGATAACCCATGCTGCGTAATTAAGCAAACTCTCTTAAGATCAAATCTGGATTTTTAAGGTATGACAATACTGACACAACTCTCATATAACTGTCTTTGTTTTTCTCACCTCGAGCAAATGTAGACAATTCAAACTGAAGCTTTGAAAATCTGTTTTGTGTTTGTTTTCAAAACACCTCCATCACATCAAAGTTGTGGCCTATGAAACTACATCCTGTACTGATGAGCGCAGACTGTTTTTTTTTTTTTATTTATCCAGGGAGCTCCCGGGATGGAGGACCAAACCTACTGGATGGCTATGGCTTTATGCATGGGGACCAAATATCCTAGGAAAGAAGGACCGGGTGCCCAAATTTCCTAGCGGACCGTTTTTACTATGAAGGGGGACCAAATTTACTGAATGGCTACAGCTTATTTGTCTAAGGGCCCAAATTTCCTAGGAAATTTGGGCCGGGGGGCGAAAATTTACTGAGGGGAGGGGGGAGGGGATTTACTTTTACACCGGCGAAAGCCAGATTTTCGTTCGAATATGAGTGCTCTTTTTGCAGCGTTCATCATATCCTAAGTACGACAATTTAGTGTGTTGCCATGTTTGCTTCAAATAGTTCAATTCGTGGATGCAATAACTTTTTGTTTTATGTGTAGTTTTAATGAAACTCACCAAAAATGACTTTAAAAAAAAAAATCGGTTTTCGCTCGGCGCATCCCGCAAGAATTTAACATGTAAAATAACATTGAGTCGGAATTTGTGCATCCGATTATTTCCAAGGTGTCTTCAGGTTGAAAGGTCATTATACAGCCGGTACTAACCTCGAGCAGGGAGTTATTGTTAGATATAACAACTTCTGAACTCCACGTGGCAGTTTCTTCTGTAAAGTGAAATTGAACTGTAAAAATCCTGCATTCGGCTTTTTCGGTTCCGCGAAATGACGCAATTTCGTACGGGGGAAACCGCAGCACACTAAGCATGGGAATACAATCCTTTTAAAATAGAACATTTACGTATTAATTTGGTTGATGCTTTCATTATAAAAGATATCGTTTCAGACAAATAATGCTTCTTTATTAAACTTTTGTAAATTTGGGGGCAAAACTTTGACTGATTAAAAATTTGTAATATGTTAATAACTACCAGACTTCCCAGTTTCGGACTACCGTGGTCCCGAAATAAGTAAACAACGCGTAGTGAAAATCTCGTTTGCGGTGAAACGTGATACAGTCAAGTTGAAACAAGATTAATAGAAACTATCGTGCAGGCTTTCCAACCCAGAAACGTGGGCTCGTTTCAGATTCAGTCTTCCTTCTGGTCGAGTAATCCAAGTACTTTAGAGGTATTGAGGAAACGCAGTCAAGGCGGCTCGCCATAATAGCAAGCGGCTGCAATTATCCCCTCCCTCCCCCCCCCCCAGATAAGGTTAGCTTAAATTTGTAATAGATCATACCAGTTAATAGCTCCATGATCTTACAGACATTATTTAATCATGTGTAAACCACAGAGTATCTTATTTATATTTTTTCATTTTTTTCAAACAAACACACTTATGTAGTGGGTGGGTGTAGACCAGCCTGGGCCGCAATCCTTGGAGGATGACAGGGGCTTTGCACAAAACTTGTATGCTATGCTAATAAACATGTTATGCGATGGCGGGACATTCTAATTTTCATGCGCAGTCTCAGCATGTGTTGGCCGGAGCAATAAATAAATGCTTGCTATGGGCATTTTTTAAACACTTTTTTTTTTTTCTTTTTCTGTAGCTTTTAAACTTTACAAAAAAATATGGGGGAGATCAAGTCAATTTATGTCATGACAATAGCCCAGGTCCAATTAGTAAGTTTTGCTCTGCATGGCCCATTTCACAAATGCCCAAATAATGAAATTTTGGGTGGCTCGCACATTCTAAAAAGGATCTAATTTTCATAATTTAGAATATTTTGTACAAGTTTTAAGCTGGGTATAGTTTGGCGGAGGCAAAAGCTTTCTAGGTATGAAAAAGTACAATGTATAGGCTGTTGGGCCGCCAACTTTGTCTTTAGGGAAAATTCAGAAAAGTGTATGCGCGAAGCGAGTGAAATTTCACAAATTTAGTATTTTTAGGGCAATATCTGTGTAATTGAAAAATTAGATATATAGTCTTTGAAAAAAAAGGTCTTTCAAAGTTTGAAAGGGCATGTCCCCTCTCTAAAAAAAAAGGCACTTGTTCTCTTTATAAGGGCACTTTTCCTCTCGAAAATAGGTCTCTTTTATAGAAAATAGGTCACTTTTATAAACTTTTCAGAATTGTGTGAGGGGGCCCCCGGTTCCGTTATTTATGCCTGCAGTATGAAATTATACGATTTTGATACCCGCAGGATGAAAGAATTAAATTGTGATACCTGCACAATTGAGTATTCAGCGAAAATATTGTAATAATGAACCCCTTTATCCCAAAAAAAAAAAAAAAAAAAAAAAATATATAAAAAAAGAACTTGCTCAATATAACCGCCCTACCTCCTAAATATGTTGAGCATGATGTTCTGGTTTAACTGTTATAACATTTAGCAGACTAACATGCGGGAAAGCGATGGTAATATATGGTTCAGGTCAGTGGCGTGGTCTGGGGAACTGGCTCTAAAAACGGAATTCCGGTCCCCCATATCCCAGATCGCAAGAATGCAAGAGGGCTAAACATATATAAATAAAGGCTAATTAATCATGAAAACTTACCGCTTGAGCAGTTATGTAAAAATTGTTTTAAGTATGATGATGCAAAAAAGTAACCTTCCCAGAAATCGTCTCTAGAGCCGGTGACTTAATCACAGACTTAATTTCAGAATTTGTACGTACAAATTAAATGTATCTTGGAAAATTAAGGATGGGTCTATTAAGATAACAGAGCCATGCTCTCGTGCGAAAGGTACTAAGTTTGATTCACGCCGCGAGCTCTGCATTGTGTCCTGGAGCAAGATGCTCCAGTTCACCAAAGAAGCTCTTTGAGTTCACTCAGCTGTAAAATGATTACCAGCCCTACTGGGAAGTTGGACTGCGATGGACTGGCGTTCTGTCCAAGAGGAGTCATGTACGTTCATCCGCTTACACCAAGTAAACCCGGGATGAACATCGACCTGATGAGTCTTCATTGGCCGATTATGGATTTAACGTTTTTCTTGGGAGAAATGTGTGAAAATAGAGTTCGACCCTGGCAAGTTTTCCTTTGAAAGTCCACGGGAAGGGGGGAGGGGCGGGGGATAACACAATTGATAAATCCTTGTTATTTTGTGAACAGTGGCACAACTTAAGTTCTGGGGTCCGTGGTGAATTTGCGCTGGGTTCCCCTATACAAATATATCGAAGTGCATGTGCTCGGGGCTCTCAAATTTCGGGCCCATGTGGTTTACCCGCCCTTCTTTTACTGTTGCGTCAGTCTTTGTGAAATAACAACGTCTAAATGAGTGTTACGATAAAAAGAAATGACCCCCTCAAAGATGTTTTTTAGGTTGTTTTTGTTGTTTTGCCCGTTTTAAGTATAACACAGTGCCTATAGGAAGTTTATTCCCTCGCCAGTTATGCCAGTCCGCTTTGGCACATAGCAACAACAACAGGATAAAAGAAGCATGCACAACAAACATATTTTTTTCTCCATAAAAACACAAAGTACATTAAAGAAAAAGAAAGTATCTTCTCTTACATCAATCGTAACATTCCTTCTCTTGCTCTCTTCCTTGATGTAAAAAAGGCTTTTGATGCAGTTTGGCCCAATGGTTTACGCTACAAGCTTCTCTCTCCCGCTCTAGCCTTCCCCCCTCGTCTTACACGCCTCCTCTCTTCTTTCCTCTCCAACAGACTTGCTTTTTCTGAGTTTTCAGGTACCGCTCTACCACCTACACTCCCAACGCAGGGGTCCCCCAGGCTCTACTCTCAGCCCCATCCTATCCAACATCTTCGTTAATGACGTACCTGCCCCGCATGGTAACATTCGTCTCTCTCAGTTCGCTGATGATATTGCCATCTGGTCCCCGATTTTTCGACCTACCCAGCGACCCTACAATCCTACCTCAACACCATCATCGACTGGTGCTCTACCTGGATAATCAAAAATAAACGCTTCAAAGACGGTCTCCCTTCTCTTCTACAACCGTAGGATTGTTAATGCCAAAAGGTTCTCTATCTGCATATGGTCCATCCATGGTGCACCTGTACCCCACTCCTTCAAAGCCACTTTCCTTGGGCTCACCTTCACCAGCAATTTACGCCTTCACCCCTGACTTATACCCACATCAGGGCCTCTCACTCCAAAGGCCGCCGTCGCCTCGCTCAACTGTGTAAGGTCTCTTCCTCAACTCTATCTTCTACTAAATCTCTCCTCACACTCTACAAAACTTTCGTTCGCCCCATCTTTGAATATGGCCTCCCAGCCATTTTCAACGCTCTTTCTAACCACGTTGCCAAACTCCAAATCATCTAGAACAAGTACTTTCGACTGGCTCTGCGACTCCCCCGCAGAACTCGTCTTCCTGACCTTCACTCCCGGGCTAACGTCCCCATTCTCAGAGACAGGTTCAATCATCGCATGGACAAGCAGCTCAGTGATGATAATCAACGCAAACGACCCCACCTTACCCATCTGTTAGACCTTCACACTGGACCCTCCCGTTACCCTTCGCCCCTGAACCTCTACCTCCCCACCTGGTCATCCCTCCCGACTATGATTTTTTTTCTCCCCTACCCACAGCTGCTCTTTTCCCAGTCGTCTCTTCCCTCCTCACCTTTTTGGCCCCTACACTCCGTTTTGGTTTGCTTCGCGTCCAGGTGTCTTTGTTTGATTCTTTTTCTGGTTTGTTTTCATCTTTGTGTTTGTATGTATTTTATCATCCTCGGTAGTGTTAGCAGAACCCGGCAGTCACCCCTGGTGATTGATGGGAAAATGTAGGTAAGTACCGCGTCTGTCCGTAAATGTTGTGTATTCAATTGTTGTTGTTGGAAGAAAAAGAGAAGCCCCTCAAATTTTGGTTGGCATGGTTGACCCCTACCAAAACAATTCGCATTCTGGTTAAATACGCAGATACGCCACTGGTCCAGGTTGTCCTCCTCCTCTGCCCCCGGATTTGTCCCTTCATATTACAGTAACACAACTTTAATGTTTCATCTATTAAATCCGCAGTAGTGTGAATCTTACCTGACGTTTTTTGTTTGTTTTTGTTCTCTTATACGTGTTCTATTCTGTAATCTGGAAATAAATTCCAATAATGCAAGGCTCTCTAGATATGGTTTCTTTGTGGTCATTTCGTGGCACCATATACCTGTTTCATTTGATTCATTCTCAAAAATGCCCTTAGGCTGTATGTCCGTCACCGTTCGTTCAGAAATATTAATACATTAAGATATTATTGTTAGTAAATGGTTATTTTATTGCAAAAAAAGTAACAATTTATATTATCAAACGGCAAGGGGAGTGAATTGTGCGTATGTAAACATGCCAGACCTTAAAGCACTACGATGTTTGAAGAGGGATATAGTACACTACCATTATGGTATATTACCATTATGGTACATTACCATTATGGTACATTACCATTATGGTACATTACCATTATGGTACATTACCATTATGGTACATTACCATTATGGTACATTACCATTATGGTACACTGCCATTATGGTACACCACCATTATGGTACACTGCCATTATGGTACACTACCATTATGGTACACTGCCATTATGGTACACTACCATTATGGTACACCACCATGATGGTACACTGCCATGATGGTACACTGCCATTATGGTACACTACCATGATGGTACACTGCCATTATGGTACACTACCATTATGGTACACTACCATTATGGTACACTGCCATTATGGTACACTGCCATTATGGTACACTGCCATTATGGTACACTGCCATTATGGTACACTACCATTATGGTACACTGCCATTATGGTACACTACCATTATGGTACACTACCATTATGGTACACTACCATACATGCCATATCTCTGGTCTGAATGACGGGCTCATATTTCACCCAAAATACAGGTTTAGTGAGTATTTTGCTATACAACTGACAGACTGATTGCTATTTCTTACCTTTCTTACCAAGGTTGAGGTAAGTCATGTAGACTTGTTGCCTTCCTTCTACGGATCATAGCAGACAGATTTTTCGAACACTTCAAACATGCAGTGAGCAAGAGCCAGCAGTTGCAGGCAGTCGGGGATGAATTTTAACGAATGATCATTCCCAAACCCATTAAACCTTGACTTTAAAGGGGCACCAACAACCAGACAACGTGATCATTCAAAATGTTCCAAGTATTGATGGCATGAAAAGCATAAGTAGATAGGTGTTGTGTTGTCCTGCATCTAGCTTCTTTTTTTTATCTCCAAGTGTGACCTATTGTCCTGGAATCGTTATCTTGCTCAAAAAAGGTCTCAAAATTAATGTCTTCCAAACCATGTAAAATTGTATACACTTGTATCATATCATTTCGTCTATACTGAAGTGAAGGTAGGTCACAATACGGAAGATCTTGCATAGAACTGTAGAAAGAATCAATTTGGCATGTTTGGTTGCTCTTTTTCTGTACTTTTTCAATTTTCCAGGCATCTTGCTTCGTATACGGATTCCAAACTGGTGTACAACCCACCAAAGCCTTGTAAATAACTCGGAGCATATCCACATCCATATACTGAAAAGATTTCTTAATAAGGCCAATAATCCTATTTGCTTTTGCTGAAATATTGGCAAGGTTCGAAAAAGACTATGGGGTTTACGGGTGTTATCAGATCAATTTGACAATGACTCCGAGATAGATTTACTAATAATATTTTACACTAATATGCTCGATTCCGGCCCGGCCCGAGTCCCTGACTTCCCCACTTGTCAAAATGCAAAGGAACTATAGGTCATATGGTGTCAAAGGTCTTATCCATGATCCACTGCGTAACTTGTAGGTCAGAAACCAAACCATAAAGTATATACCAAAAGCGCCGACAAGTATTTTACTATGGGATGATCTAATTGAAACCTGTATACCTGTATACATAGCAGTTATTACATAAGTTGTTAACCTTTTTCGGCCACCAGACTCCGCTGAGGCAATGAGAAGCTAGAAGTCTGGGGCTGCAGTGGGTACCGGCACAACAGGCTTGGATTCAAAAGAGATCTCGGGGTCTGGGATATCTCGTCCTCTATTGCCCTATAAGGCCGCAAACTATAGCTGTATAGGGCCAGGCTGGTTCTCTGCACAATCACCTTTTGAAAGGAGCCTGTAGAAAACCCGGTGTTCATCCAATTTCGATCTAAAAATCTAGCATTGGCAGCTGTGCGTGGGAAATTTTCGGGGGTTGAGGTGATAGTTTCAAACTTCAACTGCGTCTATTTCAGTATTTACCCCTCCCGTTTTACCTTTTGTATGGCTGTCAATTTTGATGAATGCAAATTTCTTTTCTCTCTGAAAAGTAGGGTATCAAATGTACTTTTACCCTCCTTGTTTATTTACCCCACCCTCTCTCCATCGTATCTATATGTCATGAACAGCGCAGAGTATCAACATAGAATTACAGTCCATTTATATTACGTTGTAATTCATGCAATGACGTCATAGTTGAACCCAGCTTAAAAAGGACAATTACGTAATCAGGATATTGTCAAGATAAAGATCCTAGAATGGTCTCGCGACTCAGGAAGCTTTATGTTTCTTTACAATGCCACAATGTAGGAAACCATTCATTGTAAATCAAACAAATTTTACCATGCATGGATTTGAAGAAGAGCCATATTACGTACATGGTTAAAAGAGGTTGCATGTAGATGACTTAACATTTTTGAACTTATCAAATGTGACTGGAAATTTTTAGACGGGAAATTGTAGAAAACATTGTTTTTGTCTTGCTTTCATTTTTCAATTGAATTATAGATGACGATGTAGGTTTGTGTAGGACATTGTGTTCATCGTATTCGACGTTAGTGAATTTTTTCCGATTTTGAATTCTGTGAATCAACCTGGACAGGTGTTGTATTTGACCAGAATATACTGGATTGTCTTATTATGTTTGCAAACAAGATAATGACACTGAATTGATATCATATATCAGGGATTTAACAAATTATTAATCTCTATCATAAGCAAAAACAAACAGAAATCTCCTCACGACGCTAAGCGTCTTCAAAGTTAAATGTGCTTATGATCAACTTTGCATAGCAGAATTTTGAAAATCATTGTGGAGATTAACAATAACTAAGCATGATCAGAGGAAATATGGAACTAAGTTTAATTCCAAGTTTATTGTTTGTGTCATGGATTCATTTCTCATTCGGTGAGTACACAAATTCGCTTTCGCACGTTCATTGTCTACCAAATTAAAAGTGAGTTGGTTTGGTAAACATTTATATTTCATGCCCTTTCCCCCAAATTTCGTCGCAGATCGTGGCTTTTATTTCATGTCGGAAAACACCGTTGGGCGAACTAAACTTTTTTAGAACTTGAGCTTTTGTTTACAAATTTTGGAATTGAAGAACCTGAATAAATTGGTCCAGAGTGTGATCATATCGCATTCTATTTGTGATTTTTGTATCAATCTAACAATCAATAATTGCGTGTACGGTTAGGGACTGAACAAGAGGCAGAAAATTGGTATAAGTCTGCAGGGAGGTATTGAAGTTTAGGGGCACAGAATACAAGATAAACTCTTTTGGAGACAATTACTTGAAATTTGAATGTTCTGATATAGCAGTGTAGGCTCGGCATATCGTCGCAAGAAAGTAAAGTTGTCCTATATCCATTTTTGGCAAAATTGACTTTTCTATTGGAAAATGACCAAGTAGGCTACTTTCTATACATATATCATCTAGGAAAAACAATATTGTGGAAAAAGAAAATGTGCTATGTTCTGAATTAATGCAGAAATAGAACTTAAAATGCGATTATCTGAGTATGACATTTTTGGACATAGGACAACGTTACTTTCCTGCAACGATATATTGCCTATAAATTGTATCATAAACCAGTAAACTTAAATCTTTTTAACTAAACTGGGATTTTTTTTTCTTTTTCGAAGCTTACGATTATCGCTTGTCGGGAGGAAGTAATTGGGATGGGAATCTTCAAGTAGAAATCAACGATCGCTGGTACTTCATTTGCACAGAGAATGACGTCACGGCAGTTGAAAACGTCACGACGAAAGCTTGTTATGAGCTAGGTAAGATGAATCTACTATCTTCTGAACTGGTTAATATCATAGCGATATACATGCATTTGATTGTTCCAATGAGAAATAAAGATTTGTATACTTGTAAATTCGAGATATGTATGCATTAGAATATCTAATCGAGACGTCTAAATATGTACTCTGGCACCAAGGAGATGGCATGATTTGCGTACATCGTGGAATGGATTTGATTTATTTCAGGTTCTTCATTGCGGAAAAGGTGTAAGCATCGATTGAAGAAACCATAGGCGCCGGAAGCGGAAAGAAGGGGGGGGGGGGGAACCATAGGCGCCGGAAGCGGAAAGAAGGGGGAGCATGGCCACTCCAACTATTCAGAAGTGAGTTCCCCTCCCCCTCCAACTTTGAACTTATAAATGTATCATTTAGACACTATTTCTTTTTGAATAAAAAAAGCAAGTTACTGGAACAAATTAATTAATTTTCATTCAGATGACCATAGACCTACAAACATACATGACACAAATCAGAACAGTTTTGCAAGAAAACAATGATCTGATTGACTGATTGGCGCAGAAATCACTTAAAGTTCATTCTCTGTCAAAGAATAGGCTTACAGGCAGCAATACTTGCATGCTTTGGATCTACTTCTTGCTGAGTTGGATCGACGCTTCAACCAAGAGACCTTATAACGATCTTGAAGTTGAAGATAGTAGATACCATCGGGTTATAGCCAACGGAGCCTCTCAGTGCTGTGACTTACCTACTTACTATTCCGCCAAAATTAATGCGAAGTACAGCAATAAAATTATGGAAGGGTCAACTCTCAGAAGGGAGGGGGGGGGGGAGACAAAATCCCCAAGCTTTCTCGGTCATAAGCAGGAAAATTAAGTTTCTATTATGTTGAAGTTGCTGCTAATCGGGAAATCCAAAATTTTCACGAAATACCCTTCAACTTTTGGGAAATTTTCTGCAATTCCGGTAAAATTCCTTCGTTTCCGGCAATTTTCTTCAATTTTTGGAACATTTTTTCACTTTTCGGAAAAATTCCTTCGTTTCCGGCAATTTTCTTCGATTATCGGAACATTTTTTTTACTTTTCGGAAGATTTTTCTTTCTTTTCGGTCATTTTTTTTTTTTCGATTTTCGGGAAATTTCCTTTAATTATTGGCAAATTTTAATATTGCTCATTTTCGGGATATTTAGTCATTTTTCATGAAAATTTCTTCAACTTCTGGGAAATGTTGCCAAATTATACCCAAATTTCCCAATTTTGCCTCCCAACCGGGCTGGAAGCATGGGACCGGGAAGGTGAAATCCTCTCAGGGTGTTTTGGTCCTGTTGGGTTGGCATCTTCAACTTTTGATTGAATTTATAAGAGCTGCAATATGCAAAATTGAATTAAATTTAGGCCTATTCTTTTAGCCCCCAAAGCGCTAAACCGCAGTGCTTCCGGGGCTTCGCCCCTCGTCCCCGGCTGGGGCCCTAAAACTGGCCCTGGACCCCACGCTGATATAGGTATGCCCTCCCCCAACTCCAAAAACATTCCGGCGCCGTTGGAAGAAACTGAGGCAGAGTTACCGAAAACAGCACATGTCATGTTGCAATAGCTTGGTCTATAATGAACATTAGCGTAGCACCCACCACGGGCGCACGGCATTGCCGAATTTGCCGTGACTCTATTTCAATCTACATTTTATTTATTAAGTAAGTTTTCATTTGATAGAGTCTACACAATCACAATACGCTACAAGAAATAAGAATAACTTTTCAAGTAGTAAAATATTAATCATAATCCAGATAAATAATATCAGAAATAAGGTGAACTTATAGTTGAATATTTCCCCTCAAAATGATACTAGAGTGCACTGAAATTGTGAGATAGGCGTGGGGTCCAGGGAGGCGCGGGGCCCAGGACCCGATTAAGGGTCTCTCGTGGGATCCAGTGGCGAAGCACCGGTGGGGGATATACGCCCTTGGTAATTACTTTGCTGTATTATAGCCAAATAACTGCCTATTGATGATGATGCATGATGATGACGCATGTATGGCGTTGTTGTGAGCTGTCGTTTCTGTAATTAATCAAGTAGAAATTTGCTTATTTTTCGCTTTTCATCAGATATTCATGTTTGTGTTGTGGATGTACAAGTTGTATTATTGTCAAGGATTGTCTATGTCTTACATTTTAACTTTTGAAATTTTCATTTATTGCATTTTCGTGTTATTTTGGTTTCTTTTCTTAAATACGATATCACCACTGTCTTTTTGCATATATCTTTCCGCGACATCTCTAGCTCCAGCATTGACTGTGGTTGTAACTTGTACAATGGTTCCGCTTCACTGCATTTGATCCGCTACTTCAAATTTTCTTTAAATTGAAGTATCTTAGTAACAATGCTAAAGTACAGTGTAAGCCAGCTTTTAAATCTGCGTCCGAACAGACAAGGTTCTAGAGCTTATCTGTCGAACACTGTATTGGATTGTTTAAAGAGATATAACCTGTTTCATTTATCGTGGTAAACAAGGAAGAAGCCCACTATGAAACCGCTATCAAAGAAGGATGAGACATTCTAACCTTGTTTGCCCAAAGACTTATAACCACCCTTTATGTTGTAAATTGAACATCACATTATTTAATGCGAGATCGGTTAGGAATAAAAGTACTGCAATTTATGACAAAGTAGTTAATGATAACATTGACCTTCTGGCAATAACAGAGACATGGCTTGCACAAAATCAAGATAGTCCTATCGTCAGTCAGCTTACTCCTAATGAATATACATTTCACAGTGTACCGCGTCCATCTGAAACAAGGGTGGTGGCGTTTGTTTGCTTTGTAAATCCAATATCTGCATGAAGTTTAAGAGCCACAAAACAACAACATTTGAAAATATCTGTTGTAATTTGATGTCTGGCAATCACTCTGTGATGTTGTTGATATTATACCGCCCTCCTGCCCATCCTGGGAATTCCAATGGTCAACTTATTGACGAACTAGCTGGTATTCTCACGGAGACGTCTTCGTCATCCAATGAACTACTTGTTGTAGGGGATTTTAACTTACATCTTGAGGATGAGTCACGTGATACTCTAAGATTTCTCTAAGATTTCGGAACATTCTTAAATTTATTAATTTACAAACTCCTATATCGGAATCAACTCATATCTCTGGCCATTGCTTGGACAATGTTATCACGAGAAATGCACCAGCCATAGCTTTTGACACTACCGTTTCTCCTTCTTCTATATCTGACCATCATTTCATTCACATTACTTGTTGCATGGAAAAACCAGAGCCAATCAAGAAAGTGGTCTTTTCAGGAAGATGAAATCAATTGATAATGTTGCATTTTTGCAGGATATATCAACACTTAATTTGCAATATTGTAATTTTGCTAACAAATCGGAAGCAGTTGCAATTTATAACTCAGATCTATCGTCCGTCCTTGATAAACATGCCCCATTATCGGTAAAAACCGTCACTGTGCGACCAAACATGGAGTGGTATAATCCACAGATACGGGAAGCAAAGGTGTAACGCAGAAAACTCGAAAGGAAATGCAGCTAAACGTGTTTACCTACTGATGTCTTAGTCCATAAAACCCAGGTCAAATATATTAATTCTGTATGTGATGATGCCAGAAAAAAATACCATAAAAACAAAATTCAAGAATCAAAGTCGGATAAAAGGAAATTGTGTAACACTGCAAAAGCTCTGCTCAATGGAAAATCCGAACCAGTTTACCCATCTAATTGTGAAGCACTGGAATTTCCCAACAAGTTTGCAGATTTTTTTAAAGGAAAAAATTGACAAAATATTCAAACATTAAAGCTGAATTAGAGGAAATGACCCACAGCCGCATTTGTTTTGAAAATTCCAATATTGGCAGCAAACTTTGTTCTTTTATGGAGACAACCACTGGAGAAATCAAATCACTCATTCAACACTCATCTAATGCATACTGTAAACTGGACCCAATCCCTATAAAGATGGTCAAATTGTGCATTTCCGAATTAGCTCCTTTCATTTCAAACATCGTTAATGTGTCTATGAGAAATGCTACTGTCCTGTCAATAATAAAAGAAGTTATTGTAAAGCCAATTCTTAAGAAATCGGGTATAGATACCAATAAACACAAGAATTATCGTCCAGTGTCAAATTTAAGTTTCATATCAAAAATATCTGAAAAAGTTATTGCCGCTCAACTGAACAAATACATCGCAGATAATAATCTTTCCGCTTTATTAATTCATCGTCTACAGTTGATTCAAAATTCCGCCGCTAGACTCATAACACATACAGCTTATAGAGATCACATTACACCCATCTTAATCCAACTTCATGGGCTGCCAGTTCAATATCGTGTGCGTTTTAAAATTTTAGCTCTCTGTTTTAATTGTTTGCAAGGTACAGCCCCTGATTATCTAGCCCTATTAATCAAAACCCACCAACCATCTAAGATCATCAGGTCAACTTCTACTCCAACTGTCCAAATACCAAGAACTTCAAACAAATTTGGGGATCGCTGCTTTAATGCCTGTGCACCAAATGAATGGAATAAACTTCCGTGCACTATAAGGTGCAAAATATCGCTCTAAGCTTTTAAACGTGACTTGAAGACATTCCTTTTTAGACAGTATTTTAGTCATTATTTTCGCTTTACTTACAGATTTGTATACGTCTTAACATTTTTATAATTTCAGTTTGTCTAGATTTATTTCCACATGTATTTTTACTCTTTCTATCGCAATTTATATAATAACCTAAATTTTGCAACTTTATATTTTTAAGATCTATACGCATTTAAACTTTTAAACTTGTGTTCCTTTGTTAGCTTTAACATTATTCCTGTTGCCTTTATACTTTTATACCTTTTATCTTTTTTAACATGTCGTATATTATCTATGTTTTCATTGTTCTTAAATTGTATGTATTTTATCTTTTCATTTTGTAAAACAATTAGATCTTATTGTTAGAATAAGTGCTGTAGAAAATTAATTTAATAATAATATTCCCCCTAAACTACATGGCCACTCCCTTGATCTTGATATTAGGGGGCTGGTAGGGCCCACCAGTGGATCTCATATGATGAATTTATAATAGGGGTTAGGGTCATAAGTTTTTATAACGGGACAAAATTTGGTGATTTTTGCGTCTGTTCGTGTGTTTGTGTGTGTGTGCGCGTGCGTTTGTAAAGACCTGCAAGCGTGGGCTTTGGCAAGAATTCACGGCTTCAAACTGTGGACACACCTGCAAACGTGGACGTCCACGGTTGAGATAAATGTATTTTCAGGGGCAAAAACATCAGAGGACGCCATTTGAATATCCCATTAATCAAATATGTGTCCACGTTTTTGCTGGAAACGTTTGGTTTTGTTGTGTGTTCTGTTTGGTAAACCTTTGCTTCGGGTGACATTTTGGCCTGTTGAATGTAATTGTAGTCTCAATACCGCCTTCTACGTAATGTAGTCTCAATACCGCCTTCTACGTAATGTCCATGTTTTGCCGCGATATTTTATTGTCCTCGGTTGTAAGGTGGCAAATAATATTAAAATAAATATTTATTTACACCCAGAATATTGATAAATGGAGATTTCCTTTAATTATTTCTTATCAAACACGCTGGCCTCTTTAATTATATTCTCAAATGCGTCCACGGATTGATAGTGTGAACATGTAGTCCACGTTTGGCGGCGTTTACAAGTATGGGTGTGTGCGTATGCAACAATTAATTTTGTGTCGCTTATAACTCAAAAACTGTAATACACACATGAACCAAAATTGGTGAACGGGTACCTCTGGCCCGGAACTTTTGTCTCCAAGGTTTGGGGTACAAACTTGGTCACAGGTAAAATGAAACAAGTTTTTGGTGATGGTTGTATCTTTTGAAGGAATTACTTGGTATCTTTACAAATTGCATGGGTGGGTAGGATTTAACATTCTAACAAAATTTTGAAATAATTGGAGGTTATGGGTCAAAGGTTAAATAAGTGCTTTTTATGCCAAATTTTGCGGATTCTTAAACTAAAATAATCCAAGACCTACACCAACCCTATGTTGTACCATGATACATGATATTTGTGTCCCGTATAGACTCTGGGGTCAAAGGTCAAACACTACAGACCTATTAACCTTATTCACCATTTTTCCTTATAGTTATGGAATGGTACGTGTAACGTGAGCATGAATGGTGTCATACAGTAGGTACGATAAATGTGAAACTTTCAGAAGTTATTTCAGTGATTAGGGTCAAGGGTCAGAGGTCAAATATGTGATTTTAGGGGATAATTATGTACTAATTTGTACAATTTTTGTACCACTTTAAATTCCGAATGTGCAAGACCCATGAATTTGTGTCCCCGTAGACTCTGGGGTCAAAAGGCCAAAGGTCTGTTTGTACTCGCATGGGCAGTACAATCCATAAAATGTCACAGAGTTATAGTGACCCTGCTTAAGGTGATGAGATCAGCAACTCCTTGGATTGCTTTCTTGTTAGTAGTTTTAGATGTCTGGAGGAACATATTAAAACGTAACCTCTCCAACTGTCACACCGACGTTAAATCCACTGCTTATGAAGTTCTAGTCAGGCCAGTGCTTGAGTACGCATCAGCAGTCTCCCCATCACCAGTGCGATG
This sequence comes from Chiridota heheva, assembly GCA_020152595.1. NCBI lineage: Eukaryota > Metazoa > Echinodermata > Holothuroidea > Apodida > Chiridotidae > Chiridota > Chiridota heheva. The sequence continues at coordinate 317,277 of JAIGNY010002050.1, forward strand.
TGGATAAACTTGAATATATTCAAAGGAGAGCAGCCAGGTTCTGTATGGCAGACTACTCTTATAAATCTAGTGTAAAAAACATGCTTCATAAATTAGATTGGCCCCTGCTAAGAACAAGAAGATACAACACCCGGCTACATATGCTATATAAAATCAATAAGAATCTTGTCGTCATCAATAAAGATGAATTTATCCCTACCGTCAGAACTAATACAAGAAATAATCATGACCCTAATTTCCAGGTTCCCTATGCTAAAAAGAATGTATATAAACACTCTTTCTTCCCTCACACACTAAAGGATTGAAATGCTTTACCGTCAGACATTGTACATGCACCAAGTCTCAACTCTTTCAAAGCTAAACTTACTAACACTTGTATTGCTAACTAGTGTTTTTTTTACCCATACTGTTTACGCTCGGTTGGCGTTCATGTCTTCTTGAAGAATTTTTGCCGACTTAACCAATTCAGATTCAGTTTCAGAAGTGGTAGTTGTAGTTCACAGTCAGTAGTGGCTGCGCCGGGATTTTGGTACCGGGGAAATAGAGAGGGGGCATCTTTGCCTCATGGGTGGCAAAGAACTTTAGAACGGACAAAATATGTCGGCCGAACAAACTTTTCTGGGGAGAGGGGGGAGGGGTGGGGCAAAGCGATCTCGTGGGGAAAACACCCTCTTGTCCAGTTGTCCCACGTGGCGTCGTCACTGTTCAATTGAGGACTGTCATAAGAAATATGGGGGACAAAGAAATCCGGTCTTCTAGTGTATTATGAAACCCGATATGTGGTATCTACGCGGCAGACTGCCAAGCTTCGTATCTCATTCTAGTTCCACTCACGAATTGTTGCCACTTTAACGAATTAATGAATTACTATTTCACAGATTATATTGTAATACGAATAATTTGCTTAATAAGCTAAGCTTCACAAACTTCCAAACCTAAAGATTGTTACTGTATCAACATACGGTAGTTCAAGATTAAAAGAAATATTCCCATGGTTTTTCGTAAAAAAAATATATTTAGAAAAGCATACTTTTAGCACCAATTTGGTACGAAAATCAAGTTAATATCCTATTCCGTTTAGGAGATATAGATTTTTAAAGATTTCCCAATTGCATTTAAAAGTTTTTGTACAGTATGATGAATTCGTTTTTGATGATGTAATAGAGGCAATTCCATTGCAAATGTTTATGTATTTCTCTGAATGTTAATTGGTTGTTTCTGTCAGTCTGTATACGATTAGAAACATTTTTCCAAAAGTAGGGTATATTTGGTAATGTATATATATACCTAACTTTCATAAATTTATTTTTCTAGCAGGTTTTACTAATAAAAAAGGATGATAGATTTTAATAGAAAACATCAACTTTATGGGAGAATGTGTTGCTAATATGTCATACTGAGCCTTTTCCTATTCGTTCATTGGCATTTTTTGTGAACCCTAAAATTAAAATCAAGAGCCTATAAATTGGACAAAATATGTCACTTGGCAAAATTTGCTGGGGGCAAGTGATGGACAAAGCGATATCGCGGATGAAATTCCCCCGTGTCCCCCTCCCCATTTCCCCTCCGTAGTGCCACCACTTACCATACGTCGTGGCGCACGGATGTACGGAGGATGTTGTTCCCATAACGGTCCAATTGTGAATTTTCGCATTTCCTCTTCTGTCTTCTCATAGTTTAGTGAATATTGCTCCTACAAGTGAAATTCAAAGTAGTGGACATCGTGTTGTTTTGATATGGCAACATTTTGGCACAAACATTCCTAGGGATACCGGAAGGGACTCGGGGCAAGGGGGAAGAAAATTATTTGAGGGCACTTTTTTGACAGTAATTGAGGGGCACTTTTCATTTTCAAAATGGGGACTTTTGTCAGTTTTCGAAAAAGTGGGAGGAACCTATATAATTTTCATATAACTTTCCGGTCCGCCCTCAACTTTCAAAAGGGCGCTTCCTTGTCTCGGTCCGCCAACAACTTTCAAAAGGGCACCTGCTACCCCCTTCACCTCTTACTCTAGAAAGGACCTTGGGGCAAGGGAAAGAAAATCAATTGAGGGCACTTTTTTGACAGTAATTGAGGGGCACTTTTCATTTTCAAAATGGGGAACTTTTGTCAGTTTTGGAAAATGTGGGGGAAACCTATAAAAAAAATTCATATAACTTTCCGGTCCGCCCTCAAATTTCAAAAGGGCACTTCCTTGTCTCGGTCCGCCAACGGCTTTAAATAGGGCACCTCATACCCCCTTCGCCCCTTACTCTAGGGCAAGCCCCCCCCCCTCCCCCCTTCAAATAAAATGGACTTCCGCATCCAGAACTTGAGCATAAGTTGTTGAATTAAATTATGCTTTTTTGATGCGTTTTAATCACGTTTTATTCTGACAGGATATCATGAAGGATTCATGCAAATCAGAGAATACGGTTTCCGCGGAGGTCCAAAGGAGGCCGCAGCATGTACATACCTAAATGAGACCGCGGAGTGCGAAGTCATCCAGAATTGCAACAGCGGGGTCCGGGCGACCTGTCAATGTAAGAATGACGATCAAGATTGGTCCCAATGAACATGCCAATGTCATGTTCTTTAGAAAACCAGGAATTTAATTTGACACAAAACGTGTGAATAGTCCTAAAAGTCTAAGTTCTATTGCAAAAAAAGTAGTTTAGGTGTAGGCGTAAAGTCTCATCGTAAGACATCTTTTTGTTAATTACAGTTTTCGGCTTTGAGGACAATGGGGTGGGTTTCAACTGGAAACACTAAGTCCTTGCCCCTGCCCCTCCCCTATCAATAAATCAGTGGGAAGAGGGGCGGTTTTCATTTTTTGACGATATGAAGGTTAACAGTAAAGTATTGTATTAACGTGCCTAAATATTTCGATAATAAAGAAATATGAATGAAATGAAGAAATCAACGTGGACAGGTGAAACAAAACCGAACTCTTTTCGTTTTCTTCTTTTTGAATTAGTTCCAGGTTATATCGGCTGCTTCTACCACACAAACCTTAACCCTGCGTTAACGTTCACATCTGCTTTACTTGCCAATGATCTTACAATCGAGGGCTGCCTCTCCGATTGCCGACAGAATGGGTACGCTTTGGCGGGCTTGGCGCATGGCGTTTCGTGTTTTTGCGGGAACAACACTGACAACCTTCGTGAGAATGATGACACTATATGCCACGATTACCCTTGCCCAGGAAACCAATTTCAGTCATGTGGAGGTGGTTTACAGATAAGTGTCTATGAAAGTAAGTTGGGACATTTAGTGAGATCAGATGTGATAGTAGGAGAAAACAAAAAGAGGTTTGACTGTTTGAAGAATGAAACATTTCCTGGGTTAACCTCTCTAAAAACAATATGTCATTCACTGCATAATATATTGTTGATTAATTTATATGTGGTAAGAACGTCATAACTTGATTGGTTGAAAGCGCCAGGTGACCATGTTGACACCACACGGAAATGTGAAAGAATACAAAGCAACGATCTACCGGTGAAAAAGAAAATAAATCAATTAAAGGATTAGTGTAGGGGTCCAGTAAGTCCGCATCTTATATGAAAGAGGACTTCAAAAGAAAGAACATGGTGAAAAAAGCATTCAAAAATCTAATTCCGTTAAGGAGATATTCAAGTTTAAACTTTGGTATAATTTCTGCAGAAACGACTGAAATCAGACTAGTTGCGACGTCACAGCTTCAGATTCCTCAAAGTCTTCATGTATTTTAAAGAAAGCTTATTTAATTTGTTCACTATTTTAATTATTTTTCTTCAAACTGTCTTTAGGTGGTATATTTTAAATACCCTTCCTAGATTCAGTTTTACTACTTTTTGACATATTCCATGGTTTATATGCCACAAAAACGCAGGACAAAATATGGTAGAATACATAAAGGGCTATGACATCACAACTAGTCTGATTTGAGTCATTTCTATCCAAATGATACCAAACTTTAAAACTTAGATATCTCCTTAACAGAATAAGATTTTTGGATGTTTTCTTCACTATTTTGTTTCTTTTGAAGTCCTCCTTCATACAAGATAGACTTGCATGACCCCTGAACTAATCCTTTAATAAGCCTATTGTATATTTTAGCCCTTACAAGATCTACGAACCCATCAAAATCGCTTTAAAATAGACCACTTTACAGCAGTTTGATTTTAACACCTTATAATGAATTATGCATTTTTGTTTAATTTTGGGACAGAGAAAACCTATGAATGCCCTGATGTTGTTTTTCAATCCTTCACCAACGTTATTGAATTGGAGCACTTATGGCTGAGAAGCTCCCATCAGAGCATACCGCCATGATTATACAATTTAGCAAGAGGCAAAGGTCAATAATTTTCAGTACTAAAGTTTAGGACAGGAATTCAAAGAATAATATTTAAGATTTTGATGTATCACAACTTTTAATGCCTTACAGAAGGTCTCGTTTCAGTAAAATTGCAATGTCCATATCTTCACGTCACATCCGGTTGTGGATTGTTTCTAATTAAGTACGTATTGTACGCATAGTGTGTGTATATATACAGTGCGCTTCCGCGGCGGTTATTGATTGGTTGTCGAAATTTGTGTGTGACCAATCAGAAATGTAGACTTTTATTGCAAATCACTGTCCATGCTTATACGATATCTACCCTTGAAAATATTTCAAACTTTGATTAGCTTTAACTCACTTATTTTCACTAATTGCTTATTAAAACTATATGTGCTTTAAACGTAATTGAAAAACTCTGTTTGGAATCTACAGCTCGTTAATTGTGGTGAATGTAAAATTCCTACCTTTATACCTATAAGTTATTTCTAATTTCGACAGATTAATGAACAGGGGTAACCTATCGTGCGTTCTCATTCATTAAGCACAGAACCTAGGTCATTTGATATCGATACATCGTCACAGGACCGTGCACTCTGCTTCACCTCATAAATCGTTGCCCAGCATATATGGTTAGATCGTGACGACGAACGATTTGGCGATTTATCATTTGTTACCAACCATGCCATGCCTCTGCTGAGTAAAAAACTCTTATGATGTCTCTTGGTTTGCTTGTAGACAAATAAAGCCTTCTATATTTTTTCCAGAGTGTTAAAGCTGACAAAGATGTAGTTCACTTTATAAATTCAAACCACATTTATTACCTGGTTTCTTCGCATTATATGTTTTTTTCTTCTTCAGATTTGCATATTTGCAATTAATAAGATACATAAGTTATATATATAATCTGACAAGAACTA
>JAIGNY010002050.1:330000-340000 GCA_020152595.1 Chiridota heheva
CCATTCAAAAATACCCCACTAATGAAATTTGGAGTGGCTTGCATACTCTAAAAAGACCCTATCTTAAAGAGTTTGCACAAATTATAAGCTGGGAAAACAAAGGTAGGAAGAGAAGAAGGCTTTTTAAGTATGAAAAAGTCCATTATTGTCCAATATGTATAGGACCCCATCTTTTTTTCTACGAAAAAATTCAAAACAGTGTATACGCCCGAAGCGCGTGAAATTTCACATTTTTAGTCTTTTTAGGGAAATATTTGTGTTACTTTTTGTAAATAAAAGTCAGATATATATGAAGAAGAAAGGTTTTCAATATTTAAAAGGGCATGTTCCTTCTCTAAAAAGACATTGTCCTCTTTAAGAGGGCATTTTCCTTCTGAAAAAGAGCACTTTTCTTTCAGAAATTGGGCACTTTTCCTCTTTAAAAAGGGCACTTTTTATTCTTTTGAGAAAAGTGGAGGTTAGGATGGGGGGCATCTTTCCTCTGTGTGCCCCGGTTTTGCCGCCTATGGATGAGAGGATGATGAGTAAATTATTGTATGGAGGGCAGCTGTGGGATGGATAGGTTAGTGGGACCGGGTATTTTAATAAAGAGTAGGTATCAGAATAAAGGGTGGATTTTGTGAGAATGTTTGTATCTTAAAGGTGCTGGAGATGGTATAGATATTTGGGTCATTTTCAAAGTTAAAGGTGAAGGCAAGTTGAATGTATAAGCCTATGATTAGGAAGGGTAGGTGCATGAACGATGATAGATATATGGGGTTGTTCGTGTGTAGGTGCATGTAAAATTTGATGGAGTATAGGTGCAGTGGTGTAGCAAGATTTTTTATTTTTTTCACGGGGGTGGGGAGGGGAGGGGGGTTGTTAGTAAAATGGGATATGTCAATTTTTTGCGATGCCTTGTTAATAGGCTACTATGACTCAAAACCATTTAATTTAAGATACATATTTTTAATTTTTGATTAGGAAATCGAAGTTGCCTGATTCAAGTTCGTTTGGAGGCAACAACCTTGCTCCACGGGTCCCACATGCAGTTTCAATAAACTCAAACAGTACCAACTATAATTACATTGGAGACTCTACAATAAGAAGAGAACAAGAGACAAACAAGATGAACAACGTTTATGAATCTTCCATCTCTCAAAATGTTTACCAAGATCCAAATGTCGTAAAACCTTCGAATAGTGATCATCCGTATTCGCGACCAAACAGTGAAGCGGGGAGTTATTTAACAGTTCTCCCAGATGAAGAATATTCAACTACAGCTAATGTGTATGCAAATGAGTCATTCGATGGGGAAAGTGTTGAAAGGAGGAGCCCAGATACACATGACGATACTAATATTCGAAGAATTCCTCTTCGAACAGCGGAGTACCAGGAATTAGACTCACACGTACCGAATGCTTTCTACCAAGCACTCATAAATCCAACTAAGCCGCCAAAACCCCCAAAGCCTGGTCATCGCACAGCAAACAGCGAATATGAGGATCTTGATGTCTCAGAAAGGTCAAACTCAGATACTTATCAAGGTTTACATGAATTGCCAAAAGAAGCTGTGAAGGAGGACGATTATATGGGTACAGGGGAATACATGGACCCTAATGCAATGGAACGAAGCAATTCTAAACACTCGGCTGGATATCTGTCTCCAAGGAGTATTATTTCTGGCCAATGATCAGTGTTATGACCCTTCACGAGGCTGTTGATATTGTTTTTTTTTACAGATTTTATTGGGTGAATGCATCCACAACCCTCGAATAGATCAATCAATGTTTTATCTCTCGTCAGCGGCGGCTTAACGAAAACAATAATCATGACTGGACTAAAATGACAGATTAATTCAACTGAAGCCTAAAGGGCGTGAGGTCCACGGGCTTGCATTAGAGCTCTGATGGGGTCCAGGGCCAAAGTCTCGGTGGGGCCTGGAAGTTTTAGGCATTGCATAGCTTAAATTCAGGAATAAAACGCAGGAGATTTGCTTTAACCAGATTGTTAATCTGCATTGATGTAGCGATACCTAAAAAGTAGATAAAATTACACCATTATCTGTAAGGTATATTCAATTTTTTGAGTTGCAATTTAAATTTTGACTTTTGCTTAACCAAACGTTTAGGTTTTCTATTTAGTTTAGTCAACTTTGAAATGTATGGCATGTCGCACAATTCAAAGTGTCTTTTAATGGATTTGCCTGATTTTGGTCATTTAAAATATTTGAAGGTTGTCTAAAAGGTTAAAGGATTAGTTCAGGGGTCAAGCAAGTCCCATCTTATATGAAAGAAGACTTCAAAAAAAAAAAAAATGGTGAAGAAAGCATATTCCATTAAGGAGATATTGAAGCTTAGAGTTTGGTATCATTTGTGTAGAAACGACTGAAATCAGACTAGTTGTGATGTCATATCCTCAGAATCCTCAAAGCCTTTGTGAATTCTATCATATTTTGTCCTGCGATTGTATGGCCTAAAAACCATGGGATATGTCAAAAAAGTAGTAAAACTGAATAAAGGAAAGGTATTTATAATATACCACCTGAAGAAAGTTTGAGGGAAAACAATTCAAATATGTAAAAATTTATTAAACTTTCTTTCAAATACATAAAGACTTCGAGGAATCTGAGGCTGTGACATCACAACTAGTCTGATTTCACTCGTTTCTACAGAAACGATACCAAACTTTAAACTTGAATATCTCCTTAACGGAATAAATGTTTGAGTGCTTTCTTCACCATTTTGTTTTTTCTTAAGTCCTCTTTCATACAATATGGACATGCTTGACCCCTGAACTAATCCTTTAATATTTAAGAATAACCAAAAAATAATATATATGTAAAAGACATTTTTTTGGCAGGAAATTTCGAATTATAAAATTGGTTTGAACTTGCGCGTGATTTGGCATTGCTTAATAAAAGTTGCAGCAAATCCCACTTGTGGGTTACGTTATTCAGGGCCAGATCAAGCCCTTATTTGGACCGGTTTCGACATCAATTTATGAGTGGAGGAAACTTTTTATAGAGTGAAGAGTGTTTCGCGTCCCTTACAGAAACGTACTAGGAAACGGACAGCAGGAGAAATGTTTTGTTCCCGTGTGTAATGTCAAATTTGACAATTGTTAACATAAAATTGACCAAATTGGTAAAATGTAAGAAGAATTTTGTTTCATTTTGCGATGCATTGTTCACCTGTTTGACATCTTGAATCCTTTTTCAAGGGATATTCTTATATGTCTGTTAATTTATTTGTAAATTTATTTATCATTGATCTTTTCAGTGGAATATATGGAGATGAAGTTGGGGCATATATCTTAAACTATGTCGATTGCTTTATGTCAATATGCTGACAGGTGGCATCAATCAATCAATCAATTTTTTAAAGAGACTTGTCCATTTACAAGCTTGCGCCCATCACAACTGCCACTGACCAAAGGGCAAGCGGGACAAGTAACACCTAATATTTTACATTAGCGTTCCTTTCCCCCTCAATCAACAAAGGTCTAGTTCACCCCCTCTTAACCAGGTTTTTATTTTGGGAGGGGTGGATCTGCCAGCTATATACGCATTCGGCGTGGGGTCTAGGGACTCGCTTAAGGGCCCCTCGCCCCTGGAACTGATGCGTTTTGGTGGACTAGAGGGTGCCTAAAAACTTCTGATATTGTATTCGATCACCACTGTCAACGACTATTCATTTGAAAAGGTCGGTCGTTTTTGGGGCGACCGCCCTCATCGCCCCCTGGCTACGCGCCTGACACTTTTTTGTAGAGGTCTGGGTGCGTAAAGTTGTTAGTGCGAACTTGGCAGTTTGCCCTTCCCCCATCAACATCACACGCCCCGCCCCTGTGTGGCGTGTATGACTTTGGGTAGATAGACTGGATTAAAACAATGAGACAATCACTTGACAGCACCTCCTGCACCAGCACCCCACACTGCACGAATTGCAGCGGTACCCATCCAGTAAACCATCCCTCCTTCTCAAAAGACTGCCCCACCTGGCTCCAAGAAAAACAAATAACCAAACTAAAATCCCTTAACCCCAACATCACATACCCAGAGGCCAGGAAGCAAATTCTCGCTTTACTGCACACTAAACCATCCTACTCGAGCGTAGTCTCCTCCAATACCAATGATGCCCCCCCCCCCCCTAACACAAAAAAAAACTGACTCGCACACCCAAAAAGACCTCACCTGGCTCTTCTTACCAAGTCCTAAGCCCATCACCATTGACAACAAACAATCCACACCTACTACCCAAACGACCTCCACCTCCACCACCACCACTTCTCCCCCTAACCTTCCTTCCTCCTCAGAGACTTCCGCCAATCCCCTACGTCAACACATCTAATGCCAACAAACAACAAACTCAAGCCAACGTGGCTTACAGTAACAGTCACCCAATCAATAAGCAACAAACCAAGAAACAACCAATAAACAAACAGTCCACCATCCAAACCCACACCCACCCTAATGACACGGAAGAGAACATGGATTGTTCGGTTACCAAACTTACTTCTTGCCCAACTTTCAAAAATAACCGTTCCCAAAGAAATAGGGACAAATCCAAAGAGATAATTAACCAACTCAGACCAAACAGATCCTCCTCAAGATAACCCTTTGCCTCCTTATGGCGTGCAACATAAACGATAGAAATAACATTCTCAACATCATACAATGGAACATAAGGAACTTAAGGCCAATTCTGAAGAAATTAACTTTCTGGTCACCACCTTCAACCCGGTCGTCTTCTGCCTACAAAAAACTTTCTTGAAAACCACCGACCATTACTCCCTCAACAACTTCGCTTGCTATCACAAACATCAAGTGGACGCCGACAGGGCCTGTGGGGGCGTCTCCATTCTCGCAAGACACGATATCCCACACAGCCCTGCTCAAGTGCACACCGACCTTCAGGCCATCTGTATATCTATCTCCCTCTACAAAACTTTCTTTCTTTGCAATATCTATCTCCCCCCCCCCCCAACACCAACATTCAGCCAACCAGCCTTAACAACCTCATCTCTTAGCTCCCCTCCCCCTTCATCCTTCTTGGTGACTTCAACGCTCACAACCCTCTGTGGGGCTCTGTTACCACCACCTCCAGAGGCAAGCTCATCGAGAACACTTTTTGTCAGCACAGCCTTTCCTTGCTCAACACTAACTCCTCGACCTACCTTCACACTGCCACAGGTTCCCTTACCTGTATTGACCTGTCTATTTGTTCCCCCAATCTCCTCCCTGATTTTAGCTGGAGAGTCACTGCTGACCTCTGTGGTAGTGATCATTACCCTCTTCTTATACACTCCAACCTTCAAACCCCCACTGACCACACACCAAATTGGAACCTCGAGAAGGCTGACTGGCCCCTTTTCGAAACCCGCTGTGACTCACACCTCTCCCCCCCCATCTCCTTGAGGATGAGGAACCCATGTCAAACTTCAGTAATATCCTTATCAACATCGCCACCTGCTCAATTCCCAAAACCTCCAAACCCCCAAATCACCCCCAACCCCTGGTTCTCTAATGACTGCAAAACCGCCACCAAGAACAGGAAAAGAGCCCCAGGAACTTCAAAACTAACCCGACCACCCATAACCTCAACCTCTTTCGCATCAGCCGTGCCAAGGCCAGACGCACTATCAAGGACAGTAAAACTAATACTTGGAACACATTCATCTCTTCTCTCACCACCAACACCCCCACAAAGAAGATTTGGAGAATGGTTAACAGTTTCCACGGCAGAGTGGGCAAATGTCCCATATCCCATCTCTCTCAGAATGATGACCTCACCGCAAAAAAGGACATCGTTAACCACCTCGCTGCCACTTTCAGCAACATCTCATCCTCGACCAACTACTCCAACAATGCCTTCAAAACAAAAAAAAGCCTCTGATAAAGCCCGGAAAATCACTTTTCCTTCCGACAACTCCGAAAGCTACAACGCCCCTCTCACCCTCTCTGAATTAAACCTAGCCATCCACAACGCTAGCTGTACCTCCAAGGGCCCAGATAACATCCCCTACCAGTTCCTGAAACACCTCCCCATCAAGGCCACCACTACCCTACTCACAATCTTCAACAACATTTGGACCTCACACTCCTTTCCCCCTATATGGAGGACAGCTATTGTCATCCCCGTCCTTAAACCGGGAAAAGACGGTACCGACCCCTCCAGCTACCGCCCCATCGCCCTAACTTGCTGTCTCTGTAAAATTATGGAAAGGATCATTAATCAGAGACTAAACTGCTTTTTTGAGACCAACAGAATCCTTTCCCCTGACCAAAGCGGCTTCCGAAAACGTCGCAATACCCGTGACCAATTAATTACGCTCGACACCGCTATCCGGGAATCCTTTGCAAAAAAGGAACACCTCATTGCCATATTTTTTGACCTTGAGAAAGCTTTCGACACATACTTGGAAATACGGCATTACCCGCAAACTTCACACCATCGGCCTTAGAGGCCATCTCCCCATCTTTATTCAAAACTTCCTCTCATCCAGGCGGTTCCAAGTTCGTATTAACCACACCCTCTCCAACCCGTACCCCCAAGAAGAGGGCGTCCCCCAAGGCAGCATCCTCTCTCCCACTCTCTTCAACCTGAGCATCAATGACATCGCGGATAACCTTGGCCCCAACATCAAACGTACCTTATGTGTGGATGACTTCACCATCTTCTACTCCTCCCCTAGCTTTTCAATTGTTGAAAGTAGGCTCCAAACCAGCCTCGACCTGCTGCAAGACTGGAGCAACACAAACGGTTTTAAATTCTCCAAAGACAAGACAGTCTGCATGCACTTTTGTCATTCAACAACCTCCACCCCAACCAGAACTTTGTGCTCAATGGTAATCGCATCCCAAAAATGGAAACACAAAGTTTCTGGGTCTAACTCTAGACCCTAAGCTAACCTACAAGCAACACATCACCAACCTGAAACTGAAATGCAAGAGCTCCCTCAACTTCCTCCGACTCGTCTCCAACACCACTTGGGGTGCGAACCGCTTTGCTCTCCTCACAATTTTCAGGCTCACCATTCGTGCCAAGCTTGACTACGGCAATATTGTTTACTGTGTCGCTCACAACTCATACCTCAACCACATCAACACCATCCAAAATGAAGCTCTCAGGCTTTGTCTAGGTGCTTACAGGACCTCCCCAATCACCAGCCTTCATGTTGAAGCCAACGAACCCCCCTTTCTACTTAGATGAAGTAAGCTTAGCCTATCCTATGCTATGGTGTTTTCACCAACACCCAGAACCCTGTTTACAACCTCATTAGGTACCCCAATTTCTCCACCCTCTTTGATAGGACTAAAACCCTATCCCCTCCCTTCAGCTTACGCATTAAATCAGACCTCTTCCATCTCGGCATCAACCCCACCACTCTCGGCACCTTCTCCTGGCCCACTTTTCCTCCTTGGGCCACCCCCTCCCTTCTGTCCACCTGGGCCTCTCCACTCATCACAAAGCTCAAACCCATCCTAACCTCTTCATCAATCTCCACAACCAAGTCAAAGACCAATTCTCAAATTACACCTCCATCTATACTGATGGGTCCAAGGAGGGCAACAAGACAGCTGCTGCTGCGGTCATCCAAGACATCACCCTCAGTAGCAGACTTCCCAACTACTCATCCATCTTTTCAGCCGAGGCTAAGGCCATTCTCCTTGCCCTCAACTTTATTGAGTACTCCCCGCTCAGCCACTTTGTTATTTTCTCCGACTCAAAGGCTGTACTTACTTCTTTACTCAACCTTAAATGGGATAACCTCACATGCCACCTCCTCCTCCGCAAACTCCTTTCTCCCACCCTCTGCAGGAAAAATATTATTTTCTTCTGGATACCCAGCCATGTTGGCATCCCAGGTAATGACAGGGCTGATGCAGCCGCTAAGCTTGCCCTCACCCTCCTCCCTGCCCCTTTTCCCAAAACCCTCTCTGACATCAAACCGCTTATCGCTTCCCTTGTTTGGGACCGCTGGCAAACCTCATGGAAGTCCCAAATTAATAACAAACTCCATGTCATTCAGCCCACAATTCCGATCAAAGCCACCATCAACAACTTCTCTCGTATTGACAACGTTCATATTACCCGTCTTAGAATTGGTCACACTCATCTCACCCACTCCCATCTCCTTATTGGCTCCCCCCAACCCCTCTGCAACAATTGCCATTGCACCCTCACAATCCATTACGTTCTCCTTGCTTGCACACTGTACAACCTTCCCAGAGCTTCCCTCGCTCCCTACAACTCAATTGCTAAGTTCTTCCAGAAATATCCTCCGGATAAAATTATATCCTTCCTTCATCATGCCTCCCTCTACAACCATATTTGATTCTCCTCTTTCACCCCCTCTCTACTTTGTTTTTGTTTCAACCATGCACCTCCCCTCACGATCACAGCTTTCTGACCTTTTGTCTTTAAATTTCTCTCATTCTCCCCCTGTTTCCTTTACTTCCTACCTCTAGATGCTAGAATGATCCAGAAGTTCTACGGATTTTACATTTTTATGAGGACATTTAAGTGATCGTTAGCCAACAAAAGTTAATGATTATTTGATAAAAACACTTTTTTTTTTAGGTTTGAAGCATAGGCCCTCCTCCCACTATAACTCCAGGCCAATCGCATCCCGTACTGTACTACGCCTTTACTTTATACCCTCTAAAATAAATAGCCCTGTTGGATTTTTTTAATAAAAGCAATCGCCGCGGGTCTTAAAACTCAGTTGTACACGGGTCGTTGTACACATATTAGGAATGCTAGACAATTACAGTATGATGGGGAGGGGCAATTTCTTGAATTTCCCCCCGTACTAAACCTTCCTTTGCCCTTGGAAAAGAAAAAAAATATCCTTTTAGATTTCAGTGTCATCGCTAGATCTTTTCCCAGGAGTATAAACAATGACGGATTCGGTGTGACTACGACGTCTTCCAGAATTTCAAAATAACCATTTTCCGAATTATTATCTTATAATTTTCGAAAAACAAACTTTCAATATTTTTGAAAAAAGAAAGGAACACAAAATGTATGTGTTATGCATGAGGCGGAGCGTTCAAAATATGGGGGCCTAATGAAGTTAGGTGACATGTGATAACAATATTGGGGGGGGGGGGTAATTTGGTCGGGTAACGTAATAACACATGTTCATTTCAAATTATTTAGGGGCTGATGACCTCCATTCCCCGGCTCCGTCGCCCCTGTTCAGCAATTTTCCAGACTTTTCTTTCAACATTTTTACCGGTGACTGGGACTGGGGAGAGGGAGGGGAGGAGGTAGCTTTGGAAAAAAAATTATATATCGTACAGCAGTTGAGGGGCAAGTTACGCCCGCCCTCCACTTTTTTTCTAAATTTGTATCGGCTGTATGGTGATTTTTCCATTCTTATCATGATTTGAGGGTTTTCCATCCTCCCCCTGTTGACTCCCACACCCCACTTTCGGTAAGCAAATGCCACCCATGCGTACAGCAATCAGAGTCAATCCCCGGTTTGAGTATAGAGATCGTGACGTCATTCGTCCTATTTAGAAAATAAAAAAAGCTCGTAGTTACGCCACTGCCATACCAGGCCTTGAGATGCGAGAAGATCTGAGATCTGCTGAGCTGAGAAAGAGGGTTACCATTTGGTATCCCTGGATACCAAATGTTATTTTGGTATTCGCCAAAGCCAACTGGGTAACGGATATTATTTCTGGTTACCAAACTGATTATTAGGTATCAACAGGGCATGCTTTGGTATCGACAGGGCATAATTTTAGTACCAAAAAGCAAAGGCTATTTTTTTTTTTTACATATTTGACTTAATTTTGGTACTAAGAACGACATTTTTCATAAGAGTCCTGAAAAATGTCTCGAATTTTCCCTGATTTTGCACCTAAGGAGGGAATTTTTGGAACAGCGCGGATGGATCGTTAAGGAATTTATTCAGCTATCAAATTTCAACAAACTTTGAGGTTTTTCCAACTATGGTGCATTACAGAAAATATGCGCATGAGGAAAATCAACAGCAAACTGTTATTCTT
>JAIGNY010002050.1:345000-650000 GCA_020152595.1 Chiridota heheva
AAAAGTAACACACAGCTCAGGCCAGATTACGCTGGCAAGTGTTATTTTTAAGATATTCGCACTTACAATCTTCCTCTAGAGATGACAAGTCACCAGCGTGAGAAAAACTTAATATAACATATTACGATGGAGGAGCATGTTTGATATGCAATAAAATATCAGTTAAGCGAAATAAAGTATATGTGACAAAATGGTAAAAAAATATTTGGGAAAAGAATTAAGGCCTATACAGCTAAAAGAAAGTCTAGCTTAGTCAATAATTGTTCTTCAGGCAGTTATTGCATATTTGTTTTAATGAATTTCATGTCCATGTTGTGATGCTCAATACAAAATTGTAGGAACGGAGGGGGCAGGGGGAACGTGTTCCACACAAAAATGAATAAAGTGCCCCTTTTTAAAATGAAAAGTTCACTTTAATTACAGTCAAAGGTGCGAGAAATGTGTGGCGGAATTTGCGGACACTTTTAAACAAATATTACAAAGTGTCTTTTCAAAATGAATACTGCTTGGAGATTCTATCTACTGTGGGGGAGGGGGGGGGGGGGGTCTTTATTCATTACTAAAAAATTAAGACGATAAAAGTTATAAGTTTGGGGGGACAAAATCACGTTAAGATGCAGAGAGTAATCTTACAAAAGGTACAAATTCGGGAACAGTTTAGGGGAGGGGGTGGCCTTTCTTTCAATTTCCCTCTCAAATCCCGCCTGTGTACATGAACGGTGACCGATATAGTTAACATTCTCGTTTACATTTACCATGTGGTATTTGTTACGTGTTGTTGTCAGATCTCGTTCATACTTTCAACATCCAAGCTTTGTTATTATTGGTAAGAATGCCAGTTGTTCGATTTAGTGGTGTACACCCGCGGATTCTTTTGAAGTTTGGACGTTCGCAGTGTTCTCAATTAATTAGGTACAGACACTTCAACGCTTTGTACAGTGAACCATTGCGGAGAAGGATCAGTGAAATAATTTCTTAATATAACCAATTTACAACAGCCATTGAGGTTTAAAACGTAGGTGCCCATTAAGATTAAGTCTTTTTGAGTATGTTTATGCTATTTTTACATAGTAGGACAATTTTTTTAACTTATAGTTACAAAAGGCAACAGCCACAAATTCGTCGCGGAAAGGCTTATTTAAGCCGTGCGTCGTCAATATTCAGTTACGCTATTATGTTGAGTAATGTAAACGTTTTCCACGTTGTAATTTGCACAACGACTTCTGACTGTGTACAGCCGATGCATATGGCTACAGTACACAGTCATAAGTTATCTGAATATGTCATGATGGGCAAATTCTAGAAAATATCCATAATTCCCCCCTTCCCCCCTCCTCCTCATCTGTTAAAGAACTGGAAATTCCTGGGGAGGGTGTGTGTTGGACTTGGAAAGTAGTTACTTATCTTCTTTATTCCCTGTGGAACATAAGGCCGCAACAATAGTCCACACTCGAAACACCAACCATGGCATAGGGGTCATAGGCTTCCTATTAGAGCTGTGAACGTTTAGGGATTTTAGTAAACGTGTACACGCCAAAAAAAGCGAGCGTGTATGGTGTACACGAGTTTAATACCGTAATTTTCAAAAATACACCAAAATTGCTCCAAAACTACAAGGCGAAGTAAAAAAAATCGCGCAACTAGTATGGCAAAAGTACTGGCTGCATTGCCGAAATAGACGCTGAGTTTTGCTTTCAAAATCGTAAAAAGTTTACTTCTACGGTACAAATTATTATTTTTATGGAAAATATGCATGGAAATTCAGTTTAGAAAGAACAGATAACTTCCTTTCAATGTCATTTAAACTCAACATCGCGTAACTTGTTTGTCCTATTCGCTACGGCTTTCAAAGTTCTGTGAAAATCTTGCATATCGAGGCCTATGATATACCTCGCCGTAAAACATTTCAAAACTATGCCACCACCACCAGGAAGTTCTGAAATAATAGTCCTCTCGAAAAAATGGCCGCCTTTTTTGCAAAGCATGCAGAATTTCAGCTTTGTTAAAAATCTTTTTCTGTTTATTTATTATGCAATATTTTTTCTTTCTTGCAAAATTTATTTGACTCATCAGGTAATATTTACATGTAAATGTACTGATTGTCACGATTCAAGTGTTTTTTGGTCGATGAAACGGGCCTTGATTGCGTGGGATTTAAAGCCTTATGGCCTATCGTTAGGCCTATTGTTAGTTTCACTGTTTACTGCTGCACATTCGCGGTGCATTTTACAAGTTAGATTACTCAGATTTCGGTGAAATTAAAGTGCATAATATCCCCATTCATTGGTGATTACTGCGCATTTGTGATTAGCACATTTAAAAAGGAATATGCTAATCGGGTTTACAGTTTGTAAAAAATCATTGATTGGAATTTTGTCAGCCGTATGTGTGTATGATTTGAATCATACACACATGAATATTGATTTTCAACGGCAAGACACAAGGCCTATAATGTATGAAAAACGATTACTCGCAATGAAGTATTTAGTAAACGTTTACAAGATTTGCGAGCGTGTAGCGAGTACACGCTAAACGGTCACAGCTCTACTTCCTATGCAGTAGGCCTACCTAGTTATGGAATCATTTATCATTGTTTGGACGTAGTTTCTTTCACTTTAACTCATTTCTGTATGCTGACATTGTAGGATTGCTGTTGTTTACTGTTCTACATGTACGTAGGTTATGGTTTCTTCCTATGCACGCAAATTTTGTCTTAACTTTATTCAAGTTCCCTTCACTAAAATATTAAAAATCTTTTATTACTAGGTTCACAACAAATTTATCGTTTATTCTCAAAATAGTCCCGTATGAAACTTGCTTGGAAATGGTAGAATTTATCTATTTTCTGTGAGTCTTAATTTTGTCTCTTTGAGCACTGGTGGTCTGGGGTCTGCCTTGCCCCCTGGGGTCTTCCCTGCCCCCTGGGATCCGCCCTGCTTTCTGGGGTCTGCCTTGCCCCCTGGGGTCCGCCCTGCCCACTGGGGTCCACCCTGCCCGTCATGAGAAAAATTATTTAAAATTTTTTTTTTTTTTTTTAAAACCTAATAATCTTAATAAACCTCATAAATGAATACAGAACACAGATTGATAGCATAGTAAACAATTGTCCTGTTTGTAAAGGGGCCCCTGGAATCCATACCAAAAAGACAGCGCTTCGCGCCGCATTAATGTGCCCCGCAACAAGTCTAGCACCCTGCCCCTATTTAAATCAAGCTAGGGGTCTGATGACTAATAGCTATGCAGTACCCACAATTTCTACAGAGAATTCATCCCTACAAAATTTCCCCCCTACAAAATTTCCCCGGCCTACCCGTACTTGTGACTTTCAACAATCAGGAAACGAATTCCTTCGATTAAGAAAATTTTCAACCCATCTCCTGTTCACAGCTTTTTTTGAGCAACTTTTGTACGTCTGTTGTCGTTAACGATTCTCCGCAAATGGTGTGGGCTTGAAAAAACCTGCGGTTTGAGTGTTACGCGAAATTCGTTAAACGGTCGTTTTAATGTTGATTGCTATGAAAACTGTTTAGAAATGACAAATCAGTAATAACAAATGACTGATCATGCAGAAAAGTTTCTCTTTAAGCCTACTCGCACCCGACACCTGACTTAATCCTGAAAACTCGGGTATGAAAATTACCAACTCGACTTCCTGTAGAGTATATTGTGTTTCCACCCCAAACAATGATTGTTTACCTGCCATTCCCATGCACACCACAGTCAAGTAGCCCAAGGCTATTTGTGTTTATTAGATTACAGAAAGGCAGTGCTGAGTAATCAGGGCACTTTTTTGATTGAAATCACTCTCCGTGTTAAGTGTCTTAGTGGGAGAAATTTGTTTGGAAACTGGTGATAAAAATAACTGTTTATCATATGTCCTGAGGTGATGTGTGCTTTAATTGTGAATGATTGACAGACCATTTCTCCTAAGGAAAGATATTGCTTCATGTTGTCAATTCTAAACCATCTTCGGGTCAATCAACAGTTAAAACTACTGTACCTTTCAACGAATTTTGCGTAACTCAAAAAGCAGTTTTTTTTTAAGCCTACACCATTTGCGGAGGATCATTAACGACAACAGAGGTATGAACTGGGTTCACATCATGTGTGGTAGTGCTTACACGGGTACCCAAAATATCCGGGTACCCGACTTATTGTGTTGCTACTCGGTTCCGAAAATACAACCCGGGTATGGATTTTCATAATATTACCAATTGCAGACTGTTTCTGTTTCAGAATTGTATGTTGAAAGAATAAAACTTAAGTTACAAGAATTATAAAATGTTTGTTTCTTTTCTATTCCAACGCAATGTAATAAAACATTCCCAAAATATTGTCGCAGATCGCAGAAATGATGCTGAACGAGCGATGTGGCTAGTAACGTAGGTACGCTAGTATTACTACATGTAGTGCAAAACTTAAACTCTCTAAACTTCGCTGTAAAAAAAGATATACAAACCAGCGCGCAACAAGCAGTGTATGTAGTATGCTGCAGAAAAAATATATTGCGGTTGTACATTACCAAACTTTTTTGAAAGCGTGTCTGCTATTTGCTGAAAAAAAATGTAACACCTATTATGAACCAATCACAAGTTGTGTTCAAATGAAATTGTTACATGCTACTGAGCGTGCACATAACGAACTGGTGGAATTGTGTATTATTCCAGAAAAGACTCGTCCTGTGAAATTTTGAGGAAGTGAGTATATTATTATTGTATGGTATTTTATAAAGACAGGTCGATTAAAGAGACTAGAAACATTTGTATTGTATTTCTTTATCTACAAAAACAAAGATATGATTGAAAAAACAAGAAATATCACAAGATTTTACAAGGTACACTGTTAGATTTTAACACATACTACTTCCACAAGAAATATTGAAAAGGCCCTGTTGGCACGTCGGATACCCGGATACCCGACCGATAATGCAGATCGGGTACCCGGTCCGATTTTTGGACCCGGTGCAAACACTAATGTGTGGTACACATGTGTTTATCTATGTATGTGTGTGACGGCAGCTCGTAATTGTGATATATCCAGAACGATACATTGGATTAATATTATACGTGTATGTGGTACACAGATGGCCCATGGTCTGTAGATTTGCCCTTTTGTTTTTATGGTAATGTCATGCATTTTAATGAGTAGAGGGCCTAACCTAAAAATCTTGAAATGTTCATATTTTAAAGGAATATTCCCAGAAATTTCATTTTGATGTATTAGATAGAGGACAATAAAAGAAACATTGGTAAAAACACCAAGTTAATATCTTATTCCTGCAAGAAGTTATTGAATTGTAAACATTTTTCTTGTCTGTGTAAAAGAGATTGTTGAGTCAAAGTCATTCATTATAATGTCATCACGGCGCTTCTGCACTGTTTTTATGTATTTCTTTGAAAATCAATTTTATATTTTCTAAATGATTTGGAACATTTTTTTCTTCAAAAATTATTACAAATAGTGTAGAATAAAATTTACAATGTTTTCCAATCTGTTCTTGTAAGTTATATTTGAATTATGAAAAATTTGTGATTAATTTTTAAAGAAAAACATAAAGATTAGCACAGTAAGTGCTTTGATGACATAATGATGACTTAGACTCAATACAAAACATGTTTTTATGCAAGCAAGAAAAATCTTTAAAGTTCAATAACTTCTTCTAGGAATGAGATATGAACATGGTTTTTCTACCAAACTGTTTCTTAAATTTTTCGATATCTGATACATAAAAATGAAATCCCATGGGAATATTCCTTTAACAATCGTATGTCAGTTTTGTTTCATATTAGGCATATTTATCATGTCAAAATGTTGAATTTCATTAATGTGCATGCATAGTGGGCGGGGCTTAATATGATTTTGCTAAAAAGAGCTTGTAAACCGGGTATCTCAAGAACGGTAAACTGGATTCATGTCATATGTGGTACATAGATAGCCCATGGCCCATAGATTGCTTTTGGTAGTGAAATCATACCGAATACAAAAAATTTGAAATGCTTTTATCCTGACAATCACATGTCTGTTTTGTTTCATATTTTTTTATTGATAATGATGTTAGTTAGTGTGTATGTGTTCATTGTAAAACATGTACTTTCATTAATATGCCTAGTGGGCGGGGCTTAATTTGATTTTGCGGAAAAGAGCTGGTAAACACGGTATCTGAATGGTAAACTGGATTCATGATGTCATATTTGGTACACAGATAGCCCATGGTCAGTGGATGTGCCCTATTATTTTTGGTTGTGATGTCATGGAAATTAATGAAGTAGGTGGGGCTTAATATAAAAATCTTGAAACGCTCTTATTTTGACAATCACATGTCTGTTTTGTTTCATATTTGGTATCATAATTATGTTAGCTTGTGTGTATGTGTTCATTGTATAAAAATGTAGACTTTCATTAATATGTGTAGTGGGCGGGGCTTAGTTAAACAGTCAACCTCCATCAATTTATGGATGATTTCATTGACTCTTCTAAACCAGATATGGATATTGATAGATTAGTTGATACCTTACATCAGGACTTTATAATTGCATTGGATAAACATGCACCAGAAAGAAAAAAGTGGTCACATTGAGGACATCAAAACCATGGTTTACTGATGGCATCAAACACTTAAAAACCGCTATGCATAAGGTGGAAAAGATATGGAGGATACACAAAGAGCCTCATCAATGGAAAACATTTACAATCGCCAGAAATGAATATAACAACAAGCTAATCCACACTAATGTCTGGGGTAGTGCTGTCACACTTAGATTATGTAAATGCAATCTTTATAGGACTTCTGGAGTGTGAATTGAACAAACTTCAGAGGGTACAAATATTGCGGCCAAAACAGTTCTGGACAAACAAAAATATCATAGCAGTAAGGAATGCCTCAAAATCTTACACTGGCTTCCAGTCAAATTGAGAATCCAGCATAAGGTACTACTTTAGTGTACAAAGTGTAAATAACCAGGCGCCAAATTACTTAAAGTATCTGTTAATCGATATACCTTATAGACGGAACACCAGGTCTACTACTTCATATAAAAAGTTATTTGTACCATTTACCAAACGTAACACATTTGCTGGTTGTTCTTTTGGTCTATTCAGACCAACATGGTGAAATGACCCACCAGATAATATCAAACTTGCTCAGGTGGTAAATGTTTTTAAGCCTTATTTAAAGACTTACCTTTTCAATCAATTTAAGTGGTATCTCCTGTTTTGTTTGTTTGTATGTGTTGATCCCGTTGTGGTGGGGGAGCGGTTGTCGTTCTTGTTTTGTCATTGTGTTGATGTTTTATTTGTAAAGCGCCACTAAAGATTGCCAGATCGAAGTGTGCGCTATATAAATTTATGGATTAGGATTAGGATTAATAGGATTTTGTGAACAAAAAGCTTGTAATCACGATATCTCAAAAACTATGAACTGGATTCATATCATGTGTGGTACACAGATAGCTCATAGTCTGGTGTGCTCTAATGTTTTTGGTGGTGATTTCATGCATATTAATAAGTGGGCGGGGCTTAAGTGTTGACAAAGTGATGAATGAAAAAAGCTTTTAAACAATTACTTGAGACATTGGATTTTTGGTGCCAATGCAATAGCATCAGGAACCTACAGTATACGGTCATGATGGTTTGTGTGTATGTATGTGTGTGTGTGTATGTGTTGCCAAGAAAATGTATTTTGCTCATAGTTTTGCTAATTGTGCTGGTAATATAAAAAGTACCTGGTCTGTAATTAATAAGTACTGTAGGGGAGGGAATGAAACAAGCAAATGCCTAAATAAACTAACTCTCAATAAAAAAACATATAATGCCCCTAAGGAGATATGTGATGCTTTTAATGATTATTTTATTTCAATTGGTTCAAAATTAGCAGGTAAAATCCCACCGTCTAATCAACATAAGTTTGAGGAGTTCTTGCCCCCATTCAATCCTTCCACTTTTTTTCTTCATCCTACAAATGATGCTGAAGTGCTTAAATTAATCAATGGTCTTAAATCTGCTGCTCCTGGTTTTGACGATATTTCCCCAAGTGTTGTAAAAAAATGTTCATTTATTATTTGTAAACCATTGTCGTATATTGTTAATCTTTCATTGTCAACAGCTTCTATGCCTGATAATCTCAAAGTAGCTAAGGTTATTCCTTTTTTTAAAAGTGGTGAAAAAGAGCAAATCACAAATTATAGACCTATTTCGATTTTACCATGCTTCTCCAAAATATTTGAAAGAATTGTTTTTGATAGGCTCATCAGTTTTCTGTTTTCTCACAAAATTATTTATAAATTCCAGTTTGGTTTCCTCCCTGGCAGGTCAACTGATCATGCTCTGTTGCATCTCCTTGATAAAATCACCCAAGCTTTTGAGAGAAAAGAGGTTGTCCATTGTACTTTTTTAGAACTGTCAAAAGCTTTTGACACCCTGGATCACTCTATTCTTTTGCATAAATTATCAACTTACGGTATTCGTGGCATGCCACTTGATTGGCTTCGTAACTATCTAAAACTTCGTCAGCAATTTGTATCCTATTCTTGTACTCAATCTAATTCCAAGTTTATTTCTTGTGGAGTGCCACAAGGCTCAATTCTTGGTCCTTTGTTATTTGTAATATATATAAATGATATGCATCGAATTAGCTCTGTTCTTTCACCTTCACTTTATGCGGATGACACAACTCTTTTTTACTCCCATCGTTCTCCTCATACAGTAATTGACAAAGCGGTTTCAGGTTTGAATAAGTATGCATCTTGGTTTAATGTAAATAAGTTATCCCTTAATGTAAAGAAGACTACTTCAGTTTTCTTTACTCCTACTCGTCGTGACTGGTCCCTTTACCCCAAATTCTCCATTGGTGATGTGAATTTTAATCATTCCCCCTCCTCAACATTTCTAGGTGTATTAGTGGATTGCAATCTAAATTGGCAACTTCACATAGATTGTATCTGTAATAAATTAGCAAAAGGTACTGGTATATTAAATAGATTAAGAACACATTTTCCTGAACATATACTTAAGATGCTATATAATACTTTGATTTTGCCGTATATATCATATTGTAATGTCGCCTGGGGTGGTGCTTATCCTTCTCACATACAAAAGCTTTTTCTTTTGCAAAAACGTGCCATTCGAATTGTCACTGGTAGTCCTTTTAATGCCCATACCGCCCGATCTTCTTTAAATTGAGAACTCTTAATATATTTGACCTCCATAAATACCAACTTGCTATAACCATGTAACAATATAAGAATAACAATTTACCCAATGCTTTTGACCATTTTTTCTCGCAAAACATTTACAAAACCAGAGGTCATAATGATTACCGTATTCCGAAATTTAGGCTTACACTATCCCAACATTGTTTAAGATATACGGGTGTAAAAGTCTGGAATGACATACCGCAAGATATTAAAAATGTAAATAATGTCAAAACATTTAAGTCTCATCTTAAGAATTACTTTCTAAGCTTATATGATTCTATCTAATTCTGAATTGTTTTTTTTGTCCACTTTTTTTTTTCTTTTCTTAAGATACCCCGTTTAATAATGTTGACTATTGATATATGATTTCTTTTCTTTTTTTCATGTTAAGTTTGTGTCGTAACATATTTGTTAATTATGTTTTCATGGGGGTTTCTGCCTCGATTAGCCTTTTTGGCTTGAGCAGATAACCCCCTCACTATCCCTTGCAAATTGTCACAAATGTATGTAAAGCTCAATTATTATTTTCTTAACCTGTATATTGTTGTATTTGCAAGAGAGTGAAAATAAAGTTATAATCAATCAGTATGTATGTGTGTATGTATATGTTTGTGACAGCCAGCTCATTATTGCGATATCTCAAGAACGATACACTGGATTCATGTCATACAGTATGTGATGCACAGATAGCCCATGGTCTGTAGATGTGCCCTATTGTATTTTATGGTGGTGCCATGTATATTAATGAGTAGGCAGGGCTTAATGTAAAAATCTTGAAATGTTAATATTTTAACAACCCCACATGTCTGTTTTGTTTCATAATTACTTATTATATTATAAGTACTTACGCTGTTAGCTGGTGTACACATGTTCATGATATAATAACATTGAATGCATAGTGGGCAGGACTAAATATGATTTTGCTGGATTCATGTCATATTTGGTACACAAATAGCCCATGGTCTGTAGATGGGCCCTATTAATTTTGGTAGTGATGTCATGCATAATAATGAGTAGGCGAGGCTTAATGTAAAATTCTGGAAATGTTCATATTTTAACAACCGCATGTCTGTTTTGTTTCATATTTGGTGTAATTATGATGTTAGCTGGTGTCTACTATGCATGTCCATGATGTAAAAACGTTGACTTTCATTATTATGCGTAGTGGGTGGGGCTTGATATGATTTTTCAGAAAAGAGTTTGTAAAAACAGTATCTCAAAAATGGTAAAATGGATTAATGTATTATGTGATACACAGATAGCCCATGGTCTGTAGATGTGCCCTATTGTTTTTGGTGGTGATATCGTGCATATTAATGAGTAGGCTGGACTTAATATAAAATTCTTGAAATGCTCTTATTTTGACAATCACATGTCTGTTTTGTTTAATATTTGTGATAATGATGTTAGCTAGTGTGTATATTTTCATGGTATAAAATGTTGAATTTCATTAATATGTAAAGTGGGTGTGGCATAATATGACTGTAAATACAAAGTACAAGTAAACACGATATTTAAAAAACTATGAACTGGATTCATATCATGTGTGGTACACAGATATCTTATGGTCTGCAGATGTGACCTAATGTTTGTGGTGGTGATTCATGTATATTAATAAGTGGGCAGGGCTTAAAGTGAAAATTTTGAAAAAGTGACAAATAAGCAACTGTACGTCCATTTTGTGCCATATTGGGCATGGTAATTTTGTTGGTTATTGTGTACAGTACATGCTTATGTTATCAGCACATGTCATAAATATACATGGTGTGTGTGGCTTAATGTGAAAGTGCTAAATGATGTAAACACCATAAACAGTGTGTCAAATATTTGTTATATATGATACACAGATGGGTCATGGTCTGTACGAATGTTCTAATGTTGTGTAGTAATGTCATGAATGCTACTGAGTGGGCGGAGCTTACTGACAAATTCTTGAAATAGGATATACAAGCAACCTTTTTTGCATCATACTTGCTTTGATGATGTTGTTAATTATTGTGCAAATGTTGTCAACATCTGATCTGCATGGTGGGTGTGGCTTATGAATAAATATCATGAAACAAATATTTCATTATATGCAATGATATGACAATTAATACAAATTCTGCAAATCAATCAGTTTATGAAAAAGCATTAGAACCACAAAACCTTTTGGTTCTGGTTAACAAGTTAGTGAGACTGAGAGAACACATTGTTAGTGTACAAAATATTCCTACAATATGCTACAGATAGGAAGTACAAACCAGTTTTACAAAAAGTGATAGAAGGTTTACATTGAAGTGACTGGAGTCATTGGAAAATTCCAACATTTGTGCAACATTTCGCAGTAACTTTTATAGTTACTGAAAGAAAGTGCTGGACATAAAAATGGATTAAAAGAGTAAAATATAGCTAACTTTTGATGCCTTAGTAAGAGAATGGGGATGGAAAATGTTTCCTGATAACTAGTTTACCAGGGAGGTGTTATCCCAAATTAACACTTCCTTGATTTTACTAAGCTTATGTCCTAGGCATTGGTCTAAATCATAAAGAAAAATAAATTACATGCTTTACTCTTTATCAACACCACAAACACGGTCAAAAGCCAACCGCTGATTGTATAATGATAAGCAGAAAGTGCATAAAGTCTGTGCCAATAGTATACAGTATGTGGTTTCAAGTTGTTGCAGATTGATTTGCTCCTATACAATGACCATATAAACAGAGGCACAACTAGAGGTCTGGGGGGCCCGTGAGGGATTAAACATTCGTTCATAACAAATCTATCACAGTGTCATTGCTTGTTTTTTGGCCTGTGGGGTTTACTTACCCTTCCTACCCTATTGTTGCACCCCTGGGGACTCAAGCTTCACTTCTTAACTTAACTTAGGTCTACATTGGTTGTAGGGTATGAGGGGATTTGCGAATAAAAGTAAAAGAGAGGGGGATTCATGCAAAGATACAAAAAATTAGCTTACAAAAGATACAAATTTGGAGTGGGGGCAAGTGCCTTTTCCTCTCTCCAATCCCGTCTACGCCCACCTGATAATCACAACAGACTTTAACACAACTTTACTGTACCGTTTCCCAGAGACGAAGAGAGTAGGGAGGTGGACACAATGAAGGTCGTTGGGTAGGAAAGGGAGGAAGGGGGGGGGGGGAGTGCAAATTGCAGGTAATTGAGTTCGATACATATGTGAAGAATGACTAAAAAGAGGGTCCCATCATCATGAATTTGGCTAAAAATGCATTTATTTCGTTCAAAATCTTTACAAAGAACGTTAAAATTTGGTAGAGATTGATGGTTTATTTACAAGCCGCGCAATGGGCCAATCTTTATACTCATATGCATAAAAAATCTGGGGAAAAATGGGACAGTCCCCCCAAAAAGCCTCCCTGATCACAAAAATGCCAACATGCAATAGAATATCAATGAATATCTAACGTAATAATGTATATAATTGTGGTACCGCTTGGTGTAGCTATTAGTTTTTGGTTATATGCCGTGACGAAGAGGGACTGCACTCAAATTTCGTGCGGCGCCTTATAGAAAAAGGTGGCAATCAACTATGCACACTCATGCCCGTATGAGTGTTCTGCGACTGATGACAAATCATTGACTTTTTTTTAATTTGTGATTGTTTTATGTCATTGCACACTTTAAAATCCACTGTTTCCTATTTTAGAGACTTATATCTGATTAGGTATAAAATTTCAGTCCAATATGATCTATACTAGAAATTAACATAAAGTCACATGCAGCGTGTATGAACATTCATTCAAATAACCTGATCACTTCTAAACTGAGGCATAGGTTGGTTGAGAGTTTTATTACCAGAGGCACAAGTAAAGGTCTGGGTGCCATGGGGAATTTAGGTTCAAGGCCCCATAAAAAATATATCGCAGTGTCATTGCTCGGGGCCCCTCAAATCTCGGTTTTGGTCTTACCCACCCTTCCCACCCTAATATTGTGCCCCTGCATATTAACTTTAAGTAAGAGTTTTGGCTGAAGGTATTGACATTTTTTGTTTGAGGTTTATAATGCCCTGACATTAAGTGGGTACCTCGAGATACCCACCAATGTGTTATTATCCAGTTTTGGAGTGCTGGTTGGATATCAAGTGGAGATCACATAGTGGAAGCTACTTTGGAAAGCTGAAGCTTTAAGCAGTGCTGCAGCAAAAGTCTATTTTATTTGCAGGTTGTTCAAGACATCTCGAGTGGTTTTTGCTCTGCATGTAAATACATACTTGTAAATGTTAGTGAACAGTCTGTACATAGGCAGCGGAATATATTTTATATTGGGAGGGAGGAAGGGAGGGGAAGTGGGGCAAGCTTCCAAAACACTGTCATGGTTTGGGCTGGGTTGAAAATGTTTCCTATATTTTAATCCTCTAGATGCTCGGAAATGGTACTTTTGCCCCCTTAACTAATATAACCCCAAATCAGAATATTTCTTCTAGTATTATTGGGGGAGGGAGGGGGGGCGGGGGGGGGGGGGTCACCTGTTCAACTTCCAAACTTTTATCAACGTTTTTCAGTTATTTTATGCCAATCTTATAGTATATGCCCTCCAAATTCTGTATTGGCATAGTTCTCATTCAGAAAACTTAGTTGTCAGTCATGATGGCAAGTCTAAACTATTAAGATCAGTTGTTTTGATATTGGCATGTTTAAGTGTCTTCATCTGTCCTTCGCACTGCTGAATAAATTATTACCTTTTAATTTGTATTTATTTTTGTCTTACAGGAAGCTAATGCATCATTCAAGTGCCTTGATGACAATTTGTACGACAGAAGTAAATGTGAGCGATATTTTGATAATTACAATAACTGCAAAAAGTTTTGGGTAAGTGTATGACACTTAAAATTTATTTTCTTGTTGCTAAATAATTCAGCTTTTAGAGGAGACAAAGTCTGATATAATCAATATTTCATACGATAGAGGATAAATATCTAAAGCAACTACCAAAACATCATGTCAAAACCTTATTTCTACTGTATCTCAAGTTATTAATCTTTGAAGTCTACAGAGACTGACATTTTGTTGAATTCTGTATTGAAATCTTGGGCATGATCGTGGGCATGATCTTGGGCATGATTGTGGGCATGATCTTGGGCATGATTGTGGGCATGATCTTGGGCATTATTGTGGGCATGATCTTTGGCATGATCTTGGGCATAATCTTGGGCATGATCTTGGTCATGATCTTGAACATGATCCTGGGCATGATCCTGGGCATGATCCTGGGCATGATCTTGGGCATGATCTTGGGCATGATTGTGGGCATGATCTTGGGCATGATCGTGGGCATGATCCTGGGCATGATCCTGGGCATGACCTTGGGCATGATCGTGGGTATGATGACATAATATCCCTAATAGGGATGTATTTCTTTATCAATTTGATTATAATGACACATTGTTTTAACAGCATGTTTTGATAATTTCATGTGTATACAAAAATGTTCTTGACCCTTACAAAAAAAAAAAAAAAATCATGAGCTAGAAAACTTTAAGAGAAATTATAAAAAAATACAAGGCATTCCAGCATCCTGCTGGGTTGATGGCATCATTTTCTGCAAATTCTGCATGTTTTAAAATCAAAATGGTGGCTCCCATATCACTATTGAATAGTAGCATTAAAGTTTTTAATAATTACAAAAAAAATGTTAGATTACTTCAGGAGGTATGAAACTTAGAAGATTTGTTATTATTATTTCTATCATATGAAATACAGATTGTATCAGACTTTATGTCTCCTTTAATATACAAACATTTTGTTTGTTTATGGTTAATGGTACTTTAACAGTTACAAGTAAAATATGTCAAGAGAGGTTAATTGTTTGATATTTAGACTGGAGGGCGAAGAGATGTGTTCAGTCTTGTGCTGGTGCTATGAGGTTATATAGTACAGCAAATGAAGGTAACAAGGGTATCTTAAGAGAACAGGAGATAAGTGTAGAAGAGGGTAAAGGAGTAATATATAAATTGTATTTAACTGTTTTTATAACATGACTTGTCCTCCTCCTTAAAGATTTGTTCCAGCAAATCATAACCACAAACTGAATGTAGCAAATAATGAGACCACTTATAACCACTAAACCACACAATAAGGTTTCATCTATTGCTACTATGATACTCAACACCAACTTTCACAACAACCCAGGACCAACAGGAGAACGAATACATTGGAGCTGTTGATAAGGGAAATTTGATCCTAATTACTTGTGGTTTACAGAATAAAGAAAATAAAGGGGAAAAGTCTGACCCAAACTGCTTATATATCAGGTTGGGTCTGACTGTTTGAAATTTCAAGGAACATAACAACTAATGAACATTTCTATGGAGTATTTGCATTGTTATGACCGGTGCATCAAATCCTGTTTAGGCATGACCATGATTATTTGGTTTAGTCCATTTTCAAAACAAGTCATTTCTTAATAAAGCAATAAAATATATGTAAACTTTTCTGGTTTTTCATTCTTTTTAGTCGTTTTTTGTATGCATTTTAAACAATCTATCACAAATTTTGTATAAAAAGATGGATGTTTTGGCATCGTGTTTATTACAGATTAATGTGGAGGCTGAGTGTTTATATGCATACAGTATTTAATGCACGCGGTTCAAAGGACTTTGCAATCCCGAATGACCCTCCTAAAGTCCACTCATGTCAAAATCCTTTGCTCCGCGCATCAAATACACATATAAACATTCCGCACTTCATTAATCTTTAAGTAATGCTAGCAAAATGATATTAAATAACCATGTCACTACTCCAACACAAAAGTGTTACAAAATGTGAAGTCAAATAGATATGTTAGGTATTCATTGCACTGCAGTCATTATTGTGTTCTTGACTTAAAGGATTATTTAGTTGTCAAACTTGTTGATCTTATATAAAAAGGACAAAGAAACTAAATGGTGAAGAAAGTTTTTTTTTTTTTACTTGGGGCCCTCGAGGTTTACCCAAGGGTGTTGTGGATTTGGACCAGGGGCACCCCTCCCCTAGTTCCATTACTGATTGTCAGAACCCCCTCCTTCCCCTCCTTTCCCACCCCCTTATTTTGTATAATACACCACTGAGTTTACCAATTATTTCCATCCTATTGTTATGCCACTGTCCAGACTCCTAATTTTGCTTTTCTCTTTTTGGTTCCGATGCGATAGCATCAGGAACCTATGCGGTCATGATGGTGTGTGTGCATGTGTGTGTGTGTGTATGTGTGTGACGGCCAGCTTGTAAACGTGAATCTCAAGAACGATACATTGGATTCATGTCATATGTGTTACACAGATAGCCCATGGTCTGTAGATGTGCCCTATTGTTTTGATGGTGATGTCATGCATATTAATGAGTAGGCGGGGCTCAATGTGAAAATCTTGAAATGTTCATATGTTAAAAAGTAAAAACCACATGTCTGTTTTGTTTCATATTTGGTGTAATTATGATATTAGCTGGTGTGTACATGTTCTTGATGTAAACACGTTGAATTTCATTAATATGCGTAGTAGGCGGAGCTTAATATGATTTTGCTAAAAAGAGCTTGTAAACATGGTATATCAAGAACGGTAAACAGGAATTCATGTCATGTGTGGTACACAGATAGCCCATGGTCTGTAGATGTGCCCTATTGTTTTTAGTGGTGATATCATGCATATTAATGAGTAAGCAGGGCTTAATGTAAGAATCTTGAAATGTTCATTTTTTAACAAACATATGTCTGTTTTGTTTCATATTTGGAATAATTATGATGTTAGCTGGTTTGTACAAGTTAATGATGTAAACACATTGAATTTCATTAATATGCATAGTGGGCAGGGCTTAATATGATTTTGCTGAAAAGAGCTTGTAAACACGATATCTCAAGAATGGTAAACTGGATTCATGTCATATTTGGTACACAGATAGCCCATGGTCTGTCGATGTGCCTTATTGGTTTTGGTGGTGATATCCATATTAATGAATACAGGTGGGGCTTAATGTAGAATCTTGAAAAGTTCATATTTTAACAATCACATGTCTGTTTTGTTTCATATTTAAATAATCATGATGTTAGCTGGTGTGTACATGTTCATGATGTAAAAACGTTGATTTTTGTTAATATACATAGTGGGTGGGGCTTAATATGAATTTGCTGAAAAGAGCTTGTAAACACGGTATTTTAAGAACAGTAAACTGGATTATTGTATTATGTGGTACACAGATAGCCCATGGTCTGTAGATGTGCCCTATTGATTTTGGTGGTGATGTCATGCATATTAATGAGTAGGCCGGGCTTAATGTAAAAATCTTGAAATGCTCTTATTATGACAATCACATGTCTGTTTTGATTCATATTTGTTTTGATGATGTTAGCTGACTAGTATGTATGTTTTCATTGTATAAAAACATAAGACTTTCATTAATATGCATAGTGGGCGAAGCTTAATAGGATTTTGTAAACAAAAAGCACAAGTAAATATGATATCTCAAAAACTATGAACTGGATTCACATCATGTGTGGTACACAGATAGTTCATGGTCTACAGATGTGCTCTAATGTTTGTGGTGGTAATTTCTTGCATATTAATAAGTGGGCTTGGCTTAAAGTGAAAATTTTGAAGTGATAAATGAACAACTGCATGTCCGTTTTGTGTCGTATTGGGCACGATAATATTGTTGGTTATTGTGTACATGGTTATGTTATCAACAGATGGACATTAGTATGCATGGTAGGTGTGGCTTAATGTGAAAGTACTACATGATGTAAACACCATACTGTATCTCACGAACCGTTATCGGATTTATGCCATGTCGTACACAGATAAATCACGGTTTGTACATACATGTATGTTCTAATGTTGTGGTAGAAATGTCATGAATATTAATGATTTACTGAAAAATTCTTGAAATAGAATAGATGAGGCTCATCAACCATTTTTGCATCATACTTGCTTTTATGATGTTTTTAATTAAGATGCAAATGCTAATGTAGTCAACATTTTTATTGATCTGCATGGTGGGTGTGCATGGTGGGTGTGGCCTATGAATAAATATCATGGAACAAATATTTCATGATATGCACTGACATGACAGTTGATACAAATTTGCAAATCAATTAGCTTATGAAAAAGCATCGGAACCACAAAACCTTTTGGTTCTGGTTTTAAAACGTCATTTTGAGTTCTTAAGAGTACTGGTGTGTATTTCATATTAAATAACATCACCTCTTTCTCCTCTCTTCCAGGGATCAATTTCAAGTGCAAGGAGGAGGAAAGGCATAAAACCTCATCTCCCCCCACTAGAAGAAAGGAAACAAATATTGCAAGATATGAATGAGGGGAAAGCTGCTTGACCACATGACAAAACCTCAAACAGACTGCTCTCACGCTGGGATTTGTCACGTAAAACACTAACAGATGGGCTGTGTATCTTCAAGTGAATGAGAATTGACAGTTTTGTCATTCACACTCCAATTGCACTGTATGTCATCATCCATACCATCTCTACAAGAAATTAACACAGAAATCCAGTCAAGGGATCATGTGTTTGTTTATTTTAGATCAGATTGATTTTGTAGATATAAAGCAATTTTGATTTTCTAAAAATTGATCCTGTCATCTAACACATCTAGTTGTGCTATTCTTGTAATCATGAAATTATTATGTGTATGCCTATTACAAGAAGTAGAAAGATGGATTAATCAATTTAATAAGTGGGGTTTTGAGTGAATGTCATATTCTTTTGTTTATTAAATTGTCATTTGGTCGAGATATTGAATTATATAAAAAATATTTAATTATTTTGTGACTTTTTCTGTCAATTTTGTTTGCAGTTTTACGGTTTACGTCCTGATGTAAAAAAGCAATATTTAAATTGCTTCCTATTGAAATCTCTAATCGGCAAAAAGCATCAAACTTAATATGCCAATTTGTATGTAAGTTAGTAATGTTTGACCCAGCAGACTGTTTCATTTTCTGTAGCCTCTCCTTTCAGTCATCCGTCACATTTCATGTTTATGAAGAGTACAAATTCTAACAAAGAGGTATTTTACTGGCACATACAGGGACCTTAATTGGTTTGGTGCTTGCTAAAGGTGTTGGATTTATCCAAATATAAGAAATGCCAACATACATAGTATGACACCAACAACTCACAGCCCTATGTTATGTTGGATCATAAGTAGCCCTACTACATCACAAAGGAGAGTATAGAAAGGGTGTGCCATACTTAATTGCATACAATGAATATGTCCATCATCCCTTAACTCTACATTGTGTCTGTCTTATAATTTATGCAACGAACTACATCACATAAAACCTGGGAATCCCGAAAAACCATTTACTGTGTATACATGTAGCTAACATGCTAGTTGCCTATTACCTTTATGCTAATGGTAGGACAGACATATACGTCTTTATACTTCATGCATTGATCAAGTTACAAAAATAAGATCTGTGGAATCATAGAAAGATTGTTCACTGTGTTACGCTTTATTTACAATCACTCACAAATTTCTGCTACTTGTATGTGGGCCACGTGGCTGTTATTTCTTGTCATAGATGTCATGTGTGTGCTTCTAGAGGGAAGAGGAAGGAGGTTATCTACGAGTGCAGGATCTGTAAGAAACCACTTTGTGCTTCACCTTGCTTTGAAATTCATCACACAAAGCTTGACCTTTCTACAAATGTGGAATAAGTTAGGATGGAAACTTTGTGAAAGCTGAGCAAAAACTATACAAATAAAAGTTACAAAAAGTTTCATCTACTTGCATTTATTTTGAAGAAAACCAAGAAGAAGATTGTTATAACCATTTTTTTTTGTAATAGATATTTAAAGCTTTTAATTTTTCCAGTGTAAAAGTGAAATTTGGCAAACAAAAAAGCACAAAATAATCATGCAAAAATTACAATATTTTAATCCGCAATTAACTGCTTAAAGATCTATGGGTAGTAGGCAAATTGATCTTAATTGGAAGAAAATATGCGATAAAGATGGCAACCAGTTTCATCAAAATTGGTTAAGAATTTCTACAACATTTTGAATTTTAATGTCTTAATACAATAAACCATGCAAATTGACATCAACAAGAGAAGACTTGAATTTCCTAATTAATTTAATTTTCCTTAACCCCTCAATACTAAGATTACTTGAATGCATGGGAGCTGTTAGACATGACCAAGAGGTTTTGTATTTCCATCATTACCCTCCATCAAATGATAGCCGATGCTTCTCTCACACTCCTATTTTCTTTTCTTCCTACCTCTGGAATGATCTAACCTCTCTGGCACAATTTGACCTTCGCTGTCGTGGTGCTGATAAGCCCTCATCAAAGAACCAAATCAATGACAAAATTAAAGAATGGATTAAAAGATATTGAGCTGTCCTCTTAATACATCACAACTTTTGCATCCATTAAAAATTCTTAACATTTTAATTGGCCCATAACTTGGAAAACTAAGTGATTTAATGTATTTTTTTTTGTTCAGAATTTAAAGCTCTTTCTTAATATAAAATCTCTACCTGTCCATATTCCTTAAATATGTATAGCATTGAAATCTGAGCAAATTCTGTAACCAACAGCCTGGTGTCACCAGTATAGTTAAGCCACAGTAGAAAGGATTGCAGGATAGTTTCATTTTGCAGTTCTTCGTCTTTCAAAGACTAGGGTGAATCAGAGACATGTCCAATTGTTTTCTATCCATATTGCAAAGGACAAATGATTTGTCTATTAACTAGAGACCTGCCACCATGGAGAAGGTAAGAATGCAAAACAGATGCACATGCCACTGATTTTCTGGAGGAAGATTACAGGAGAGGATTAGTTGCAAACCTCTATAGAGCTAGAAAGAGACATGTGCCAATGACCAGAAGGGGGTGTATACAAGTTAGCAGAGGTATATGAATATTTCAAAATCTTTTGATTGATCAATGTTTTTGAATATGTTTGATAAACAAATTTGTCAGCAAATTTGTCTATCAAAAGTATGCAGTCAAAAATGAAATATTTACCACAAAATACTACATACAAGTTATTTTGGAAAAATAATTTGGAAGTCATTTTCGGTAACAATTTAAATTATCTAAACCAATATTTTAAGATTATATTATTCAAATGTAGTCATCAATTAGATATGCCTTCTCTCTCGATGGTATAATTCATTCCATGTTAAAAAAAATCAATTGCTTTTGCTAGAAGTACTGTAAATGGTATAAACCAATGATAATATACCAATGATAAAAAATTAAATTATGTCATTCATTAAATGCAGCAGCTGCAATTGTGGCAGGAAAACAACTTTATAAGGGTGCAAAATTGCTATCTAAATTCCCATCCTTTAGGGTACAGTCCCCCCATGTTTATAAGCAGCATAGTATATATAATATATAGAAACATAAGATATAGAAGTATATCTATAGCTACACAATGTTTCTCTTGCATAACATTCTTAACTAGAAGTATTTACATTTTTGGAAGATTTTATTTTCAAGTTTTGGCTTGATCAATGCTTGAGGATACTCTGACATATACAAAATGTGTGATGTATGGAAGGAAAGAGCTCAAAAAAATTTGTGATGTATGAAAGGAAAGAGCTCAAAATTCTTTATATTATATCATTTACTTAATTTAAAGACTTTTGAAAATGAAGAAATTGTCTTCTCCCAGTTGTTGATTGGGGATAAAAAGGTTTAAAAATGCTTTTTGTCAGAATCATATATTATGTATAGCAATTATGCTACTTGATTAACAAAACAAATTTACATATTAATACCTACAAATTAAATGAGTTGTGAAACATCATTAAGAATTTTTGGCCTTTAGACCCCTCCAACCCGACGCCCTCGATTTTTTCAAAAACAGGGGTAATCCACACCATTTACCTTGAGAGACACTTCACAATTCATTGACCAGCAATCAGCTATTATTACACCATACACAACACAGGGGTAATCTATACCTTCTTAACTGACAGCATCTTCATACTTTATTCAAGTTCACTTGTTATCAATCAACTACTGTTACACTGTACACAATAGGTCATGCATCTTGGGCTTAAGCCACATAAATGCTGTTCAGTAAAGCAAATCAGATTAGTTTTTTGCTGAGCCTAAATATAAATATTCATTATATGCTTGGATGGACTTTATGCAAACCTATAAATGATCGGACCATTCCTCCTAAAGATGGTTATTTCCTCATGATTATTTAATCAATTTTGACAGGAATTTTGGGCTATTTTTCTTGTTTTTGACTGGAATTTTAAGAAATGTAGGTAATGTTGCCCACTACCTGTATATGCATCTTCAGCCCATCCAGGATACATAGCTGAATGTCTCATTTCATAGTATTACAAACATTTATAATGAGCTTAATATTATAAAAGCTTTAAGTGCATTACTGACCATAAAATTATATAAAATTGATAAAATTACCAAAACTAAAAGATGCAAAATATACAAATTCAAGCAAAAGTATACTGAATAAAAGAGAGAACTTTAAGCTCTAAAAAAGCATGGGAGGATTGAAATTACTGAGACAAGAATACATACAAGTGATAAAATAATAAAATGAAAAGTAAAATACAAGTCCCCCAAAATCAGATATATAATCAAATAAACACAAGACAAAAATTATGAATCATAAAAAAGTTAAAAAGAGATGGGGTTTTAAGAGACCATAAGAAAATGGAAAAATTGCTGATACTGAGAGACAAGTTACTCCAAAAGCATGGTGCTGAGAATTTAAAATTTGTATGTCCCAAATTATTATGCGAACTTGAGATCACAAGCAGATTGGAAGAAATCGAGCAAAGCATACAATTCGGTAGATTCAGAGTAACCATTTTAGACAAATAAAATGGGGCATAATTAATGAGATCTAACAAAAGCATGAATAAGCAATACAGAATAATTGAGAAAATGAAATATTTCAGTAATGACCAGCATTTGTTATAATCATTTTCTTCTACAAATCCTCGCTATACAAAGATTACAACTGGAGCGATTGTTAGTGTAACTTTGGGAAACCCTGGAAACTCAGTTGCGTTCTGAAACTGTCTCCTTTACCATCTATAAAAAGATGGTGCATAAGTCTCCTTTACCATCTATAAAAAGATGGTGCATAAGTCTCCTTTACCATCTATAAAAAGCTGGTGCATAAGTCCCAGGCTGTGGTTTGGAGCACTGCAAAAGAAAAAGTGATTGAATTAAGAACCAGATGTTTGATTGCACTAATTATGCATTAATTTAATTTTTTCATGCTTTAATAATTTGCAGTTTTTTTCAAGTGGACTGTACTCTCTAACTTTAAATATTAATAAATCTTAAAATGTTACAAACTTTTAAAAAATCCTTACAGAACGTTCGGTAGGTAAAATGAAAAAGAAGTGTTTTTATCTGACATCAAAAAATAATTTCACAAGTGTAGGAAAATATTTAGTTGTGGTTTTCACTTTTGAAGTTTTCACTGATTTCTTAGGCTAGAATGTAATTGAAATTCCACCCACTTGAGTAGTGGGGTATTTACCTACCTTACTATGCTATAAATATAAACCTGACTTAACATGGTCAGTACACCATTACAATACAACCTAACACTAAACTAAAACACAGCCCTCCCAACTCTGTCTTAACTTCACTTCTATACCACTGATGAAGTAAAACGTGCGGGGCTGGTAGGAGGGAGCATAGAAGGTAGGTACATTCTCATAAATACCCCCACTACCCAAGTGGGTGTAATTTACTTCAAATTATATCCTACCTTCTATGCTATAAATATGCAAACAGATTGCAACCATGTGGTAAGGATGATGGGACGTTCCAACTCCCTTTAAAATTAGCTGCCAAGAGTGTGTCAAGAATTAAATAAATGACTAACATTGTAAAACAGTAAAGAAGTAGAAAAGTTCTCTTGTTCCAGGACTACTGAAACCAGTCTTCCTTCTGTCCTGGGTACATCTCTTAGTTAGGCGGAGCTGTTTTCCACACTGATGCACTTATAATTTGATTGATGGGTACCCCTTTAAACAGTGCAATTGAGTACATTAGCCACTGCATGCACCTGATGTGCGTTTGCAGTTCTATTTGCAAATACAGCCACCGGATTAAACAGTATTGCCTGAGTAATCAGCGAGAAATAGTATCAAGAGAGACCACCTGGTAAGGGCATTAGAAAAATATAAATACTGACTTTGAGTCAGTTCTGATAGTTGTGAGTTTTCTAATATAATTAATGCCAGGACACGAAACTTTATCCTCGTCTGTATAGGAAAATGTCGAAACGCCAGGAGGAAGATGGGGTCTGGTAAGAAGTCTGTTTGATTCTTTGCCAGAATGGCCAGATCCGAATCATACGAACCCCTGGACTTGACCGAATGTGTCCATCGCGTAAAGAAAGCTTTTTTTGTGCAACGAGCTGCGACAACGTGCAGACGCTGCTGCCAACAAAAAAGCTGTTTTGTTCTCACAATGGGTAGTTAGAAATGAGTTCAAAGGGAGCCTTAGTTGTAGTTTCAAGAACTATCTCCATGCTCCAAGGTGGAGCCAGATTCCTAACTACAGGGCATTGTAAAAATTCCCGGATCAGATTTTCTAGAGGCACCGCAATGGATACAGTCATTTTATCAGAAAATTGTCCATATATCGCTGCTATAACTGGACAAAAATCTTTTGATGGTATTCCTTTCTTGCCCAAGTTAAACTTATGTAAGAGGAAATCTGCTACATCACCAACAGTAGCCGAATGCGGAGAAACCGGTTTATTCTCACAACATTCTCCATACAGTCAAAGTCACGCAGAATACATCTCCAGAGTGGAGGGCCATCTGCTCTAGGCCACAATCTGGGCAGCGTCCTGCAAAAGGCCCTGCAAGAGAAAGGTCTTCCTGACAAGAGGCCAAGAAGTCAGATGCAAGGCCATTGGATTGGGGTGTGTTCTGCCTGATTCTGCCAGCTTCACGAGATCCTCTCTCGCTGGGAGTTTGTAAAGGAATCCCTCTAACAGACTGAGCAGTTGAGGATATCAAACTTGCCCGGCCAGTTGGATGCTATTAGTAACAGTTGACACTAGTCTTATATGACTTTGTCCAGTACTCTGAAGACTATTGAGGAAGGTGGGAATGTGTAGATCTTGAGGGAACCCCAGTGAATTGAGAACGCGCCATACCTCCGGCCCCGGTATCAGAGCACAGAAGCAATCAAACTGGTTGTTATTGGCTGCAAATAGGTCCACTTCTGGCAGGCCAAAGACTGCCCACAGCTTCAGTGACTTTCGGATGGAGCATCCACTCTGTGGGAGCATCCCGAAGTCGAGACAGTATGTCTGCAATAGTATTTTTCTTGCCTGGGAGATGTACTGCTTGAAGCTTGATCTTGTGTTCCTCGCACTAGAGCAGAAGAGTCTTGGTCAGTAACCAAATTTTGTGGGATCTGGTCCCGCCCTGCTGAATCACGTATGCCACCACAGTGGTGTTGTCTGTCTGGACTATAAACTATCCGGTCTTGTACTAGAGGCAGAAAATGTTGTAATGCTCTGCGGACTGCTTCTAATTCCAGGAAGTTTAGGTGTTGGAGAAGTCATTCCGCTTCCCAACGTCCCGCTACTTGGGACTGGTCATTTTCTAATTCCAGGAAGTTTAGGTGTTGGAGAAGCCATTCCACTTCCCAATGTCCATGTTCCTGGGTTATCTAGCCAGCATGGTAGATGTGGATCCCATGTGCAGATTTCACATGAGGAACTTCAGTTTCATTTGCTATCCCACTTTAACTTTCTTTCACAGGACCAGTCAGTTCCAGTCCCTCGCCCACCTTCGTACGACCCCACCTCAGTTGGTGGTTAGACCGGTGGCATCTTTCACAAGGGGTAATTTTTCCCCCCATTGGCACCCACCATGACAGTGGATACAGATGCCTCTATGGATGGGTGGGAAGAGGTTGTGAATGATGGGTTTGGTTGGAATGGTGGGCTTGAAGTTGTGGAGTTTGTTTTCAATTAAGGAGTCCAATGAGGTTTGCCAGCGGTCACGAATAAGGAAAGCGATAAGCGGTTTGATGTCAGAATGGGTTTTGGGGAAGGGGGAAGGTTAAGAGCAAGCTGAATCAGCTCTGTCATTGCTGGGGATGCCAACATGGCTGGGTATCCAGAACAAAAGAATACTTTTCCTGCAGAGGAAGGGATGGGGGCAAAAGAGTTTGTGGAGGAGGAGGTGGGACGTAGGGTTATCCCACTTGAGGAGGAGTAAAGAAGTAAGGACAGACTTGGAGTCTGAGAAGATGGCAAAGTGTTGGAGCGGGGAGTACTCAATATAGTTGAGCAGGATGACCTTGGCCTCAGCCAAGAAGATGGACGAGTAGTTGGGAAGCCTGTTACTAAGGGCAGTGTTACCTTCCTTGGAGCCATCAGTATAGATGGAGGTGTAGTTGAAGATTTAGTCTTAAGTTTGGTTGTGGAGGTTGATGAAGAGGTTGGGGTGGGTTTGTGATGAGTGGAGAGGTCCATGTGGATGGAACGGGCGGGGTGGCCCAGGGAGGGAAAGTGGGCCAGAAGAAGGTGCCAAGAGTGGCGGGGTTGATGTCCAGACAATGGAGGTCGGGTTTGATGCGTAAGCTGAAGGAAGGGGATATGCTTTTAGTCCAAACAAAGAGGGTGGAGAAATGGGATAACTAATGAGATTCTAGACCTGGTTTTGGATGTTGGTGAGGGCTCTAAAAGCGTAGGAAAGGCTAAGTTTTCTACACCTTAGCAGAAAGGGAGTTCGTTGGCTTCAACATGAAGGCTGGTGATGGGGGAGGCACCCAGGTAAAGCCTGAGGGCTTCATTTTGGATGTGGTTGAGGTAATAGTTGTGAGCAGCACAGTAGACAACATTGCCGTAGTCGAGCTTGGTTCGAATGGTGAGCCTGAAGATTTTGAGGAGAGGGTGAGGGTCCGCACCCCAAGTAGTGTTGGAGAGGGGGCGGAGAAGGTTGAGGAAGTTATTGCATTTCTGTTTCAAGTTGGTGATGTGTTGCTTGTAGGAGAGCTTGGGGTCTAGGGTTAGACCCAGGAACTTAATGTGGTCAACTTTTGGGATGCGATTGCAGTTGAACACGAGGTTCGGATTGGGGTGGAGGTTGTTAAAATGACAAAAGTGCATGCAGACTGTCTTATCTTTGGAAAATTTTAAAGTGTTATTGTTGCACCATTCTTACAGCCTGTCGAGGCGGAGTTGGAGCCTACTTTCGACGAGAGAAATACTGGGGGAGGAGTAGAAGACGGTGGAGTCGTCCATGTAGCGGGCACTTTTGATGTTGGGGCTGAGGTTGTCCGCAATGTTGTTTAATGCTCAGGT
The DNA here is from genome assembly GCA_020152595.1 of Chiridota heheva. Classification (NCBI taxonomy): domain Eukaryota; kingdom Metazoa; phylum Echinodermata; class Holothuroidea; order Apodida; family Chiridotidae; genus Chiridota; species Chiridota heheva. The sequence continues at coordinate 372,481 of JAIGNY010002050.1, forward strand.
TGAAAAGACTAGGGGAGAGGATGCTGCCTTGGGGGACACCCTCTTCTTGGGGGTAAGGGTGTCACGCCATATCTCCAGAAAATGTAGCTAGTTATTTTTAATCTGACCTAGATTCTTCACCAGTTCACCCCCGGCCATGTCGTAGCAAATCGTCCTAGTAAGCTCCTAAAGTTAGGCTCGATTGCTTTGTTATGTAAAGGAGGAACAGCGGGCTTAACAATTGTTATGTTGTGAATCTTCATCCTGATTAATCTGAGGGCGTCGAAGAGTTGGGTTTAACCACTTGTTTCTAGATTTTCCGACTTGACACACCTATTTTGTTAATTATCATAGAACTATGTGGATTTTGTGAACTTGTGAAGAGGTTGACGTTTATTGCAGCCAGGCATGTATAGCAAGTATTCTTATGAGGTTAACAGATTAAATTTGGTGACACTTTTAGTTGTTCTATGTAAAGTATTGAGTTTCACAGTGATGGGGATAGCGTCATTTCCTAGAGGCACACAGGCAGGGGTGAGGAACTCGGGGTATTGTCGGAGGTGGTTTTAAGTCTTCAAGCAAGTCAAGTCATGTTAAGTTTAATTTTTGTTACCTTTCACTTATTCACAAATATGTCTCAGCTAAGATTTATGTGTATTAAATCTGTATAAAGAATATTTTTGGTTTGTAAAGTTTGACTTTGCTAATCTTGATTAAACTGTTTTTTTTGGCATATAATTTTATGACAGTCAATAAGGCAGACTATAAGGATCATAAGAGTATGGGTATAAATAGTGAGAACCATGTTTATTTTTATTTAGTTATTTTGTTAAATTTTTAGGAGGAAAGTAGTCGTTTCTTAAAACAATTCATTCAAGGCAGCATGGGAATTTATGAAATAATGTTGAAACGAAAAGAGGCAATTCTTAGGATTTGTTATAATTTGGGAATTATATTCTGGGATGAACTTGAATAAAGGATGTAGTAAGATAGTTTGTTTGTTTGTTTGATGAGGTCTTAACGGCACCACGACAACGAAGGTCAAATTGTGCCTGAGAGGTCTGATCATTTTAGAGGTAGTAAGGAAAGAGACCAGGGGAAGAATGAGAGAAATTCAAGAACAAAAGCTGTGATCGTAAGATAGTAGTCGAACCAATTAATAGTGTGGGGTTGGATTTATTTTAATCCAACAGTCTACCTTTCCAGTACCTACAGGAATTGGTCAGTCACAGCCTGGGCATGGTACTACATTTGTATCGAGGGAGGCCACTTGGTGACGTTCACAGCTCCCGATGGCTTGGAAGTTAATTTTATTCATCCTTCTATAACCTGAAAAACTAATCAGCTCCCGATGGCTTGGAAGTTAATTTCATTCATCCTCCTATAACCTGAGGAACTTATCGTAAAGAAGAAGTTGGTATTTTAATTGTATCGTTCCATTTTTATCTCATCAAAAATTCGAAATAGCGATGAACTAAGTGTGATAAAGTTTTGTCGCACTTCAAGGAAAATTTCAAGGACCACTAGAGACTTACCATGAATTTATAATTTCACAATCTTGGAAGATAATTTTGAGGATATTAAAGCCCTAAGAGAAGGAGCAGAAGGAGAGATGTTGTAAAAAAAAAAGAAGATGTTATAAAAGTACTTATTTTGTTATTTGTACATTTGAAAGTTGATTTTGATATCATACATGGCATGTCTTTTGTTATAACTTTTCCGTTGTTATTGTATTGATTCTAAGTCATTTTAGTTTTCATCACACATCCAAATTGGTGTTAACGAAATCGGGCTTGCAAGATTCTTGTTACAAAGGTTGGAGAGGGTGTAGCCAATACGAACTTGGAACTGTCTTAATGAGAAGAAGCATTAAATGAGGATGGGGGGAAAGTGGCCTCTGAGGCTGATGGTGTAAAGCTTGCAGGTAATGCCGTATTTTTAAATGGTGTCAAAGGCTTTCTCGAGGTCGAAAAAGATGACAATGAGGTGTTCCTTTCTTGCAAAGGATTCCCGGAAGGCAGTGTCGAGCGTGACGAACTGGTCCAAGGTATTGCAATGTTTCCGGAAGCCACTTTGGTGAAGGGGAGAAGATTCTGTTGGTCTCAAGAAACCAGTTAAGTCTCTGGTTGATGATCCTTTGCATAATTTTGCAGAGAAAGCAGCTAAGGGCGATGGGGTGGTTAATTGGAGGAGTTGATGCTGTCCGGGGGTTATGACAGCTGTCCTCCAGATGGGGGGAAAGAGTGAGGACCAAATGTGGTTAATGATTGTGAGTAGGGTAGCGGTAGCCTTGTTGGGGAGGTGTCTCAGGAACTAATAGGGGATATTATCTGGGCCCCTGGAGGTGCAGCCAGTGTCGTTGATGGCTTGCTTTAATTCAGTTAAGGTAAGAGTGTTGTAGCTCTCAGTGTTGTCAGAGGAAAAAGTAATTCTCCGGGTTCTAAGAGAGATGGGAGACTTGCCCACCCTGTTGTAGAAGCTGTTTACCATACTCCAAATCTTCTTGGTTGGTGGTGAGAGAAGAGATAAAATTGTTCCAAGTGTTGGTTTTACTGTCTTTGACAGTGAGCCTTGCTTTGGCATGGCTAATGCGAAGAGGTTGAGGTTGTGGCTGGTTGGTTACTTTTAATATAAAAGAATTCCTGAGGATATTTTTGTGTTCATGATGGCAGTTTTGCAGTCATCGTTGAACCAGGGGTTAAGAGGGGGGGAGAGGGATGGGGGTGGGAGTGGGGAGGCTTGGAGGTTTTGGGAATGGAGTAGGTGGTAATGTTGATAAGGATGTTACTGAAGTCAGACATGGGATCCTCACCCTCGAAAAGATGGGGGAGAGGTGGGAGTTACAGAGGGTTTCGAAAAGGGGCTAGTTGGCTTTTTCAAGGTTCCAGTTGGGTGTGGTCTGTGGGGGTTTGAAGGTTAGAGTGAATCAGAAGAGGTAACGGTCACTGCCACAGAGGTCAGCAGTGACCTCCCAGCAAAAATCAAGGAGGAGGTTAAGGGAGCAGATAAAGTGGTCAAACCAGGTGAGGGAGCTGGTGGTGGGGTGAAGATTGTCGAAGAGTGTTTTTAACGAGCTTGCCTCTGGGGTTGGTGGTATTGGAGCACCACGGGGGTTGTGGGTGCTGAAGTCACTAAGAGGGATGAAAGGGGAGGGGAGCTAAAATATAAGGTTGTTAAGGCTGGTTGTCTGAATGTTGGCTCTTAGGGAGAGATTAATATTGCAAAGCGTAAAGGTTTTGTGGAGGGAGATAAAGAAATAGATGGCCTGAAGGTCGGTGTTTACATGAATAGGGCTGTGTAGGACATTAAGTCTAATGAGAATGGAGGCACCCCCACAGGCCCTGTTGGTGTCTTTTGATGTTTATGGTAGCAAGAGAAGTTATTGAGGGAATAGTGGATAGTGGTTTTCAGGACAGTTTCTTGTTAGGCAGAAGACTGGGTTAAAAGTGGTGGCCAAAAAGTCAATTTCTTCTGAGTTGGCCTTGAGCTTCCTGATGTTCGATTGTATAATGTTTTGTAAATGTTATTGAAGTTGTTTCTGTTGTACATCATAAGGAGGTGGGGGGTTATCTGGAGGAACATCTGTTGTGTCTGGGTTGGCTAGTTTTATCTTTGGATCTGTTCCTGTTTTTTGGGGGGCGGAGGTTTTTAAAAGTTGGACGAGATGTATGTTCGCTAATCGAACAATCCATGCTCTCTTTGATGTCATACATGTGGGTTTGGACGGTGGGTTGTTTGTTAATTTGTTGGCCAAGTTGGCTTGAGTTTGATGGCATTTGAGGTGTTGGGGTAGGGGACAAATGGGGGATATCTTAGCAGAGGAAAGAAGGTTGGAGAGAGAGGTAGTGGTGGAGGTGGTTTGTGTAATGGGTGTGGTTGAGTTGTTTGCAAAGGCGATGGCTTAAGACTCGGTAAGTAGAGCCTGTGAGGTCGGTTTGGGTATGTGTGTCAGTTTTAGTGGTGTTAAGGGGAAGGGGGAGGAAGGGAAGGGCAGTATTGGTGTTTGGGGACTGTGCTCAAGTAGATAGGTTTGGTGTGGAGGAAAGTGAGGAATTGCTTCCTGGCCTCCAGGTAAAGTGGTGCTGCGAATAAGGGTTTTCAGTTTAGTTATCTGTTTTTCCTAAAGCCAGGTGGGGCAGTCTTTTGAGAAGGAGGGATGGTTGGCTGGGTGAATACTGTTGCAATTAGTGCAGTGTGGGGTGTTGGTGCAAGAGGCGCTGTCATGGTCCAAGGCTCCACAATTGCCACAGCATGATTGGCTGCGGCAGGAGTTCTTTCCATGGCCATACCTCTGGCACTTATGACAGCAGAGGGGAATGAGAATGCATGGGGCGACAGGTATTCTGAGATAGCCGGCAGTGATGTGAGAAGGGAGGGTTGGTGTGGCAAAAGTCAGGAAGATGGTATTGGTGGGTGTTTCAGCACTATTTTTCTTGAGGATGAGATGATGGGCCTCAGTTACATGTTGGCTGCAAGTTCCTCTATAAGGTCTTCATTTGTCAAGTAGGCGAGGTCCCTAGTTTTGATGATGCCTTTGCTTGACTTCAGGGAATATTGAGGGGTAACTGCTATGTCAAAACCAGTGTCAGCTAAGGTTTTGGTGGGAAGGAGTGCACCAGGAGATCGCCGGATCTGAGGGTAGAAACCTTGGGGAGGGTGCTGACAAGGCCTGTGAAGCACCTTGTGATTGAGGAAGGGGGAAACTCTTTTAAAACTGTCTGGTTTGTTGGTGGCCTGAATGATTACAAATTTTGGGACTAAGGCTGAGGGATAGTGTATGGAGGTAGCAGGTAGGTTACGGGGAAGGGAGAAAGAGAGAGTCAAGGTCAAGGGGTCGCAGAAGTGTTTGGTCATCTTGGAAAAAAATACCAAGGGATGAGAGATCTGAGGCAACTAAAAAAAAAAACAGTTGCGCAACTAATATAGGGGAACCACTGTACAAGTACCAAAAAGGGCATGTGGGCAGCTCATAACATGAGAAAACTACCGTCATGGTTCGCATGCCCATGCAAATTGACACCAATATCATATGACCTGGCCAATTATAAAAATGGCATCTCACACTAAGTCCCACATGGCATCCCATGTCCCACATGGCATCCCAACCCATGTCCCACATGACATCCCATCACATGGCATTCCACCATATCTCCCACATGGCATCCCACCCCATGTCCCACATGACATCCCATCCCTTGTCCCATGTGGCATTCCATCATATGTCCCACAGGGCATCCCATCCTATGACGCACATGGCATTCCACCCTATGTTCCACATGGATCACATCCCATGTCCCAAATAACATCCCACCTTATGTCCCACATGACATCCCATGCCTTGTCCCACATGGCATTCACCCACATGACATTCCACCATACAGTGTCCCACATGGCATGCCACCATATGTCCCACATGGTAACCCACGCTATGACCCACATGGAACCCATCCTACATGTATGTCCCACATTAATCCAACCATATGTACCACATGACATCCTCCCTATGTCCCACATGGCATTCCTCCCTGTGTCCTGCATCAGTGGTTCCCTACGTGGCATCCCACCTTATGTCCCACAATATGTTCCACATGGTATCCCTCCCAATGACATCCTACTTTATGTCCCACATGGCATCACATCCCATGTCCCCATGGCCTCCTACCCTATGTCCCACATAGCCTCCTACCCTATGTCACACATGGCATCCTACCTTATGTCACACATGGCATCCCAACCTGTCACACTGTGTTATTCATGGCATACCACCAAGTCCCACATGGCATTCTACCGTATTCCACATAGCATCCCACCCAATGTCCCACATGACATCCCATAGGCTCCTAAAGAAGTCTCATCCTAGCTATCACAGTCCCTGCTTGAGCATACTATGCATGAAAGTGTCAGTTCATATAATAACTTATATGCAAATGACTTGTTAAAATGGGGTTGGACCCCATGTCCCACATGACATTCCATCCCATGGCATTCCACCCTATGTCCTGCAAGGCATTTCACCATATATTCTACATGGTATTCCACCCTGTTCCACATGGCATCCCACCCCATGTCCCACATGGCATCCCACCCTATGTCCCACATGATGTCCCATAGGCTCCATAAGAAGTCTCATCCCACCCCATGTCCCACATGGCATCCCTCCCTATGTCCATATACAATCACATCCTGGCACACTCCCTAAATAAGCATACTAAATATAAAAAAGTCTTGTCAGTTCAAATATTGTAGCAACTTTATGCAAATGAGCACAATAATAAAAAAAATTAAGAATTGGGGTTTAATAACCATGCCTGATACAACTGTTGGTGCCCAAACATATTGAAGAATTTTAAGAATCTTAAATCTCAAGTACTACAAGAGAGACACTGGAGGATCTCTGAAGAATATTGAAAAATTATATCATTTTACAGTTCTTCTTAGAAAAAGTTTTGTAGACTTTTTAAGGAAACTAGTCTTTAATCCTGTCTTAAGTGTCTCTGAAAAACTTTAACACTTTGTAAGGAAATTTTAACCTTCCATAAGGATATCTAAAGAAACTTTTAACTTTTTCTGAGGAACTCTGTAGAAACTTTAACATTTTCTGAGGATTCTCAAAAAACTTTAACATTTCTGAGGTAATCTCAGGAAACAGCTGTGGACGGCTGGGTGGCTGGACGGACAGCTGTAATCGCCATTACTTAGGTTTGCATTACGCTTCACATGCGAACCAAAAACTAAAAGGAATGATCTTACCGAAATCAGTCTCCTATCCTCAAAGAGAAAATCTCAAAAAAGAAAACAAAGGTGCAAAGGTATAGGTTGAAAGTGCATCATTTAGGAAAATCCAGAACAGAAATTTGAGAGAACAGATTCTGAAATTCATGTTGCTCTCGTCACGTCACAAACATGTTCAACACTGACAAAACTGACTAAATTTGTTTTTAAGTCAATTTTATGTTCATGAGTTGTGTACCCCTGACATTCTAGCCTATGAAATTTTCAAAAGTGAAAACCACAACTAATTATTTTCCTACACCTGTGAAATTAATTTCTTTTTCATTTAACCTAGCAAACGTTCTGTAAGGATTTTTAAAAAGTTTGTAACTTTTCAAAAATTGGCATCTATGATTGCAAAGCTACCTTTTGGGTGATCTCATCTTGGCAAGCCAATCTCACTTGTTCAGGAACAGCTGGGATGTTCAATGTGAAGAAGTTATTTAATCCTGCATCAGCCCTAGCGGAGGCAACAGCATCCCAGATGGCAAAGAGCACTGTGGAGCCAAGCAAGAGAGGTGGTTCTCCAATACCCTGGAAGGCAATATGAGAAATGCATATGTAATCAAATAATAGCAAAGGTAAATACCCTTGACAACAATATCACCATGGGTGGAGCCAAGCAAGAGAGGTGGTTCTCAATACCCTGGAAGGCAATATGAGAAATGCATATGTAATCAAATAATAGCAAAGGTAAATACCCTTGACAACAATATCACCATGGGTGGAGCCAAGCAAGAGAGGTGGTTCTCCAATACCCTGGAAGGCAATATGAGAAATGCATATGTAATCAAATAATAGCAAAGGTAAATACCCTTGACAACAATATCACCATGGGTAGGGGACAGACACTTGCCTACCAGAGAAAGTGGTCATCCTTAAGATTTCCTCAAGGCATGTGTCAAAATCACTGACAGAGACTTATTTGAAATCTAGGCTCTAACCTCATAATGTCCAATGGCCAGGTGAGTAAGCAGCAAGTCCCATTTTTCAAGTCTTTAGTATGAGACAATACAAGACTGAACCTTTACAGCTGTGTAACAAATTGTTTGTTTGTTTGTTTGTTTGATGAGGTCTTAACGGCACCACGACAACGAAGGTCAAATTGTGTAACAAAAGATACTCGACCAAGGAACCTGACAGTCAGCAAATTTGTTTCTTCCGATTTTGTATCCTTTGTTTTGGACTTTTAAAATATGAATATCTGAACTTTGAACTCGACTGGACCTCTTAAGTATGGCACACTAGACTAGTGCTCCCACAGATAAATAAAAAGTATAAGCAGAATAAACATTAATAGTACTTTAAATAGACTCACTCCACTTGGGTAGTGGGGGTATTTATGAGAATTATATCTACCTTCTATGCTATAAATATGCAACCTGACCACAAATGGTCAGCACACCTAACTATACAACCAAGAAACAGAGCTACAGATGCAGTCCCACCATACCCAATTCATCAAGAATTTTTGGTCCTTCCAACTCGACACCCTCAATTTTCTCAAAATCAGGGGTAATCCACACCATTCAACCGAGAGACACTTCACAATTCATTGACTAGCGACCGGCTGTTCAGTGATGCGAATCAGATGAGCCTTAATTTAAATATACATTATATGCTTAGGAGGACTTTGTGCAAAACCCATGAATGATTGATGGACCATTCCTCCTAAAGATGGTTATTTCCTCATGTTAATGCCCCTTCTCTCTTTAAGTCTCACTTGTATACCACCATAACAAAATAATGACGACCTGTGGGGTTGGTGGGTGGGATGCATAGAAGGTAGGTATAATTCTCGTAAATACCCCCAATACCCAAGTGGGGTGATTTTACTTCAAATTATATCCTACCTTTTATGCTATAAATATGCAACCAGATTTCAACCGTTAGTACGACGGCGGGAGTTCTTACTGTGCATTAAATAACAAAGCATAGAAACAAAGGAAACAACAACTCACCTTTATTAGGTGCCTTCGTCCAGGACTGGGAAAGCCAGACTTCCTTCTGACCGTGGTATGTCCCTCAGATAAGCTGAAACAAATGTCAAGGGCGTCTTCTACAAAGCCGCAGACAAGATTTCTCTCACGAGAACCCCCAAAACAAAGCAATTGAGGACGCCATGGCTCTTACCCGTATGAGTGAATAAAGCTTTGGTAATCCAGCAGGAAACCATCTCACAAGAAACTGGTTTATAAGGGCTTTGAAAAGAAATGAATAGAGCCTTAGACTCAGCCCTAAAAGATTGGGTATGCTTAATATAGTACTTAAGACATTGTACTGGATACTAGACCTTATCTTCTCTAGTATTAGAGAAAGAAGCTAAGGTCGGAAGGAAGATTGGATCTGGTAAAAAGTCTAATGTCTGATTCTTTGCTAGGAAAGAGGGGTCCGGAATCATACGGACTCCCTCTGACTCAAAGCGGATATGCCCTTCTCTTGAAGAAAGGGCATGAGGGAGCTGCAATAGCGAGCAGAAGTAGCTGCCAAAAGGAAGGCAGTCTTAAAAGACAATTCCCTTGAAGGACAAGATGAAATAGGTTCAAAAGGGAATTTTGCCAAAGTTTTTAACACTACTTGCATACTCCATGACAGAGCCAAATTTTTGACCACTGGCCATTGAAGAAACATGCCTTTAATTAATTACTCTAAAGGAGCTGCTGTGGGAACTGAAGATCCATCGGGGAACCCCTTATGAATTGCTGCAATAGCAGAACGAAACCCTTTGATAGTATTTACTTTTTTGTTAAGATGGAACTGATCGAGCAAAAATTCCGCCACGTCACCTACAGACGCTGTATGTGGAGAAATCGATCTATTTGCACACCATTCTCCATACAATCGGAGTCACGCAGAATACATCCCCAAAGTGGAGAATGCCTGCATTGGGCCGCCATCTGGGCAGCCTCCTGCGAAAGGCCCTGTGAGAGAAAGCCCTCCCTGATAGAGGCCACACAATCAAGTAAAGTGTTGCTGGATTTGGATGCGTTCTGCCCGATTCTGGTAGCTTTAACAGCTCCTCGAACAGGGCAATGCCAATGGAGTGCCAGCCAGAAGGCTGAGTAACAGAGGAAACCAAATCTGGCCTGGCCAATTGGGTGCTATTAGCAACAAATGGCACTGGTGGGACGTTACCTTGTCTAAGACCCGAGGCACTATTGCAAACGGGGAAAGACGTAAGCCACAAGAGGACCCCGATGAATTGCGAAAGTGTCTACCTGCCAGACCTGCGTTTACCTGACCATTGGGGTCTATTTTTGTATCCCAAGACAAACCAGAGTTTTGTGACAACTGGTGGCGTGGAACAGAGGCAGCCTTCCATCCATCTTCCCAAGAGTGTATGTGCTCTGGGAGTGCCCAGGCATCCTGCAGTGGCTGGGGGGTTGGAGTCCTTGGCCTTTGTCGCCAACTTCATGCTGCGTTGAAGTACATCCTGCCTATCCACCTGGCAAGACAAGATGTGTTGGAAATGGCCAGCCATCATATCTGAACCAGCCCTAGGCAGACGTCGCAAATCCGACACTGTAGTGTCAGAAAACCCCAAAAGGGGGAAGAGGTTCTCCCTTCTTTCCCCTGACACACGGTGGATAACGAGTGCCAGCTGATCTACTGTGGCATCTAGCAGGACTGCTAGACCCTCCAACATCGGTTGGGTCCTGGTTCGTAGCTCCTCTGGAACGTCACACAGGGCCTCGGCTATACCTTCTGTGGCCCAGACCGCCAGGGCCTGGTAATTGACTGCCACTCTTGACTGACCTGTCAGTTAAGCGGAGGCCTTCCTCTCACTTGTGAGTGGCCGCATTCTTGAGACAATTGCACCCCTGCACCATTGACGCTAGGGGAGCCACTTTCTGGGGGCGTTTCAGCATGGGCCATACCTCATCTGGGATGGGAGGTGTCTTTACTAGGGAGGTAAAATCCTCTTCCCTGACCCTTATTGCCTGCTTCAGGTTCCGGTCATAGGCAGTCAGGTCTTTGGATGACTTCTTGGCCCAGCCTTATACCCTCCGGTGGATGGAGAGATCCACGGCGAACCTCCTAGCTGGGATTGCTGCCTCCCCTGCTGGGTTCCAGAGAAGGGTTCGCTGAGACAGGTCAGTGTCTTTCTCTACAACAGGTGGGTCCACCACTGGAACCCTGCACTCATGCTGTAAAGCATTCAGTAGGAGGAATCATGTCCCCCTGTAGGGGTGTCTCGACCAGTTGGGCTAGTGGAAATAGAGCCTCGTCCGAAACCATCGTTCGTTTCACTGGTAATCAGGCTATTTCCGCCACTAGCACCGGGACCGTAAAAAGGCGCGGGATATGTGGCTCCTCCTTCCTATCGGCAGCCAGAGAGTCTCCTTCCTCGAACTCCATGCCAGAAGTGTATAGTTCTAGAGGGTCCAACTGCAGAACCAATCGCGGGGAGAAAGGAGACTCAGGACCCTCTACTGGAGCCCTTGAAACTGTTGAGGCAGGAGACTGTGGTGGAAGCCGAGTGTCCAATGCCTGAGACAGCCAGGTCTGAAGTCTGGTTTCTAGTTTGTCAAGCAAGGCGTCCTCATCCGGGACTGTTTGACGAGTCCGTTTAGACTGAAGCTGCGTCTTAATCCAGACCTGCCGGAGCTGAAAGAAAGGGAGGAACCACAGTGTTTCATCTTGTGCCTTTCCAACCTATGTCGGGGGCGGCCCCTGTCTGAGGGGGTGGAGGCGGAGGCACTGAGGTCATCCGTCTCTTCTTTCAGAAAAGCCACTGGGAATGGCGTCTGCCCTAGTGAGGCCACTGTAAAAGTGGTGGCAGGTGGTGGGAAGTGGTGGTGAAAGGGAGGATGCAGGAAGAGGAGGTGGCGGAGACCTGTCTCTCACTGAGAAGCCCTGAGCAGGAGACACCGGCTTTCATCTCAGCTCTTTGCTTGCAGATGCTCTGCATGCAATCCCCTCCCTCCAAGATTGGTCTTCTGCCCATGCGCAGAATCCCAGTCTAAGCAATATAAGCAGGGTACCTCCCTTAAACATCTCCAACATGATGCGCACTCAGAATGTACATCCCCAGACCGCAGGCTTACAAACTTTTTGCACTTCTGGCATCTAGGCCCACTCACTGGACGCTGGTTCATTGTGTCTTAATGAAGAATGTTATGAAGTGCTAGAAAAACGAATAATGAACTTTACTTCGAGTCGGTTTTCCAAGAAACTGTTATTTCTACAGTTCAACAAAAATACAAAATCCACCCGAGCTTTATCTTAAAAGCTGGCACTGAATTTAACTCTAATAAGTTTATTAAAGTATTTAAACTGCTTACCAGTCCGGTTTTACTTTAAGCCGGTACGGGTTTAACTTTGGTTACTGTTATAATTATCAACCCTTTCATGCTGGTTTATATATAGTAACCCTAAACCGGGTAACCCTGGAACGGCTCTCAAATTGAACCAGGGCGGGTTTAAATAACTGAGAGTTCTTCCTGACAAGGCTTGTGATAAAGCTGGCACAGCATTCTGTAGAACCAGCACGGGTTTCTGTAAAACCGGGCACAAATTATAAACTGTTTATGACTTATTTGAATTTACCCGGCACGGTTTTCCTGAGAAACCAGCACGGGTTTAAACTCCAACCGGCACGGGTCTTAAACCAGCGCGGTTTATCAAACTTTCCAGTCTGGCTTACTTTAGTAAGACCGACACGGGTTTAAGTCTCAATGAATTCTCCCCAGTGCAGGATTCCTTTTGAAACCAGCACCGGTATTAACTCTAATCGGCACAGGTTCCTGTGAACCGGCACGGGTTCCTGTGAACCGGCACGGGTTCCTGTAACCGGCATGGGTTCCTGTATCCGGCATGGGTTCCTGTGAACCGGCACGGATTCCTGTGAACCGGCACAGGTTCCTGTAACATACGGGTTCCTGTGAACCGGCACTGGTTCCTGTGAACCGGCACGGCTTATAATTCTTTTTATAACTTACTTAATTCTCCCCGTTGTAATTTTCCTGCGAAAACCAGCACGGGTTTAATCCTAACCGGCACAGGTTTCTGTAAACCGGCATGGCTTATATTTCTCTTCGGTGCGGCTTTATTTGTAAAACCAGCATGGGTAAATCTTACTGACTAGGCTTTCTAAAGCTGGTACAATTTAAAACTATTACCGGCACGGCTTCCTATGAAGCCAGTGCGGGTTTGTATTAATAATATATTCTTTCCTCTTTCTTACCAGCCCGGCTTACTGTTAACCTGCATGGTTTATAAACTCTGGCATGAATTCCTTGCGGAACCTGCACAGCTTTATGTCTTAAATATCTCGCCGGCACGGGTTACTGCAAACCGGCACGGCTTACATATCGGAAACGAAATAAACAAGGAACAACCTCCCTGGGATATCAAGTGAGAGCCATGGCGTAACCTTGATAAATTGACAAAAAAACACATTCTTTAAATTGGAGGGAGGACAAATCTAAAGAATAATTTCCTTGATTATTCTGTCTCTGTAAATATGAAATATAGAAGAGTACAAATGTCAAGCATGGATAAGATAGAATATCATCTAATAATGCAAAAACATTGATAATAATAGCTCAAAAGTCAGCCCCCAAGAAACTACTGAGGAAACAAAAGGGATGCTGTCGCTAAATGACAAACGTAACTGCAGGAGAACTGTCCTCTCATTAAGAACTTTTGGCCCTTAGACCCCTTTAACCCCACACCCTCGATTTTCTCAAAATCAGGGGTAATCCACACCATTCAACCCAGAGACTCTTCACAATTCATTGACTAGCAACCAGCTATTGTTACACCATACACAACACAGGTATACTTTCTTAACTGACAACATCGACATAGTCAATTCACAGTTCACTTGTTATCAAACAGCTTACTGTTACACTGTACAGAATAGGTCATTCATCTGGGGCTCAAGCCACATAACTACTGTTCAGTAAAGTGAATCAGATTAATCCTTGGCTGAGCCTAGATATAAATATACATTATATGCTTTAGAGGACTTTGTGCAATGTCATGAATAATTCATGGACCATTCGGCACCCGTAAGTTCTAAACTACTGGGCTGAAGCCGAAGCCTAAGGCCATCCAGAATCCTCAGATAGTACAGATGACGTCATGTGACTTCATAGTGAGTGGTATCATTTGACTCAGAATGGGGGCCAAAGTATTAACAAAAACTATGATGAGGGTAGCCTAATTAGTACTATACTAATGGAGGCATAACACTAGGCTAACAAGGGATGCACAGAGATAACAAAACAAGATATTCTCGAGTATATATACAAACAGAGAGTGAGAAAAGCTGTAATTTTTGGCGTCTTACTATAGGCCAAGCTGCCGAAGCCAGCTCATCAAATCATGGATAAAATCTCTGCCTAAGCCTCAACACCTAGCCCAGACATCTTAAAAGGGCTTCAAACCATCTGAAACCTGTAGAAGGCAAAGGTAGGTTAAAACAGTAAATATTAGAGCTGACTAAAGTGTGAAATAAAATGTCAGACCTCACATGGATGTCTATAGTATTGTGCATTGAAGAAAAGTGAGACTTAGAGAGAGAAGGGGCATTAGAGGGGTATGGTGGGACTGCGTCTGTAGCACTGTTTTTGTTGGTTGCATAGTTACGGTGTGCTGACCATTTGTGGGTCAGGTTGCATATTTATAGCATAGAAGGTCGGATATAATTTGAAGTAAATACAAGTATGTTCAACAAAAGGTTACCTTTGAGGAGAAGATAGCTCTTGGGTTTGGCACATTGTGCAAAAGGCTGACATTGAATTCTCCAATAATGTCTGATACTGTGGGAACCTTATAAGGACCTGGTCCATTAGTTAGTAGATGACCAGAGGATGACCAACGATAGTCCTCTAATGCATACATGCCGTATCCCTGGACAAACCCTCCTTCAATCTGAGATAAAAAAGACAAAAGCATCAGAGAGGATCCACCTGTGTCTGCCGGACTTACGGACCCCAAAGCAACATGTTCAAAACATCTATCATGTGTTAGCATTAGCACCACAAAGCTGATTCAAAAAGATGAGGTTGCCATTACCTGTTAACTGGAGGTCGCAGCTACCAAGGGTATATATGTAGTCGTACTTTTCCAGTGGAGGTGATTATCTGCACGTCTCACACAATCTTCGGTACTCATTTTAAATTATAAATTTTACCCCAGATTGACTTCAACTGTTGTTTAACTGTCTAACCCTTCCTTAATTCCTTATTTCTATCTCCATTCATGTACATAAATTTTCTTTACAATTCCAGCCATACAATTCTTGCATCTTACAGTATATTTTTATGATGTCTAACTTCTGTAAGTTTTTTTTTTAAATTTTTACCTAAGCTATCAATGTACCTTTAAAACCCATTAACTTAAATTATCTTGCTACATCATCTTTCATCTTATGGCACTTGACATGACTACACCGGGATATCAAACTTGCCTGTCCAATATCCACTGCTGGATTGAGGCTGTCTCCTACATCCATGACGATATCAGTTCTCAGTAGCTTGTGGCTGCCTGTCAAGCAGTCTACCTCAACTTCACAGACTGCTACACCATAGCTGAAGTAATGCCTGAGCCTTCCCTTATTGGTCTCAGGGTCATAATCCATGTCATTAACACTGTGAGTAAAGAAGGAGATTGTGAGTCAAGGTTGATAGCAACTTTCTCATGTGAGATTCAAAAGGTGTAACATCAAAAGACGCTTCACTTTGCTTTTCTGAACTGAATTGGAAACTAGGCATCCCAAAATGATACAAATCCCCTTGCCACTGATAACATGCCTATCAGGAATACAGAAATACATTGTTTCAAGGTATTTTGAGCAGAGTCTCTATTATATAAATTTCCTTTCAAGTGAGACACACAAAAAGATGATTTTTTTTTCCAGGGGCAAATAACCATTGCTACCAGTAACTAAGCAACAAATGGATGGACAGACATACCGACAAACAATTGCACACTTCCATTAAGCAAACTGATAATTTCATACTAGAAATCAATTTGAATGAAGAACAGCTTGAGATTTGTGCCTTAAAATTCTATCACTTCTTTGAACAAGATATACCTGTGTATCCAACTGTACCTCCAACAACATGTTGATAAACAACCCTCTATGATGTGCAAATTAAAGTGATATGGAGCACTTTTTCAGAATCTAATCTTAAGAAGAGTAAGTCTCAAATCTACCCTAAGTGATACTGATGAAAGTAAAATGCATACCTATAAGATCCTGTTGAAGAAAGGCTAACCCTTGCACTGTAAGCTGCAATGACCTAAAAAAAAAAAAAACAGCACCATTAAAACAGACACCCAACCAGCTTGTACACTATGTTCTAGGTTTTTACCTCACAGAATGTATGGAGTGAGTCTGTGGTATTTGTAGGACCGGATTTAGACATGATGAGGTCCTAAAATCAAGAAGCTTATCATTATCATACTTGCTTAACCTCCCGAAAAAGCAATTTTATTTCTTGCAACAGAAAATGATGGTATATGGATGTAGCAATAATGCATACATTGTAATTGCAGTTTGTAAATTAGACATTTTACAAATAGCAGAATCACAACTTTCATATTCATTATAAATAAATATGCACAAACTCAGTAACATAAATATGATTCAGGTGCTTGATCGGCAGTTAACAATGTTGTCTTATGTCATGACAGCATTGATTGTATGTCTTAGTTTTGCTGTTTTTCCTTACATTTTTCCCGATTGAGGATCACAGTGAGGCCCCTCAAGGTCCTAGCTTAGTAAGCTTGTGCCTAAATCAGGGACAGGATTTTTGAGAAATAAAACCAATATAACATAGCAGGTGGTAAAATAGGTAAGAAAATCCTCCTGAGAAAGAGGGAGGTATGTTTTATTTGAGAGAACAGAAGTGTTCATGACAGCAAAAGAATGCCTCTACTATGTACAAATTGCCCCTGAAAATAATTTGTATCTAAAGTTTATTCCTTGACAGTTTTGTTCCTTCTGTTTTAAGCACTTAAACTTAGGTTCATAAATAAGCAGTTTGGGCTTAACTTTTCCTCCTTAATTACTCTATTCTTAAAACCACAGGCAATTAGGATCACCAATGGCTCCAGTGCTTTATTGCTCCTTGTCTATTGTGAAAGTCGTGGCTGTTGTTAAAGTATAAGTATCAAATGATTTTCTAGTGAATTACTTAGTAACTAGCTGACTGGTGATTTTAATCATTTGGTTTACCCATTCGACTCCAATAAATTTGCGAGTTTGATTTGCCGGAACAAAATGTTTAGCAAAACTACAAGTCACAGTAAAACAGTGTATAAATTGCCCACACAAGTGACAAATCCGTCTTTTGTAATGTAAACTACAACATTAACTAGCACTAAATGTCCCTGAATTATTTGCATGTTTTTGTCCTAACACCTATGTCCAAGATTATACCCTGATCTCACAAATAACTGAGTAATGATGCTTTTATAATTTTTTTTGCAGAATGAGGAGAAAAGTGATCAGTCAGAATGGGCTTTAACTCACCCAGTCCTCCCAGGTTCCATCAGGATTGGCTGATTTAAACGGCTGCAATCTCTTGACCAAAGTTTTACATGCATCCTTAAAAATAAAAGGAATGGATTAAAACAGGAAGGTGAATTGATGTAGAAACAGTCATGAAAAAAATTTCTTCGAGGTATTTATATAGATTACATTTTTCTATTGTCTTCTTTTTTCTAAACCTTACCTAGCTGCTTCGTGCCAAGTGGCACATAAGGCCTCCACACAATGTTTCCACTCAGTCCTGCAGGCTGCAGCAATCATGGTTTCGTTCCATGTTTTCCACCCTGCCTTGTTTCTTTTCTTTTCAACGGTTCTCCTCAAAGTTGTAATGGGTCGCCCTCTTGTACGTTTTCCATCAGGTGCCCATGTTAGAGCTGTCACACAGTCGCCGTTTTGTTCGTGCCTTAGTATGTGACCAATGAATTTCCATCTCCTTTGTCTGACATCATCGTTGAGGAGTTTGACATCAGCCCTTTATAGTACTTCCTTGTTTTAAATTTTTTGTTGCCGTCTAAGGTTAAAGATTCTTCACAGGCATTTGTGTTGGAAAACGTCAATACGTTTTTCGTCATTTATTCATTTTCAGGTTTCGCTTCCGCACAAAAGAACAGGCTTTACTAGGGTTTTGTTCAGCTAAATCTTTATATTATTGCTAATACTGCTTGAGCTCCATACTTTTTTGAGTCTCAGGAATGTACTTATTGCTCTCTGTAATCTATTGTGTATATCACTTGATCCTCCTCCTCTTTGACCACTGTAGCACCCAGGTAGATGAAGCTTTCTACGTTGTCGCCAATGTCTCCATTTACTGTAATGTTGTCGTTGCTTCTTGTATTGAATTTCATGATCTTGCACTTCTGTGACTTAAATTTTAATTCGCTTCGTTTAGCCTCTTCTGCTAGCCTATTGGTCTTTATTTGTATATGCCATTTGGTAGATGATAGGAGGGCAATGTCATCAATAAAGTCTAGGTCGTCAAGTTTGGATGTGAACTTCCATCGGATTCCTGTCTCACCATTCTGCATTGCTCTCCTCATCACCCAGTCTATTACAAGTAGGAACAGGAAACCTGACATTGGGCAGCATTGTTTCACACCAGTGGTAACTGGGAACCAGTTAGTTGTGTCATTTTGATCAATTACAGCACAGTTGAAACTGTCCTACATGGCTGTCACGATGCTTTAACTTCAACTTCATTTGTATTGCAGTTCTGACAAAATGGTTGTCACTTGCTATGTCTGCAGATCCCAGGACTCTTGTATCTCTTACTGAGCCTCTGAACCTTCTGTTGACTAATGTGTGATCGATTTGGTTTGATGTTAATCCATCTGGAGATACCCACGTTAGTTTGTGTATTTCTTTGTGTGGAAAAAGTGTGTCTGTGATGAGGAGTTCATTTATGTTGCAGAGAATGCAGAGTCTTGTGCCATTGTTGTTTAGGGTTCCTGCTCCATATTTCCCCATTGCTCTCTCGTAATTAAGATTATCACAGCCTACTTTTGCATTCATGTCCCCTGATATTATCAGCATGTCATGCTTGTGGACTCTGTCAATTTCACTTTGCAAGTCATCAAAGAATGCCTCTTTCAAGAGGTTCTCTGCATCTTCAGTGCGAGCATAGGCAAGTATTATGGTCAGTTTTACATACTTTGAGTAGAATCTGGCTACTATTTGTCTCTCGTTCACTGGTGTCTAATCTATCATGGATTTTGCAGCTTCTCTCGTCATTATGATAGCTACCCCTAGGCAATGTATGTTATCATTTCTACCAGAGTAGATGACAATTTCTAAAACAGTGGCCATGGATAAATCTTTCATGAAGCAATATCTTTTCTCAGGAGAAAATTATTCACAGTAAATGCACATTATTACCTAAGGCATTATGATACACAGCTATTTTTATCACCAGTTCAGTTTGGAAACAAACTTTTCCCACTAAGACACCTAACACGGATGAATGATTTCAATCACAAAAGTGCCTTGATTATTCAGCTCTGGCTTTGTATAATCTTATGTACACAAATAGCCTTCGGCTACTTAGCTGTGGTGTGCATGGGAATGGTAGATAAACAATCATTGTTTTGAGTGGAAACACAATATACTGAACAGAAAGTCGGGTTGGTAATTGTCATACCTGAGTTTTCAGGATTAAGTCAGGTGTTGGGTGTGGGTAGGCTTAAAGAGAGACTTTTCAGCATGTTAAATTTTGCTAATATATAGTCTTTCAGCCACAATGCATTGTCATTGAAAATCACTGTATATATTGTATGTAATCTGAAAATGTGGTAAATAAATAAAATATGTGCCAAAATGATGGCAAAATATGTGCCAAAATGATGGCAAAATATGTGCTGAAATAATAGCAAAATATGTCCTCAAATAACGACAAAATATGTGCTAAAATAATGGCAAAATGTGTGCTAAAATGATGGCAAAATATGTGCTGAAATGATGGCAAATTATGTGCTAAAATGATAGCAAAGTATGTGCTGAAATGATGGCAAAATAATGTGCTGAAATGATGGCAAAAGGTATGCTAAAATGTGCTGAATGATGGCAAAATATGTGCTAAAATGATGGCAAAATATGTGCTAAAATGATGGCAAAATATGCGCTAAAATGATGGCAAAATATGTGCTGAAATGATGGAAAAATAATGTGTTGAAATGATGGCAAAATAATGTGTTGAAATGATGGCAAAGGTATGCTAAAATGTGCTGAATGATGGCAAAATATGTGCTGAAATGATGGCAAAATATGTGCTAAAATAATGGCAAAATATGTGCTGAAATGATGGCAAAATATTGTGTTGAAATGATGGAAAAATGATGTGTTGAAATGATGGCAAAATAATGTGTTGAAATGATGGCAAAAGGTATGCTAAAATGTGCTGAATGATGGCAAAATATGTGCTAAAATGATGGCAAAATATGTGCTAAAATGATGACAAAATATGTGCTAAAATGATGGCAAAAGACATGCTAAAATGATAGCAAAATATGTGCTGAAATGGCAGCAATATATGTGCTCAAATAAATGGGAGCCATTGCTTATTGGGATCAGATACTCAGTAGCAACCGCAAAGAAAAACCCCAAACTATGAACATATAAGTAAATGGACGTTTGTAGGTATATGTAGGAACAACTAGTGTTAATGTATTTAAAGAAAATTAATTCAGTTTTTTGAAATACATACAGACCTTTTGACTCTACAGTAGACTTTCTACACCATATACAAATAGCAGTATAAGATACTTAAGTAGTTTCCTTTGGTTTGTTGATGTTTAACAGCACCGCAACAGTCAGAGTCAAATGTGCCATGAGGGTGTTAAAAACTAAGGTGCTTGAGCTAGGACAGAGAAAAGAGAGGAAGGATAGAGGGAAGGAGGGAGAGAAGGTGGATAAGGGAAAGGACTTAGGGTAATAAAAGAAAGGTGAGGAAGGTAAGACAGAGAAGGGAAAGAAAGGGAGGTTTAGATAAGGTGGATTAAATTGCTGTTGCGGAGAAAGGTGATGAAGTTGGGGGTAGAATTGTTCTTGAAAAGATCGGAAATTGAGATGGAGAGGGAGAGGTGTGATCTGGACTTCAGGTATAAGGGACAGGTTAAGAGGATATGCTTGATCAAGAGATTGGTGTTGCATGCATGTAGGGCAGAGAGGAGCAGGGGAGCCGGAAAGAAGGTGATATTCGGTGAGAAAGCCTTGGCGGATGTGGGTAATAACAACGTCCTCCTTGTGGTTGCAACTGTGCAGGGGGATGTTGGTCCCTACTTTGGGTAGTTTCTTCACCATTTTGTTTCCTTTGAAGTCCTCGTTCATATACGATGAACCTGCTTGGACACTGAAGTAATCCTTCAAATCAATACCCCAATAGTTATGGTTTAAAGAAATGGCATGTCTTACCTTTAAGGCAAAACCGCAAAGATCTGTAGTAAAACTACCGCCTGTACCTATGGCATTTGGAACCTTGTCTGTTGCTGTCTCAGTAATGTGAACCTTTTCAACTGGGACTTCCAGAACTTTACTTGCCACCTGAATCATCTTTGTGTAGAGTCCCTGACCAAACTCGATACCTCCATGGGTAATCAATACAGACCCATCCAAGTAAATGAGGACCAATGCCCCACCCTATAAAAATTACAAAGTAATTGTGACTACATTTTCCAAAAATAATCAGCTTGCAAACATAATTTTACTCCCTTTTACAATGAAACAAAAGCCAATTGCATAGAATATTTTGTAAACTGCACATCTTCCACATCTTAAAGTCAGAGGATCTTTACAATTATTTCAAAAATGTAACATCTATGGTTTGACAAATTACTTGTCTGGCTGCCTGGGACAACAAAATACTTTGTCAGGACAACCATGATTTTTGCAAGCTCTGTGCTGTGGACCACTTATATTTTAACAGAAAAAATATATTAAGCATATTATGCACAGGGGAACCTTATTTTCTTCCAAAATAACCATGAATTAAGGTAACTATGTTCAGCGGGGAAGTTGATCTCAGTTTGATTTGTAGATCTCTGGTACTTAATTCCATAATAAAAATGATATTATTCGGCTCCTTGAGAGACATTCAAAATAGGTGACTAAGCCAAAAAAAACATATGTGATTTACCAGTTCCAGATCAACCTTCAGAATGAGGTATCAGCTGCAAAACCTTTAGTGTGATCCAGTGGCATAACTAAAGGGGCAACCGCCCACCCTTATTGGGCCTGGCCCAGCCATTATAAAGAGGGACCATAAGAAAAATATTCCATTATACCTATATACCATAGAGGCCCTTTGGCCCCCGGCCCGTAGGGCCCTAGCTAGTGTGATCTGAACAAAAAAGAATAAAATAGAAATAAGAGACTAAACAGGCCAAGGAAAAAATGCTCCCTAAAAGTAGCATAAATACAATCTTGTGTATGTCTGGAAAACTGGTTTACAGGTAAATAAATTGTTTACAGTGAAATAAACTGTTTTCTTCTCATTTATACTTCATCAAATCTATAACTATAAGTTTTCAGTTAGAAAAGTGGAATAAATTCTGTTTTGTCCTACCTACCAACAAAGATTTTTGGAAAATAACATTGGGCACTAATAATACACTTTCCTTTGGCCTAAAAGAGATCAATCAATACCAACAAAAAGTTAAATCTTATCAAGCCCCGAGGGCATAGAGCCCATGCTTTTTACTGGTTTCTATGGTGCTAAATGGACAAGAGTACTTGAGTCCTATTGGATGGGACACCAGTCCATCACAGGTTAACTCCCCAACCAAAATTGGTACTCATTTCACAGTTGAGTAAATTGGAGCAAATGGGATAAAGTGTCTTGCTCAAAGACACAGCGCAGTGCCCTGACTGAGATTCAATCCCAATAACTTTTGAGTATGAGACCAATACCCTAACTACTAGGCTACTGCACTCCACATGAATAAAACAAATGTTCTCCAAACTTACTTGCTGTTCGGGGTTAAATGCAGGATGTCCATGACCAACTATAAACTTTGTTGGATTGATTGCTATGCCCCTCTTTTTCCATCGATTCTGACTGCATGAAATAAAAAACAATCGGTAATTAACAGTCGTGGTGGCTTTCCCTCTGTTGGATTGGTCTGCTTATTTATCCCCCTTCAAAAGATACCATCTTAATGACATTCCCAAGCTTTATTAACGTGGTGTTATGTATTTATCTATAGGCTTACATAGGTTAAGAATGACATGAGTTGTGCAACCTTACAGTCAATAGAGAAAACTCATAATTTTTTTTGTTTATTGTGTTTTCATCAAAACTGCTAAACAAAAGTTGTTATTTTTACGTTAGGATCGTGAATCCCTATCAGAAATAAATATAGCATCAATTTCGTCTAAAGTACTTCATTTCCTGTTGATATTGGTCAATAAGGCGGCTTAAATCACTACAATTACAATGGCCTCTGTGTTATGATGAGATGCTATGTGATCTGCATTACCAGCTTAGAACACGCAAACTCATTGTTGGTAGTGTGGAAACACAGGACACACTGGAGGGGATATAGTTATGACTGATGTGCGTCTCTTGTTTGACCAATTTTAGCAGGGAAGCAGGAATTCTTCAACAAAAAATGGTTATATATCTATTTCAGAAAAGTAAGAATACTAACCCCATTTAGAAAATAACAACTTGTCTTGCCAGTTTGAATAAAAACACACACAAAAAAAGGCTGTGCAGGCTTAAAGTTACCACATGACAAGGGCTACAGGGAGAAATAACAATGATATGCATCTACTTCATAAAGGCGTTTCCTGAATTTCACAAATTTGCCCCAAATTAACTTGGTTCAAAAATATATCAGATTTAGAGTGACACCATCTTTTCTTCTTTGCAATATATTTTATCAAAAATTTTAAAAAATATGTTAAAATACTTCAAATGACTTTCCTTCCAATGGTGATCACAGCTTTATTTCTAAAATTCTGTGTTTTATTCAGTGATTGAAAGCCACAATGGTTTGACAATAAATTAACAAATTTAAACTTACAGAGTCTGTAATATCATTATATAGGAAGAGAAAATAGTACACAAACAATACATGGTCATATTCAACACATAGTGATGAGTAAATGAGACCCATTTTCTGCAATTTTAGTAATCAACAAAACAGCTACTTCTTTCACAGTATAACAGGAGACTTAAAACTGACGAAATTTGATATAATAGTCTCAATAGATGAGAGCACACACATATCAAAGTCTGCATAATAAATTGAAACTGATAAAAATACATTCAAAAATAGAGGAAAAGGTGTTACTGTTAGTGAGGAAGCAGAGCCCACTGTCCCCAGCACTGAAAAAGTTTCTAACCTGTTGAACTTTGCCACTTTTTCTTTTTGTATTTCAAATTCACTCTGCTTCAAGCACTGAGTCCAGCATTTCTGCAAAGTGCATCCTGTCAGGAGCTGGTTGGTGTAAGTTATATCACCCTCTTGATAAAGGTTCACTTCCCGCACCTGAAAGTAATCCATAATGCTGTTTTGTGCATTGTATATATATATATATCTTTCCAGCACTTGAGCAAAACTATTTTGAAAATCAGATGAAACCACTACAAATCTATTTTGCTGTTAAATAAATTTCTGAAGCAAACACTACTTTGTATCCATTAAAAAGACTCTTAATTTGGATATAAATCACAGTGCATTCAAATAAGTATCAGTTTGTCTGAGATATGGTGGGCAAGGTTCTGGTCACATGGAGTAATATAAGACTATCCACTTGCACAATGTGAACTAGGAAAATCAACCGACCTGATTTTGATTGTTTTCTTAAAAGTTACTTAAAACGATGTTGACGGTAAATCCCCTCTTTCCGTGAAAAAAAACATCTTTCCCTTTCCTCATTAAAGGAAGTGCAAAGTTGTGAAAAATATAACCTTCATCTTAAAAAAAAAACATTTTTTGACTGATAACATATTAGATTAATTTGACATTAGGTGTGCAAGCCCTTTCCTTTCAGTATGCTATCATAGGGGCATTAATAATATGCCCAACGTGCATCAGGTAAAGGCATCATATTACACTCATGCGTGTTGGCAATGTAATTAGATCGTAGCTGTGCCAGGCCAAGCAAACAATGATATCATATTAGGTTGCCCTTGCTCTGGCGAGGCATGTGATGTGCAACCGTCGATTTTGGCCAAAATCGGCGGTTGCAGTGCATACTAAACGGAAAGCGGAGGTACACCTCATGGAAGTCTTAGAAATTTTTTAGTTACAATATTTTCTTATTTTGCATCAGGCGCTCACGATATTTCTGTTGGCGGTTATTATGTGGCTAGTATAGAACCATTTCATACAATGCAGTTCCAATAACACACTGTTCGTTGCCCCGGAGCATGGGTGCTTATTGTGACAAAACATCAGGCCTAATAAGTGGTGCAATTCTATTTTCTAAGTGCCCCGGACGCTTAATATGTCAAATACGGTACATTGGCATACGTGATGGTTTGTGACCAGATATTTCAAATAAGATTCCAACCTGTTGTTGTGATAATCCACAAGTGACTGCAAGATGAGTCATCCACGTCTCAGTGATGGCCTGTATCTGTGGTACACCAAACCCTCTCAGGGCTGTGCATGACGGTAGATTGGTTTTACACAGGTACCCAATCAGGCTCACATTCGAAGTTTGTAACTCATATCAATGTTCACTTGACTTGCTATCATAACCTGTAAAAAAGTGTGGTTGTTACAGAATAATTGGCAGTGAATTATTATATTATTATAACAAGTTGTGATAGTGTGATTACTCTAATGAAATTTGCATTTGGGGCCTGCGGTCCTAGGTGTGTTGCCTAATGTTATGCACAGGGACGTATATAGGAAGGGACAGGGCAGGAGCATAACTTATAGGATGTGGGGAGGTTACACCCCCTAGGAATGGTTTCCTGGGAAAATTCTAATTTTGACTATTTCGTCAGGAAAAAACATGGCATGTGAAGAGAAATGGTTGGAAAATTAAATTAGAATACTTGAAAATGATTTGGAAAAAACTTATGTTTCTTATTCTCATGGCCTTATGAGATGGGATGGGGGAGGGGGGAGGGGGACACTGATATTAGTCCGGCAGAGATGTGAAATATCGAAAGTACAATTTAAATCATAGACATTTCTGAATCATATGTCCTATGCTTAGCTATAAATATCAGAATCAGTTCCTGAATCGGCATAATGCTGACAACATTATACTTGGACCCTGACCTCTGTCAGGCAGAGATGTAAAATGTCAAGTGCACTATTTAGATCAGAGAATGATCAGGGGCGGAGCCAGGATAAAATGTCAAGGGGGCCAGGCCAAACCAAACCAAAAAAGATATGATAATGTGTTTTATGAACAGTTTTGTCATCAGGGTGCACATGGCCGTACGAGACCATCTTACTCAGGGGAAGTTGACTTTTTGCCCGACTCAAAAACCTATTACAAAGGAAAAATCGCAATGAATCTGTGAATAAACAATTAATTTTGAGTAATGGTTTCACCACAGCTTTTGGCTTTAGGGGCCAAAGGGGATATTATCCTCAATATTCGGTAACTTTTCTTAATTTCCAGGCAATTTCAGGAAATTTTCTTAATTTTCAAGCATTTCTTTATTTTCGGAAATCTTTCTCAATATTCGGGAGCTTTCCCTAATTTCCAGGCGATTTCCTTCACTTTTCGTGCAGAATTTTTCAATTTGGGGAAATTTAGCACATTTGGGGCTAATTTTCTTTAATTTTCTTTAATTTTTGGGAACTTAAAATTAATTTCCAGGCAATTTTTTAAGATTCTCAAACATTTTCTTTCATTTCCCAGGAGTTTTTTTATTTTGGGGAAATTTCCTTTAATTCTAAAATGAATTACACAAAGGATATTGGAAAAATTAGTATTTTATTCTCATGTATATTAAAAAACATGTTTTAGATAATTTATCTCTGAGTGAAGAGGGTGAGGGGTGTGCAGGGGAGGTAAAAATGAAGGGAAAGATGTGATGAGGAGTCAATCAGCAATTAATAAATTAATGTGCAGAAACATAGTTTTGTATAGGGAATTATGTCAATTTATGCACTTGCGGAGGAGAGGGGGGGAATACATGCAGGTTTCAAAATTCTTTAACTTTGTCGCACATTCGGAATGAGAAATTAGAATTAATGTACCATCATGAAAGAATGCATTACGTGATAATTCAAAACTAATTTGCATATAGAAACACACTAATTTACAAGGGGTATGCTATGCAAAGTGAACACCCTTTAACAGTTTGCGGCATGTGCCTATGCAAAAAGCACTCATCTCACGGTTAGCGGCAAATAATAAAGAAAGAGTAACCTATAGATCAAACTTTACAACATATATAGTGCAAGCCGCTGGTTTCTCCAAAAATATCATGAAGTTAATTATGTTCTTTGAGGGAGATGTAGATAGTACTTATTTATCAAATTAAAGTTCCTTCTGAGAGTCCAAAAGATTATTTTTTAAGTTAAAAAATGACAGAAAATGTCAAGATTTAGTGCAAATCGATTGCCTCAACTTTGCGGCAGTGCAACAGATCAAGTTGCGGTGCCACTACAGTAATTGGATAATTAGGCTGATGATTTCCAGCAATCCACATTTATCATGATGCTATTGGTCCTGTATTTCATCAATTTCTTGGGAATCCGCCAAAGGTGGCACACTTACGCCAACATTTGTGGGTGTTTCTAAAATGGTGCCCATTGTCGTCAATATGTCTTCAACTCTTAATATTCAAACTTGACGACAATGGCTATACAACTTATTTGCTTCATTTTTTCATTTCTTCTACACATAATACTCTCAATTTTTAAACGAAGGGCTCGCCGAAGAAGTATGTACAATTGTATTGCATTAGCCCCCTCTGTACTGTATTTCATGTGATACACACCTCATTCTGAATGATGACATAAACTTGCCTCCTATAAACAGCAGCCATCAGTAAAAGGCAGCCATCACTAACAGTAACACGGCTGGCGTCAATCCGACGGTACTACGGGCAGTACTAATATAGGCCTAGGCCTACTGTCAGTTTTCTGACTAAAGTGATATGATCTTAGGCCTTACTTTTGGCCCCCTAAATATAAGGGAGGTCAAAATTTGGGTCAAACATTGGCACTAGGCCCATTAAACAACTTCTTCCTGCATGTACAAAGGTTCGATCGAATGGACTGCCCAAGGGCTAGCCTAAGCCCTACTGCCAGTGGTCAAATTATTATCGTGGGTGCACAAAAATGGCTGTGCATGAAATTCAGGGATGTACGAAAATTGGGGGAGCCTATATTGGTATGAAGAATGTACGCCTAACAAAGGTTTTAATCTCATCGATCGCCAGAAATAAAATGGCCTACGGAGCAGTCGCGTGGTTTCACTGGGGCAAAATTTATAATAAGTGCTCTAAATCTAGCTTCAGAGTCGAAGCCCTGGTAAGGGTCCGGGGGATGAAGACCCCGGAAATGCTGTTTTTCATGTGATTTCCATTGCAGAATATTACTTAATATTGTGTCAAATCCAGGGTCTAAGCCTTGTGTTCCTTATAATTTTGGTAGCAAAAAATTGCTTAATATTGGGTCAAATCTAAGGACGAAGACCCTAGAGGGCTGGAAGCCCTGCATTTTTCACAATCTTGAAAGCAGGAAACTGTTTAATATTGTGTCAGCTCCAAGGGTTAAATCTTTTTTACTTGTTTGTAAATTTGGTTTATCTATCAAACAAGCAAACTTGAAAACATCGCTATGATTACCAAATGCTGATTAAAATTCTTTATTATTGATTTATTCATTATACTAGCCTAGCCTACTTTGATTGTGCAGTTTGAAATAATTAGGCAACTGATTGAAGTTAATGATGTCAACCAGTATCTTTGATTGGAAATCTGCTGAGTAATTAGGCATAGCCTATTTGATATTTTGGGGCCGCCCAATAGTTATACAAATTTCGAATAGGCCTAGACCTAGGCTAAGATTAGCTAACAATTGTAATGCTCCGTTTCAAGCATGGCTTTTATCATGACAAACATGCTATTTTTCTTTTGTTTTTAATAAGCTGACATTTTATTTTGCTTTTTTGTCAGTGATCACTGGCGTTTATTGATTAGCCACTATTAAACAAGGCTCCATATACTGCAAAGGGAAAAAGCTAGACCTATACATTATAACGTTACATCGTCAATGCTTCATTTGCGGAGAAAATATCACAAAGATTTTTTGCAGTCTGGTGCGGCCAGGCCTAATGTTATAAAATACTATAATACTGTGGTTTAATTTGTTTGTTTGATGATGGCTTAACGGCACCACAACAACTAAGGTCAAATTGTGCCTGAGAGGTCAGATCATTCTAGAGGTAGGAAGTAAAGGAAACAGGGGGAGAATGAGATAAATTTAAGGACAAAAGGTCAGAAAGCTGTGATCGTGAGGGTAGGTGCATGGTTGAAACAAAAACAAAGTAGAGAGGGGGTGGAAGAAAAGAATTAAATATGGTCATAGAGGGAGGCATGATGAAGAAAGGAGATAATTTTATCCAAAGGATTTTTCTGGAGGAACTCAGCAATTGAGTTGTAGGGAGCGAGGGAAGCTCTGGGAAGGTTGTACAAGCAAGGAGAACGTGATGGATTGTGAGGGTGCAATGGCAATTGTTGCAGAGGGGTTGGGGGGAGCCAATAAGGAGGTGGAAGTGGGTGAGATGAGTGTGACCAATTCTAAACGGGTAATATGAACATTGTTAATACAAGAGAGGTTGTTGATGGTGGCTTTGATCGGAATTGTGGGCTGGATGACATGGAGTTTGTTATCAATTTGGGACTTCCATGAGGTTTGCCAGCGGTCCCAAACAAGAGAAGCGTTAAGCGGTTTGATGTCAGAGAGGGTTTTGGGAAAAGGGGCAGGGAGGAGGGTGAGGGCAAGCTTAGCAGCTGCATCAGCCCTGTCATTACCCGGGATGCCAACATGGCTGGGTATCCAGAAGAAAAGAATACTTTTCCTGCAGAGGGTGGGAGAAAGGAGTTTGCTGAGGAGGAGGTGGCATGTGAAGTTATCCCATTTAAGGTTGAGTAAAGAAGTAAGTACAGCCTTTGAGTCGGAGAAAATAACAAAGTGGCTGAGCAGGGAGTACTCAATAAAGTTGAGGGCAAGGAGAATGGCCTTAGCCTTGGCTGAAAAGATGGATGAGTATTTGGGAAGTCTGCTACTGAGGGTGATGTCTTGGATGACCGCAGCAGCAGCTGTCTTGTTGCCCTCCTTGGACCCATCAGTAAAGATGGAGGTGTAATTTGAGAGTTGGTCTTTGACTTGGTTGTGGAGACTGATGAAGAGGTTAGGATGGGTTTGAGCTTTGTGATGAGTGGAGAGGCCAGGTGGACAGAAGGGAGGGTGGTGGCCCAAGGAGGAAAAGTGGGCCAGGAGAAGGTGCCGAGAGTGGTGGGGTTGATGCCGAGATGGAAGAGGTCTGATTTAATGCATAAGCCGAAGGAAGGGGATAGAGTTTAAGTCCTTTTAAAGAGGGTGGAGAAATTGGGTACCTACTGAGGTTGTAAAAAGGGTTCTGGGTGTTGGTGAGGACCCTAAAAGCATAGATTAGGCTAAGTTTTCTACATCTAAGTAGAAAGGGGGGTTCATTGGCTTCAACATAAAGGCTGGTGATTGGGGAGGTCCTGTAAGCACCTAGACAAAGCCTGAGGGCTTCATTTTGGATGGTGTTGATGTGGTTGAGGTATGAGTTGTGAGCGACACAGTAGACAATATTGCCATAGTCAAGCTTGGCACGAATGGTGAGCCTGAAAATTTTGAGGAGAGCAAAGCGGTTCGCACCCCAAGTGGTGTTGGAGAGGAGTCTGAGGAGGTTCAGGGAGCTGTTGCATTTCAGTTTCAGGTTAGTGATGTGTTGCTTGTAGGTTAGCTTAGGGTCTAGAGTTAGACCCAGAAACTTTGTGTGTTCAACTTTTGGGATGTGGTTTAATACTATGTTGTTAGGGCTACAATTTATAACCTATTGTGTTTACTTCCTCCCTCTCAGCAAAGTTCCATACTAACAAATACCTTTTTTACTCTATTTTTTCGAACCATTTAATGCTTATCACTCTGTGTATTTACTTATAACAACTGTTATAGGATAGAAGAAAGCAAAAGAAAAATAGCATGATAATAAACAATTAGGTAGTCTAAGAAAAATGTCAGGTTTATGAATGGGAAGAAAACTTTTAAAAATTAGATCCATTTTCCTTTTAATTCTTGCTGGAAGTGTTTGAGGTTGCTAATTCATTATTATCATTATCATTATTAAATAACATTTCTACAGCACTTATTTTAACAATAAGCTCTAAGTGCTTTACAAAATGAAAATATAAAATACATAAAATCTAAGAATAATGTAAACATAGATAATATACGACATATGTTAAAAAAGATAAAAGGTATAAAAGTATAAAGGCAACAGGAATAATGTAAAGCTAGCAAGGGAAAACAAGTTTAAAAGTTTAAATGCGCATAGATCTTAAAAAAAACAAGTTGCAAAATTCAGGTTATTATATAATTGGGGATAGAAAGAGTAAAAATACATGTGAAAATAAATCTAGACAAACTGAAATTATGAAAATGCTAAGAAGTATACAAATCTGTAAGTAAAGCGAGAGAATAAATATAAGAATAATGACTAAAATACTGTCTAAAAAGGAATGTCTTCGCGTCACTTGAAGCTGTCAAGACAAAGTTGTGTTTTTCAAAATTGGTAGCCTTTTATCAGTCAAAATACCAAAAACAATATTACAACAGTCAAATTATTTGCAGAGGTAATGACGGATTTTAGAATTGATTTTCAGTGTGTTCTATAAATATACAAGAGTTTTACTGTTAAATTACCTTTGTTGAAATAAAAATCAAAAAAGTACCAGTAAGGATTTTCCTGAATAAAATCTAGTCTAAGTATCAAAAATGTCAAAATATTGACTCAAAATAGAAATAACTTAATTATTTTCCAGGAAATTTGGTTTATATTCAAATTTCTCCTCCACTTTCCAATTACAGCATGCTGAATTTTGGCAAAAATTTGACGACTGCATCAAAGTCTAACCATGCAGTCCATTGCAAATCAATAAAAATTGTGTGTAGTTTTTGACAGGTGCAGTAGATCAGTCATTAAGGAGTCATGCTCGAAAGGTACTGGGTTCGATTCCCATCGCGAGCCCTGCATTGCGTCCTTGAGCAAGACACTTCACTAAAGTAAGTTAAAGTTTATTACACTTATATAGCACATTATCTAAATAACTTATTCTAATGCGCCTTACAAAATATGCATATAAAGAAAATAAATACAAATGTGTAAATAAGATAAGCATGAAATATTAAGTAAACAAAGAACAACAAAATTATGAAGAGGACTTGAAAGCACAATTAAATTAGTGAGTCTTAAGCAAGGTGTGGAATTGTTTAAGGGATTGAGCAGATTTGATTGAAAGAGGTAAGTCATTTCAAAGTTTTGGGCCAAATATTTGCAGAGAGCGATTGCCATATGTAAGTTTACTTTTTGAAACATAAAGGATGAGGTGGTTTTGAGAGCGAAGGCGGTAAGTAGTTTGTTTATAGTGAAACATTTTAGTCAGATATAACGGGGCCATGTTATGAAGGGATTTAAAAATGAGTATTAAAATTTTAAATTTAATTCTATATGAGACAGGTAGCCAATGAAGATTTTGCAGTAGATAAAGTGATGGAGTGAAATGGTTGCTTCTTGTAATGAGCCTTGCAGCATAATTCTGAACACGCTGCAACTTTTTTACTGTAACACCTGGCACCCCTGCAAGGAGGACATTGCAATAATCTATGCAGCTATGCACAAGTACATTTACAAGTGATATAGCAGAGCTTCTGTCCAGAAACTTCATGCACCTTCTAATCTTAAATAAATGGTAAAATGCAGTTTTGCATTTGTGATTGACATGGTCAGCCATTGTCATACCTTGGTCTAACCAAGCGCCCAGATATTTGACAGTGGAAGATAATTTCACACTGTCGTAACCAATAGCAATACTGCCAATATTTAATCTTGTTAGTTGGTAATTGGATCCAAAAATAATAACTTCACTTTTTGAATCATTCATTTTTAGTTTGTTGTAAATCATCCAATCTTTCACTATTTTCAAACAACCTTCAATTTCAGCTATAACTGAGATCACATTTGATGGATCATTAGCATTGAACGACATGTATAAGCTGTGATCATCAGCATAACCATGAATACTGGGAGAAACTGCTATCAAAGTATCAAAAATAGAAGATGCATACCATGTGAATAAGAGGGGTCCACAACAAGAGCCCCGAGGCACACCAAATTCTACATCAAATGCCCTTGATTCAGCATTGCTGATAAGGATTTTTTGTTTCCTTTAAAGTAAATAGGATTTCAAACCAATCTAAGATGGTTCCATCAATGCCAAAACGCTTATTTAAGGTTTTGAGAAGCATACCATGATCAATTGTGTCAAATGCCGCACTTAACTTGCTTCAGTCCACCCAGCTGTAAAATCAGTACCAGCACTGCTGGGGAGTTAAACTGCGGTGGACTGGGGAAGTCAATTACTCTTATCCATCCAAGCCTGATGGATAGGATGGATTTAGCTTAAGTTTTAGTTTTTGACAGTCTAAAATATGTCTAATTTTCATGTAAATTGAACAGTCTCATCATGAGTTATTACGACTTACTTTTTTTATTATTAATATTAGAGTAATCTTGTAATTATTATCATTATTTCACAGTTTTAGGTACATGCAGACTGACAGCTTTACACCCCCTCCGAAGGACGGTGGGTACAACGCAACCATTAACCACTTTTCCAAAAGGTCGGTTGAGGGAGATAGTGATCTGCATATGACAAAGCTCTGCCCTTGATGCCAGCCTATCATTCTGCATATCTGTGGAAAAATCACTGTTAGACTGGAGCCTGGGACTCGAACCTGGTGTCTCCAGCATCTAAGTCATATGTTCAGCCTACTATACCATCCAAGGGAGATCTTCAAAGGTGGCATATAAAAAAGATTTAGATTTGTCCACCCCACTTCTTTTTGTAAATTTTTAACCTTTGCTACAATTGGTTTCCAATAATAGAAAACTTATACACTAATACTTACACTCGTCGATTCCCCTAAAATGTAGCCACAATTTGACCACATCTTCAGATCCAAAGCCACCACTTTTCCATCCTTAGTGCATCCCACTTTGTATTTTGCCAGATACGGATGCCTGGTTCCTGTGGACTGCATATCCTCTTTACGATCAAGAACAACCCGGACTGGACAATTGGTTCTGATGGCAAAAAGTGCAATATTTACATCATCATTATTCTTACCTTATGTTAATTCATATACAGACCACTTCAGCCATTTTGTCAAAAACACTTATGTGAGAGAGGGTAGGAGATGGAGGGTTCGACTCAATGTTAAATGCCCTTTTTAGTTAAACCTGATATAATTTCTTAAAGCACTTCCTTTCACACCATTTAAAGTATTAAATGTAGTATGTTATATTCTTCATATTTTTAATCAAACTTTGTATTTTCATCCACTTTGACGAGCTCTCCTCTGTCTTAGTGAAGCTTACACAACATTTGTATGTCAAGTTGTTCCGCAATTTCTGAGGCAGTAAATGCTGCATAGCTCACATGGAGAGAACAATTTCATTATTCTGGTCATTTTGGCTGAGCATTTTGACATTTTGTACCTTGAAATTTTGGAAAATTGTTATTGACAACTGGATATCAGTGAGTTTTGAGGGTGATTACTGACAAGATCAATGTGGTAATTTGTTGGATCTTTATTCTCTTTTTGGTAATACCCATTTTGGTATGATTTACCTCTAACACAAAGGTTCCAATAAGCCAAAGAAACGCGATACCATTTGAGACAAACTCAACATAAAATTTGTAATAAAGAGTGCTGTATATGAATGACAAAACAAATTTGCATCAAAAGAAATTCATTAATGCAACAATATTTTGCAAGTCAGTTATTCCTTGACACTTAAAATTTGATTCTTTTTAAATCAATTATTCAAAATGTTATTTTTCTTCATAATTTGTGGTAGAGATTCTTACTTGTTTGCAGCAACTGCAGCGAATGCTGCAAGCCTCGCTGACGTCATCAATTTTCCTCCAAAAGCTCCACCAACTCTTTTGGTACGACACACAACTCGATTGCAAACCACACCCAAGACTGCACTCACTGTACTCTACAATGTGCAAACAGTAATAATACAAAAATTATTTCTCATTATGTATTGATTCATAAAAAATAATGTAACACAAGAAAAGTGCCTACATATCAACGATATTTCATAAATGCTGTTGAAAATTCCTTGCTATTGATTGCTTATTGAACTGAAAAATGTTTATCATGTTCAAATGCAGTATTAAGACTATCTGAAAATGGACTTTTCATTGTAACTGATGGTAAAAACCATCAAAAACTGATGTTTTAGCTTTGGTTTGTTGATGTTTAACGGCACCGTGACAGTCAGAGTCAAATGTGCCAAGAGGGTGTTAATAAATTAGGGTGTAAATTTTTTTAGGATAATTAGGAAAGGAAGGTTTGTAAGGGAGAAAAGCAGAAAGAAAAATTAAGAGGTAAGTAAGGTTAGGTGTAGAAAGGGAGGGAAGAGGGAAGTTAAATGTGGTGGAAGAGGTTGTTGTGCTATTACACTGCATTTACAGCAGCTCCAAGGCTGTCGTTGTTCAGGCACGTGACACAGATGATAAGCTGGTACGAGGATGATATTACACTGCATTCACAGCAGCTCCGAGCCTGTCGTTGTTCAGGCATGTGACACGGATGTTAAGCTGATACTAGGATGATATCACACTGCAGTCACAGCAGCTCCAAGGCTGTCGTTGTTCAGGCACGTGACACAGATGATAAGCTGATACGAGGATGATATTACACTGCATTCACAGCAGTTCCAAGGCTGTTGTTGTTCAGGCACATGACACGGATGTTAAGCAGATACGAGGATGATATTACACTGCATTCACAGCAGCTCCAAGGCTGTCGTTGTTCAGGCACGTGACACAGATGATAAGCTGGTACGAGGATGATATTACACTGCATTAACAGCAGCCCCGAGCCTGTCGTTGTTCAGGCATGTGACACGGATGTTAAGCTGATACAAGGATGATATTACACTGCATTCACAGCAGCTCCGAGGCTGTTGTTGTTAACACAAATGATAAGCTGGTACGAGGATGATATTACACTGCATTCACAGCAGCTCCGAGCCTGTCGTTGTTCAGGCATGTGACACGGATGTTAAGCTGATACTAGGATGATATCACACTGCAGTCACAGCAGCTCCAAGGCTGTCGTTGTTCAGGCACGTGACACAGATGATAAGCTGATACGAGGATGATATTACACTGCATTCACAGCAGTTCCAAGGCTGTTGTTGTTCAGGCACATGACACGGATGTTAAGCAGATACGAGGATGATATTACACTGCATTCACAGCAGCTCCAAGGCTGTTGTTGTTCAGGCATGTGACACGGATGTTAAGCTGATACTAGGATGATATCACACTGCAGTCACAGCAGCTCCAAGGCTGTCGTTGTTCAGGCACGTGACACAGATGATAAGCTGATACAAGGATGATATTACACTGCATTCACAGCAGCTCCGAGGCTGTTGTTGTTCAGGCACGTGACACAGATGATAAGCTGGTACGAGGATGATATTACACTGCATTCACAGCAGCTCCGAGGCTGTTGTTGTTTAGGCACGTGACACGGATAATAGGCTGATACGAGGATGATATCACACTGCAGTCACAGCAGCTCCAAGGCTGTCGTTGTTCAGGCACGTTACACGGATGGTCTTGTCCTTTTACTCTCCCACTTCCATCGCATGCCAGCGAAGAAACTGTGGTTGAAAGCAGAAACTGCTAAAACAAAAAATTCATCCCAGTGCATAATATTGTTGAACAAATGTCTTTTGAAAATTATCTTTAGATACACTCCCATCATTCCGTGCATTTACTGGAAGTGACGTAACATCTTGTTTTGCTGGTCATTCAAAGAAAAGTGTATGGAAGGCATTCACTCAGAACCATCATCTACCTAAAAACCTGGGGAAAGACACCTTTACAAACGAAATTCGGACTGATGCAGAAACATTTGTTTGCAACCTCTACAACAAGCAACATATGGACCTTGTTGATGGAGCACGAGTATCATTGTTTATGTATGAGATCTCGCTCTCCTGAATTACTTCCACCATCAAAAGATGCCCTTTTCTTCCACCACAAGTGCAGCCACTATCAAGCAGCTGTATGGAGACAAGCTCATCTTAGCTATCCCCAAATTCCATCTGCCAAAGAAAATGGTTGGAAAGAAGATGATGGGAGACTAGTGCCCATTCCAACCTTTTTACCACCAGTCTCTGAATCATGTGTAGCTCTCATTTCATGTAACTGTGGAACTAGATGCTGGAATATGCTCTGCAATTAAGTGCAGAAAATCAAATCTTACATGCATGTACAACAGTCTGCATGTGTAAGATTAATAACAGTTGTCGCAATGTCTTACTACCAATTTCAATGAAGCTGAAATCTTTTGCATTAAGAAAAAACCTTTTCAAAATGTATATTTCAAACCCCTTTGGTGAATAAACTGTTTTGTAAACCTTTTGACAATCAAATGGAAAATCTGCAAGCTTTTTTCTCTCTTGGATAACTATCTTTCCTTAATGAGGAGACTATTACAAATATTAGGTTTCAGGTTTTATATTTAAAAAAAAAATAAAGCTTATATCAGGCAAAGATTTCCTTACAGGTGGCTTACTCACTAACACACCAATAAGCATAAAAACTAAATTCATTGCATTGGATTATATGACAATAATTGATGGTTACCAGCTGGTTTTTTTGGATATTGAGAATATTTCATTAGGTAATTATCCACTTTTTAAATTTCATTCATTGTTAGCAATCTTTCAAGCACTTGTTATTATAAAGAATAAAAAGAATGTCCAAGTTTGAGATGAAACTAAAAAATATAAATGGGGCATAAAGTGTCATATGATAACTGGGTTATAACCATTTTGTTTAACCAGAGTGACCTTAAATTATTGTTGGCTAATTAATCAAGAGGTAATTTCATGGGGAATTCGCCAACAGAAGACAATTTAGTTCCATTGTAGGATTCTTAAAAGTTCTTGTATATACAAGCACCATTTTGTTTTTCGCCATTTTGAGGGACCTTTCATCATCTGACAATGTATAACTTAATTAAAAGATCGTAACCAGAATATTGTTCACTGGATAAATTGGAAACATGCAGATTTCACCAAAAGAAAAATGTTCAGCTTGAATATATGTAGTTTCACCATGGAAAAGTTGACAGTGGTGGCCATTTTGTTTTAGTCGCCATCTTGGGTAACATCAAAGCAATCAATAAGCACATTTACAAAATGTATTTATTGACTGTTTTAAAATGTTTTTTCATTATTCCTTCTTTTCGGTAGCTATTTTTTTTTTTTTTGCCATCTTGGTTTACTGTTAAGCATGCTCTAAGTATCAAACATAAACTCTACTTAATTTGCATTTAATTTCATACAGACATGATATGTTATGCTTTAATTTTTGATTTTACAGATTATTTTTTCTTATTTTGGCAGCCTTTTTGTTTGTTTTTCAACCATCTTGGTTTACTATTATCCATGCCCTAAGTATCTAATATAAACCTTGCTTAATTTACATTAAATTGCATACAGAAATAAGATGTTATGCTTTCAGTTTTAATTTTACAGATTATTTTTTGTGATTTTCTTATTTTGGTGGACATTTTGTTTTTTCTGCCATTTTAAATAAGTTGCAGACATCTGACAGGGTGACAGACTAAAAATGCGGATTCAGCACCCCAAAATTATACTTAATAGATGGTCTGTCAACTTTTCCCCCCAAATGCCTGTGGGTGTCACTTTTTGGAGATTTGCAACCTGACTACTTCTTATCAATATGCATGACATCACCATCAAAACAATAGGGTACATCTACGGACCATGGGCTATCTGTGTACCACATATGATATTAATCCAGCGCACTGTACTTGAGATATCGCTTTTACGAGCTGGCCATCACAAACACACACACCCACATACACACGCCATCATAACCGCATAGGTTCCTGATGCTATCGCATTGGAACCAATAAATCACAAAAGATCATTGCACTGGTTTGTTTAAAACATTAAGTGTGCAAGCTCTTTCCTTTCAGTATGCTATCATAGGGGCATTAATAATATGCCCAACGTGCATCAAAAAGAGGCATCATATTACACTTGCTCGTGTTGGCAATGTAATTAGATCATAGCTGTGCCAGGACAAGCAAATAATGATATCATATTAGGTTGCTCTTGCTCTGGCGAGGTGTGTGATGTGCAACCGCCGATTTTGGCCAAAATCGGCGGTTGCAGTGCATACTAAGCGGAAAGCGAAGGTACACGTAATGAATAAAACATTTTTGCCGTGCCTGTTTAAAGGAATTTTGCTGTCATAAGATTAGGAAAAAACAATATTCAACCAGAATTTTTGGAAGGACAGCATGCTCAAATTTTTAAAGCTAACAGAGAATGGGCTTACTGAGGGACATATATGCAGGAATGAGGCTAGTAGAAGAAATTACTTTGACCTTTGAAAGATGCACCTACCTTTTCCTTTACTTTAGATTTTTCAGAACATTTTACTACAAACCTTAAACATCTTTGAGTTATCCTAGATATTTTATTGACAACAAAACAGCTAGCTTACTACATCACCCATTAAGTCAGCAAACATATCAAAGCACTCTTTATAATTGAAACACCTTTTTTTTTTAGTTCTATTTATTGAATCACAAAGAAAGGGGAGGCCCCGACTTACCTATGCCACTGAAAGATTACAATTTTATAAAGCATCCTTGTAGCATGATGTAATTATTTTTTAAAGTCATTTACACACCAAACTACCCTCTATTCATCTTAAGCCATTCTTGAAAGTGGAAGAAATTTTGTCTTTTAGTTTTCATTAAATAACTTAGCCCTTACCCCTTCCCCAACCTGTACCCTCTCCAAACCCCACACATTTCCAGGCTTACATGCTGGAGGGTATGAGGAATGCTTCATTTCCCCCCCCCCTCCCACTTTATTTACCCTAGCAAAGCCACAGTTTAGAACCTGTAATCATTGGTGGTGATTTATTTCCTAATTGTGGAGACCAACTGCACAAATTTTCAACTATTCTGTTCTTCAAATCCCATATGATCACCTGATTCTCCAACATAAAATAAGCACTTTTGAAATAAAAGTGCTCCAAAGAGAACTCTGAAAAGATAAGTGCACTGAGGGAGTTGTAAGGGTAATGCAATCACAAAATTAAAACTATGTTCTTTAAAGGTATATGGACATGTAACAGCAACTTATGCTAAATTGCTTTAAGTTCCATGAAAATTGATGAAAATAGCAACAAAATTCTTCCAAATTGCTTACAAATTGACCATTTTTAATTTCCAGGCCAAAATATGCAAATATTTGTTCCGCTTAAAATTTCTTTGGTGATGTATGACAGAGCAGAATTTCCTATTTCCGTATGTAAACTCTTTGTTTTTCTAATAGCTAGTCACACGTTTGTGAAAAATGGAAAGAAATTTTAAGCAAACATTTTTTAAGTCTTGACCACACCCTTAACCCAAATCTAGCAGGAATAGACTTTGTCATTATTTTCAGGAACTCAAATTTACGAAGTAAATATATAAAATTACATACAGCTTTTCAGCTACCTGCCTGGTCATATTTCACAAATTTAACATAAATTACGCATTCACTGCAGATTGCTAAAACTTTAATCAGTCGTAATTCAAAAGCTATATGTGCATTTAAGATTAAAAGACTGTTGCTTTTAGAATTTAATGCTCTTTCGCCTGGGCTAAAAATCTCTAGGCGTCCGTAGACTTTTAAACTAAAATCATTAACTTAATCAACAATGGGTTTCCAGTTTAAAAAAATCTTGAATATCAACATTAAGATGATAGGGACATAATGCTACTATACATGTTCTATTTCATAAATGGTACACAGTTCATTACCAGTACGCCATTCAGATCCTGAGTTGATACAGTAATATCCATCTCCTCGTGTTCCCCTTTTGGGATGGCCAGGGCATTGTGTGGTTCCATGTACATGTGCTCTTGAGCACCAGTACCAACCTCGCCTTCAAATACAAAATCTGACTTTCCAAAACCAGCTTCAACATCACCATTATGCAGTGTAATTGGAGAGCAAAAATAACTCTCCTTCTCAATCGCATCCTAGAGGTAGAATAGTTTGAGAACAAAATAAAGATAGATAAATAATTCCTTTGGTATGGTCCAAAAAATTACATTTTTAAAATTGCAATTAAAAAAAATTGACAATAATATTCGTTGATCCAGCGTTTAGGGTTAAAAAATGCATATACCTTTTAAAACAAATGAGAATAATTTTTCATTTTTCTTTATGAAAACTGATCCAAATGATTATTTGTTTACTAATTCCTGACTGGTGATTGGAAATCGCCTACAAATATCCTATTTAGAAAATATGCAAGTGTTGAAGTGGATTAAGTGAATGTATACAGAAGTGTTTCAATTCTTGTCTCAATTTGTGGATATCTTTATCTGGATTTTGGATTTTATTCAGGCTGAGTTTTACTATATTGTTGTTTCTTACATTTGTTCTGCATATTTGTTATTTTGTTGATTCATCTGGTACGTTGCCTGTGGATTCTGTAAGGGATAAGGTGTTATGGATAGGGGATCCACTTGTTAGGTATGTTGACACATAATTTCATGGAGTAGATCATAGTAGAAGGATTTAGGTGTGTCTTCCAGGGGCTAGGGTTGATGATGTTAGTTCTCGTGTTGAGAATTTATGTAAGGGTGAAGATACCGTCGTAGTTTCAATTGTAACAAATGATATTTCAAGGAGAAATGTTGATTCTGTTAGGTGTAGTTTCATAGATTTGTTATTCAAGTTGAGGGACACAGGTTGTAGGGTTCTAGTTGTTGGTCTGTTGCCGCATAGGGGCAACTTGCATATTATCGTGAGTTCCTTCAAGATAGATAAAGATGTTGTTGATCAATAGTTGGCTAGAGAGTATTTGTCATCTGTTTGAGTTCGGTTTTGTAAATTTCTGGCATAAGTTTGAATCTCAGCTTGATTGGTTCATGAGAGATGGTTTGCATTTAACTAGGAAAGGTGCTCGTGTTCTTGCTAGGGGT
Source organism: Chiridota heheva (assembly GCA_020152595.1). NCBI lineage: Eukaryota > Metazoa > Echinodermata > Holothuroidea > Apodida > Chiridotidae > Chiridota > Chiridota heheva. Next base: position 414,523 of record JAIGNY010002050.1, read on the forward strand.
GTCAATAGGGCAATTAAGGATCTGAGTCCTTTAAACTAGTTACGGGGGGTGAGAGTTTAAACCCACCTGTCAGGCATGTTTCTGTTGATAGGGATTGTTCTAGTGGTAGAATTAAGCTTATGTTTTCAAATGTGAATTTTGAATAAGCGTGATGAGCTTCTGGCTGAAGTTTCAATTAGTAGACCTAATATAATTGGTATTACTGAGAGTTGGATTTATAGTGATATTAGTGATTCAGAGATGCATATTCCAGGTTACTCAGTTTTCAGGCAAGACAGGTTAGATACTCTCAATGGTAGAGGAGGTGGTGTTTTATTGTTTGTGAAAGATTGTTTTAATTGTATAGATAGGACTGCTCAGTTTCCTTTTGGTTTTTCAAATTGCCTATGGTGTGAGCTTATTGTTGATGGCAATGTTGGTAGTTCAGTGGTTGTTGGTGTTGTGTATAAATCACCAAATTCTAGTCCTGAGAGCAATCAGAAATTGCTTGACTGCTTCAGAAAAGTTGCTTCTAGGATGGTTATTGTTTTTGGGGACTTTAATTTTCCACACTTTGATCGGAATCTTTGTACTAGTGGTCCACATGGTAAAGATTTTCTGGAAGCTGTATCTGACTGCTTTTTCACCCAGCATGTGTTATTTCCCACGCGTGGTAGAAATTGTCTGGATTTGATGAAGAAAGTATGGTTAGAAATGTGCTGAGTAGCGGTAAGGTAGGGTGTAGTGATCTAGACCTCATTAGTTTTAATCTGTATTGTTTTACAAAGGTTTCTCCAGCTAATAAACTGGTTTTAGATTTAAGAATGCTGACTTTGCTGCACTTCAGGATAATTTGTCATTCGATTGGACTTCTTTGCTATGTGAATTTGATCCTTCTAAAGCATGGGATGTTTTCCGAACTATAGTTTTGGAGGGTGTAAATAGGTTTGTTCCATTATAGAAAGTCTGTAGGCATAGTCGGCATAGTCGGAGGTTTTGCAGGCTGTTCAGAAAAAGAAGAAGTTGTGATGTGGTATAAATGTATTAAGTGTCCTACGGAGCTTGCTAGGTATAAGGATCATGAAAAGTTCACGAAGGGCTTGATACATGTAAAAGATACTAAAGTGCTTTTTGAAAAACGTTTGTCCAAAGAGGTTAAGATTAATCCTAAATCATTTCATTCTTTTGTTCGCTTAAAGCAAAAAACCAAGGATGTTGTTGGTCCCCTTCAGGGTAATGGTGTTACTATTAATAGTGGTAAGGATATGGCTGAGGTTTCAAATGACTACTTTGTGTATGTTTTACGAAGGAGTCCCCTGCTAATGATGTTGTGGATTATCTTAGTGTGCACTCTCCAGTATCCATTAAGAATGTTGACTTTTAATTGATGTTGTGTCTAAGAAGTTGAAGGGTTTGAATTCAAATGAAGCACCCGGTCCAAATGGTATACATCCTGCTGTCTTAAGTGAGTGTTCTGATGTTCTTTCTGTTCAACTGAGTATTTTGTTTTTAAAGTGCTTTGATGTTGGTGTTGCTCCTAGTGATTGAAGAATGCTAATGTCACTCTTATTTTTAAAAAGGGTGACCACAGTTTGCCCTGTAACTATAGGCCAGTGAGTCTTACTAGTGTTGTGTGCAAGGTCATGATGGAGTCCATTGTTAGGAATGTTGTACTAGATCATTTACTGGTCAATGATTTAAAGAATTTGTCCCAGCATGGCTTCTTACCTAAGAGGTCTTGTGTTTCTAATTTATTGGAGTTTCTTGATGATGTTACTAGACAAGTTGATTCTAGTCATAATGTGGATGTTACCTATTTAGATTTCCAAAAAGCATTTGATAAGGTTCCATTAGGCAGGCTCATGATGAAAACAAGAGCACTTGGTGTGAAGGGAAAGTATGCCAGTTGGATATATTCCTGGTTAGTTGACAGGTCACAAAAAGTTGTTGTTTATAGTGAAGTATCTCCATGGAAGAAGGTTACAAGTGGTGTTCCTCAGGGTTCTGTATTGGGTCTGCTTCTTTCTTAATCTTCATTAATGATACTGATGTTTCCCTTGGCTCCAGGATTTGTAAATTTGCTGATGACACTAAGCTGTACAGGATTGTTGATGATGCTAGGGATTCTTCACTTTTGCAAACTGATCTGGATAAGTTAGTTTCTTGGTCCCAAACATGGCAGATGTCATTCAATGTTGATAAATGCAAAGTTATTCATTTTGGTCGAAGAATATGGCTTTTGATTACTGCATGAATGATTAAAATCCTGGTTGTTTGATAAAGAAAGGGATCTAGGTGTCATTACTAGCAATCTGAAGCCTTCTAAACAGTGTGCTTTAGCAGCTGCAAGGGCAAATAGGATACTTAGTTTGATTAGAAGAAATTTTTGTTTTCTTGGTAGAGAGGTTGTTCTTAATTTGTATAAGCAGTTAGTCACGCTTCACCTTGGGTATGCTATTCAGGCTTGGAGTCCCTTTTATGAGAAGGATAAGTTCATTTGGAGCAGGTTCAGTAAAGAGCCACTAAACTTATTTCCGAAGTAAGGAATCTCTCTTATGAATCTAGGTTACGAATTCTTGGTTTGACCACGCTTGAGTTGAGAAGAGTATATGTTGATATGAATCAGGTTTTTAAGTTCCTATCTGGTAGTGATGCTTTGACTTCCTGTTATTTCTTGCATATTTCAGCTAATCCTCATGTGATACGTGGTAACAGTTTGAAGTTGACCAAGGAGTTTTCACGGATAGATATTCCACGTTTTAGCTTTTTGCAAAAGTTGTTAATGAGTGGAATAGTTTGCCTGAGTGGGTAGTTAGCTCCAATTATATTCACAATTTTCAGGTTAACATTGATAAGTTCTTAACTAACTCTGGGCGTCTTTGATTGTTTTTTTTATTTTTTGTGTGGTGGTGGTGGTGTTAGTTTGGGCTTTTTATGGGGTGACTAACAATTCTTAGCCCGTAATCTTGTTATGTTTTGTAAATATTTCAAGATGGCCTTGCAATGACTGCTTCACACTTAAATCCAATTCTGCACTTTGAAAATGTAAAAAAATTGATAAATGAAATCGGTATTAACCTCAATTGACAGAATAAGCTCCAAATCTTCATAATTCACTTTAACAAGTCTGGCAGCTCTGCGTGCAATGACACTATTCTTAGCAACCACACATGCAATGACCTGACCAACTGTAGTCACCTGTAGAGATAGAATCAAAATGATCTCATCATGGGACTGAACAAATAGCAACTTAATTTTCATAGCATTATTTTGAGCATTAATTGATGAATAGTTGTAATAAACATCTTAAGTACTTTCCACATCTGACTGTTTTGCAGGTTGAATTAAAGGATTAGATAAGTGGTCAAGCAAGTTTATCTTATATGAAAAAAGCCTTTAATATACACAAAAAGGTGAAGAAACTACTTCAGTATCTTATTCTGTTAAAAAGACATTCAAGTCTAAAAATATGTCTTCTGTGTAGAAATAACTGGTGTAGTTAGTATACTATGGAAAGTTTGGCACCCTAATTCTCACTTTTTTTACCATTTTAAATGCGTTTTAAAGAAAATTGATACATTTTTTTTACTTACTCATTTTGAATTACTTTTCTTCAAACTTTCTTGTGGTAAATTATAACCATACTAAATTCTGTTTGAATGCTTTTCAGACATACCCAATGGTTTTTAGGCCACATAATTTACAGAAAAATATATGATACAATACATTAAGAGTTTGAGGAACCTGAGGATGTGACATCAAACTAGTCTTATTTCAGTCGTTTCTAAACAAGTGATACAGACATTTAAACTTAAATATCTTCCTGACATAATACAATTTTTGAATATTTTCTTAAAAATTTTGTTTCATTTTGAAGTTCTCTTTCATATAAGATGAACTTGCCTGACAACTGAACCAATCCTTTATAAAACATTTGACCAAGTTTATTGAGAATAAATAAAATACCATCATCGTGCGTATTCAAATCATGTAACATTTCATGACATTAGCTATCCACAGAGGTTGCAAAAATTAAACATTGAAGTATTTGTTTATCTGCCATCGTGAGAAGCAAAAACTATAGGAAATACAGAGGATTGATAATTACTTTCTTTAAAGTATCTTATTGTGAAATAAATTGTAAAACAGTGAGAATATTGGGGAGGAGGGATGTTGCACTGCTTTACAAATCTATTTTGTGTTGCTATTCAAGAAGGTATGGGCTTCTAACACTTACGACTCTCATCTAACTGAATACTTCATGGAATAAAGTCAAATTAATCCTGATTTTACTATTGAATTTCTTTTAATCTTACAGTAGGAATTTGCATTTACAGACTGATTTACTCAAACAAATATCAATGAACCACCACAGACAAATTCATTAAGTTTTTTTGAAATTTCATAATCTTTAATACAAGGACAAATTCAGACCTTTATAAGTATACCAAAGACTGGCCATCTAAATGAGATGATTCCAAGTTATTGATGACACCCAATAGTACCTGGAAGGATATTAAATTAATGACCAAGTAGCTTCTCTACAGCTGATTACCTTTCTATCTGCAAAGAGCACCTCATTGTCACCAAGTACGTTAGTTCCTGGAACATCGGCAGCAGTGATTACATCATGCACACCTTCCATAGACATAGCTTCAGAATAATCAATTCCCCTTAAAAGAGAGTAAGAAAAATATGAATAACACTTTTTTTGCCTAAATACCTAGAATCTGATTGCGCCTCATTTTAAGTATGCTTGAACAAAACATAAACTTGGGTTAGTTGTCAATTGGTACACCCTTGTGCTTGCACAACTATTTTAAAGTTATAAAGTTTGTGGTTTTAACCCAAAGAAGAAAGGTGAACTTGATGTTCAGTGTAAGACTAACACAGGTTTATACTACCTCCTAATCAGTTTATCCTTTGTCACAAGACGGAGGAGCATAGACTCTTCAGATTTCAGACATTTTGGTTTCTTGGGATCATTATTTACAAGGTGCTACCACTTTCAATAAGTTTTATCACAAAAAAAGACACAACTATGGTTTCTTGTCCCAACCTTGAATTTCTGTTTCTTTGTAAAAGTGATAAAATCATTGAAATGTCACTATGTGCAAATATAAAAGACAGCAAACGTTTAATGACTTAACAATCAAGATAGATAAATATCAATAAAAAGAATCTATAGATTTCAATATCTACTTCAAGTGATGTTATCTTCTCCTGTAATTATTTTCTGTAAATAGGGAAGCAGGAAGCTCAGTTGGCTGAGCGTACGACTGAGATGCTGAAGGTTCCGGCTTCAAGTCCACATCAATTTAACCAGCGATTTTTCCCCAGATATGCAGAACGATATAAGCTGACATCAAGTGCAAAAGGTTTGTCTTCTGCATCACACCTTCTCCCCACCCAACCTTTGTAAAAAGTGGCCAATGGTTGGGTGGTGCTTACCGATCTTCGGAGGTGACGTAAAGCCGTCGGTCCCAATGGTAGGAGTTTCACCTCCTGCCTGATTCTCTGAACACTTCTCAAAAAGAGCAGGACGTTAATCCGGTGTTTATCCACTTTCCATTCTGGCAAATTTATCAGGTACACACTGAAAACAAGTCATTGTGACTTTTACATGTGCTTTCCCTGGCATATGCCTAAAAATGAAATCATAATACAATAAAAGATTGCTTTAAAATTCATGGACATTATTGGTCAATTGCTCAAAGATATCATAGGGCCCTAGGTATATTGACAAATGCCTATGAAAGCTCCTGAAGATAAGGTGGCAGCAACATATCATGGATGAGAGAGTAGCAGAGATGACAGGGATGCAGAAAGTCAGTGAAGAAGTGAGGAGACGGTGGTGTTGGATTGGACAAGTGTTGAGAAAGAGCAATGATGATGATGGTGCTTTGGCCCTAGAATGGACACCTGAAGGTAGTAGGGACGCCGGCTGGCCAAAAACCATGTGGCGATGATTGGTGGAGAAGAGAGAAACACAGCAGGATGGAGATCCTGGAGAGAAATAATGAGAGAAGAGGATAAAGGCGAATGGAAGAATGATGTCCTGGTCTTGTGCGCCTTCTGGCACTAAGAGATTTAAGGTAAGTATATTGGTCCTCTCTTGCAATATCTTTAAAACCGTTCAAGTGATTAACCAAAGTCCACACCAGTCATGCCACGACAGATTGGGTCATGAAGGGTTAACCATATTATTGACAATCATACAGATGCAGGAGTGTAAAGGATGAGATTCTGGTGGCCAAAGCTGTCTAACTTTAGGTATGTTTGTTTGTTTGTTTGATGATGGCTTAACAGCACCACAACAACTAAGGTCAAATTGTGCCTGAGAGGTCAGATCATTCAACTTTAGGTATACCCCTGTACAAAGGATTGATGTATATGACTTCAAATGAATCAACTTACAGAACATTGGCATGAGCTTTTTTACTGAAGACTAATGCCATGGAAAGCTCATCTGTAAAATAAAAAATAGAACAACTACTTTATCACATATCTTTAAGATTGAAAGAAATTGTTCTATAACCAAGGAAAATAAATATTTAATTAAAGTTAAAGATGTCAAATATCACTAAACATTTTCCAACACAACAAAGAAAAGAACCCTTGAAATGATACCACATTCACTAAACTCCATCCTATGCCAACTAACAGTCTTACTGTCATCTAACTAAGCAGATATTCTTTATGGATAGGCAATATCCCCTACTTCTAGGGACAGAGTATTCATGTCGATGACATAACCCAATTCTGTGCTATACTACAGTACCTGTACAACGGAACAGTTTTGAAACAAATTTCATGAAATCTAAACGATAAATAGTCACAAGGTTTTTATAAGTATTTATTTACTTTAATATTCATATTTTGTTTGTTATTGAAGCCTATAAAACTTCCAGGGGCTTCAGAGTTGAATCCGTACACAAAACAAGTACAAAAGAATGCTGTATCATGGGTAACCTTGCTCAATGGCTGCTTCTACATTGTTTTTGGTCCTTACTAGTTTGAGATTCTGTGATCCTTAAGAAGTAAGGGATCTCCTGAACTGACTAGATAGCAATCATGTTTCTTTTGAAATCAATTTGAAGTCATTGTTTCCTGAAAAGAAAGTTCCAAAGGTAGAAGAATCAAAGTTTTTTTACTTTCATATTTTGGTATATCGTCGCCATACAGGGCTTCACCTGTAGCTTGCTGGAGTGCAGACTTGAAGATGATTGGTCGACCAACAGAGTCATATGATGGTTGGTCATGAGGCTTTTCCTAAAAACAAAACCCAATTTTTGTTGTCACATTCAACTAGTTTTCATATGGTTGCAAAAATTGAAAAGCGTAATCTGATTTGAAAGTGAATGAAATTTGAAGATAAGATTCTTAGCCATTTTATGAAAAAATCAAATCCTTTTCTACAAAGAGGACATAAATGTTTTCATTCATGAATGCCATTTGTCATTAAATATCTTTGGGAATGATGAGTAATACTTTTTTGTCTTTTCTGTGAACTTGTAAAAATACAAATCTCTCACGTGTCCTTATAATAAACTATGAAAAGCTTTTACACATGAAGAATGTCAACTGAACATTACTTCTAGAACATTCGAATGAGGAGGAGTAAAAAGTTTTTTGCACTCACATACACTCTAACTTAGAGTACAACCTAATTCATAAGGAATCTACTAAAAATAGGGGAACCATTTAGAACCACTTGGCATAAATTGGAGGCATAATCATAGGGGTTGATCCTCTGAAGAGGCTTGGGTTTTTAAAAATCAAAAAGAACCATTCATCTTATGTATGTGATATGATGTATTTCCCAGCTTGCAATTTTCACAATGGTATGGTTACCAATGGTTACTAATTACCATAAAAGATAATGATTTGAAAACAATAAGATTGTTCCAACAAAATAATTTTAACTTTCAGTAACATTGGATGCATGGGCCAAATGCTCTCCAATGCCCCAAGAGTGACATGTATTTCTTATGTTCTACAAAATATTTTTCGAGTATTAATAAAATATCTAATATTGCCTCTAAATGTAAATTCAGTTCAGAGAAAACTTCTCTTTTAAAACTCACACTTCAAAAATACATATATACAATACATCCCTTTCGTCTTTACTAGAAATAATAGTCACATTTTTGCTTTAATTTTGAAAACTTTCTGGACAGCACAAGAAAACAGAAATTTACCTGATACATTTGTGTGCTTTTGAATTCTCCTGGTGGCAAATCCCTCCCAGCACTGAACCAGCTCTGAGGAATGTCAAGTTCCTTGCACATTTTTGACGGAAGCTTCTGGGAAACTTTGAGGAAGAACTTAAAGAAGAGACTTGCAGGGATTGACTGACGATAAGTCTCCATCCCACCATAGACCCCTGCAGGCAGAGCAAACAGCTGGGTCAGGGAATCGGAGGCAACCTCTAGCAGTCCTTTGTTCCACTTCCTGTAAAATTGAAAATAAACTGTATTAGGAGAGTCCTGAGATATAAATTTACTAGCGTGATTATCAATACAACGTGAGTTGCAAAGTTGTGAATCATGGGTCCACTATTATATTGAAACTGGATTATTATTGTAGATTAGTTACCAAAGAGATAACTTTTTAGCAAACATTCTTATGAATATCATGAGTCAAGGTAAAATCCATTTAAGCTATTTCAATTATTTTAAATAATATTTAATTGTATGGTATCTGCCAGTGGAAATAAAAAAGGAATTTGACACCATGCCTTCCCAATATTGTCCAAAACATAGATGCTATTGAAGTTATCAATTAATGTGGATTCTTAAAGTCGGTATGATATCTTCATGGACTTTGCACATCAGCACAGATTTAGTAGAGGAGATTGCACACACAAAACTTGATAATACAAAAATCAAATATTTCTAATATATGGGCACTTTTGTCTCATAAAGTGTCAACCAATGAGCAGAACAAGTATTCAGCATTTACTATATTAAAGATTTGGCAAAACAAGTTGAAAGTGAGCTTAATTTTACACTTTTCAGCACATAAACAATTTGTCCATTGACAAATACACTAAAGCTAGGTTTGCATTCCCCTTTGCAATAGGACAGTTTGTTTTTCTGGTGGACAATTTTAGATATAAATATCAAATACATTTAAAATTTGAGCACTTACTCTTTTCACTTAAGTAGCAAACAACTCAAGAATTCTCCAGCAACATTTCCTTTAAAAAATTGTGTCAAAATAAGCTAAAATCTACATTTTGGCAGAGCTACATGCTTCCATTGACTGAAGTTACGTGCACAAATGTAGGTTTGCATTCCCCTTTGCAGTAGGTTGCTGTGCTGAACTTTATTGTAGCATCATTGATACCCTGATTCCCAACCTCGAAAATGTTTAAACATAATATAATAGAGTAAGCAAAGAGTCATAGAATTTATTCTGAAAAAATCTAGAAAATGTAGACACAATATGACTTATATTTCAGACCTGTTCACAAATGTTGCCATTGCCGCTGTTGCAACTTTGTATGTTGCAGCCATGCCTCCAACAGCCACAATGATGTCCTTCACAATGCTGCCCTCACCTACTCTCACTCTAAAACCTGCTTTGACGGTGCCATCTGACTGTTTGAAACCATGAATGTACTCATTCTGGATTGTTAATGAAAGGAAAAACTTGAATACCTAGCCAAATCTACCTCAAATTCCTCTTAAGGGGAAAATGAAATCAAAGAAGTGAAAATATATGGCACTTGTGTTAATATCCAAATTATAAAAATGAAATAGTTTGTAAAAAAATTCACTCTAACATCTCAAATTATCTACACATAAAGTAATCTTATCATAATCATCTCTGGATACAACACACTCATAGTATTGAGAGAAAAGTGTGAATGTTTCAAAAGATATGGATGTACAGTATAGTGAACACTTGCTGCAAAATGTTGTGGTAAGGTCCCATACTAAAAACACCCATCCAGCAACCCACATTAATAGCTCACACAGAGCAGCAAAAATGAACTCACCTTCTCAGTGAAGGGTATGAATACTGCTGTTATGATCTCATCTGATTTAATCGAAATCTGAAATTTATCCGGAAAGAAGTTCTCATCCAACTTGACTTTCCTTGAAGCTGCCAAAGAAGATCAAATTCAAATCATTTTACTAATCTTGGATGTTTCATCCGTCTCTGTTAGGAGGATTTTCATTGGTACTCAGAATTACCAAGAATTGTGATGCTAAAATAATCTAAGCAATCATACACTATATCCAAGGTATGCTTTAATGAACTACTAGCTATTGATGCACACATCATGGATGAAAAGTAAAAGATTTCTTGGTCTATTTGTCCATCAACCGATCTTTAACCATCTTTCGATTCATTATATATCATCCCACCATGTACATGATTTTGTATTATTCCCTAACCAGACAGCTGCAAATAATTGCCATGATGAAGGTTATCTATTTTGTATTAAGGAACAGAATTGTAGTCAAATGTAAAATAGAAAAACAATGTTTTATGATAAAAAATCAAGACAATAAAATTAATTGTGCCCGAAATATAATATGAAAGTGAATGAGGATTTAATTCTGGTCAAACCCCCTCCTTACCAGTAGAAGAACTCAAATGGACCTCAGCTCCTGCTGCCATCAACAGAGGATTGAGATCAGAGCCAGGACTCGCTGATGCCACGTGACCTCCAAGAGTCTGAAAACAACCCCCAAAATACATTAAACTTATGAACGAACAATGCACACATTCTACACTTGGATAATCAGTAAAACAATTTTCGCAGCATAATTAGGTTTGCTACCAAAATGCCTTTAATCCAAGCTGCCATCTAAAATAAACGTTCCTTATAAAATAAGTGCATGTGACATTGCACATGTATGAACAGTGCCCTCATGTGACATTGCACATACACGAACAGTTCCCTAATGAGGTATCTAGTGGTCTTTAGCAGTAGGTCTTATTTTATGCCCAACATTACACTTAATTACAGTATAGAATGCCATCAGACACTTCAATTATCAATACCAAAACACAATGATTTTTTGAATGCAAGAACTTTAAATGAATGATTTTAATTGTTCAGTTTTGAAATGAAAGATGCTGTCACATGGAGGCAAACAAGACCATATTTTGCAACGCACTCGCATTTTGTTAACCATTCTTTGACTGTTAATGAGATCAATTCCTACACCATGTCTTGATGAGGTCAGGGCTATTCAAATAGTACTTGGCTCTCATCTGGAATGTTCAATGAATGAGACCCTTCCAAGTGTAGATGTGACGTTTAGGATGTTCAAGCGCTCAAATGTCACCTATTCTCATGTCTTAAATTGTTACCTTACGGGTAATTGTCTAAATGGCCATGGTGATATTTAAGAGTTGGGTTTATGTTAAATCCATCCAAGCCATTACCCCATAGGGCCTGTGCTTATCCCTGGTTCCAATGGTGTAGCGGATGAGATCATTATGACTTTCGATCCCTAGACGGGGGATGCCAGATTAACTGCCCAGTAGTGTTGCTACTCATTTTACAGCTGAATGAAATGGAGCAAGTAGACTAAAGTGACTTGTTCACGGACACAATACAGCACTCACGACGGAAGTCGTACCGTTCACCAATGACTCCTTAACTATTGAGCCACTGCACCTCTTAAGGGTTAAGTAGCTTTCGAATATGTGAGAGGATTAAGTCTTTTCCCTAAACATGCCACTGCTCCTTTTCAAACTTATTATCAAAATTTGAAGTTTACAGTTTTCTAAACACTTTCTTTTAGGTAATTATTATATTTAATACTCACTGCTACATTTTTGATCTGCTGACTGGAGTACTGTTTCAGGAGCTCAACAAATGCTGAACACACTTTAGTTTGATACTCTATTAAGAGAAAATGAAGAAATTGCTGTAGCTGTCTCAGAGAGGCAAAATGTATACAAAGTGAGTTATCGATCTTGGACAAAACTGTTGAATTTTACTCACATTAAGTAACTGTGACATACAAACACCAATTTCTTATTGAAATAATCCCCAATTTATTAAAACCCCTATTCAATGTTGAGGGAATGATAACTAAGTTGAAACAAAGTAGGGTTTGGAGTGTGGAGATGGAGATCAAGATAATTAAAAGGAGAAAGTTTGTATAATGGGACATTACTCTTATATTGTTGAATGTTCAAACATAGCCACTTGAAATTACAATTCATCTTAAGTTACATTAGCTTTGGTAAATACACAAAAAGATTGTTTGTACTTTGTCACAGATAATGTAGCAGACAATGTGACTGTTTTAACAAGTTTTGTCTGTTTCTACCAACCTGGAAGGCAATTAATTTGCTCTTTCATGAATATTTCAAAGTGTTCTAATGTTGTAGCTGCTCCGATCAAGAAACCATCGTCTTGTACTTTGATATCTTGTAATGCTGCAACTCCCGTGCATGAAATCAGATCAGGATATGGACCTTCCATCTCTTTCAGCACTAGGCCTAAAACGACAACAGCAAAACTTGGTTAAATTCCTCAAGCATTTCATATCTTTTGCACACATTAAAATTCTTTTAATCATGATGCGCGATAAGTCTGAAAAATAATAAATGTGTCTTTCAATATCAAGACCACTTCACTAATAATTCACAGGTCTGCCATTATAGTATTTCAATACGAGTCCATACAACTTAATAAAATGACTGAGAGTACAAGTCTTAAGCATGGTGCTCCACCATCAGAATTAGCATGTCATTCTAACATGTACATTCTATGTAAGGAATTGCTTGCATCACATTCGTAGTTCTGACATCGATGGCATCAGAATTTTTTTAGGAGGGACAGCAAGCCCTGAAATAATTTCAAAGTTTTTTCATCTTAATATCTGTAGTAATTTTGCTTGAATGTAAATAGGGTTTTCACGAAAACATGGGTGTGTGCGTGGGTGTGTATGTGTAAAAGGGTAGGCGGGAAAGCAAATCCAGGCTTCCTCATGTTCGTTTGTTTAATGAAGGCTTAATGGCACCATGACAACGAGGGTCAAATTGTGCTTGAAAGGTCAGATCATTCTAGAGGTAGGAAGCAAAGGAAACAGGGGGAGATTGAAAGAAATACAAGAACTAAAAGTCAGAAAGCTATGATCGAGAGAGGAGGTGCATGGGTAAAAAAAAAAAAAAAGTAGAGAGAGGAGGTGGGAGAGGAGGACTAAGTATGGTTGTAGAGGTAATTGTGATGAAGAAAGGAGTTTTATCCGGAGGGTTTTTCAGCAATTGAGTTGTGGGGAGTGAGGAAAACTTAAACAGGGGGCAAGCAAGTAGAACATGATTGCATCCTTAACACTTGGGGCCACAGCGTCTTGATCCCCTGCTTCTGGCACGACTGCCTGACGTACCTAACTGAGTGTTGCCTGCAACAATTCTAGCATCCTTGTGTGTTGCTTTCAATGATAACACATCCTTTAGTGTGGTAGGGCTGTACCATGTGACTCTTTCTCCACAGAAGGTCACAATAACTCCATTTTGTTGTGATGAAACCTGCAAAAGAAAATATGAACATTGAAAAACCACTACATCACAGAAGGTTAATAGTTTATCAATTAATTACTGTTGGAATTGCTATCAAATATAAATCAAACAAGTAATTTCTTCACTTTGATTAAGGTATATAAACAGTTTGAAAGAAAGTTCCCAAATCACGCCCACATATTACCAATGTTGAGGTTAAAGGATAAGTTCAATGGTCAACAAATCTATCTTATATGAACAAGGACTTCAAAAGAAACAAAATAGTGAAGAAAGCATTTAAAAATCTAATTTCGTTAAGGAGATATTAAAGTCTAGAGTTTGGAATCATTTGTGTAGAAACGACTAAAATCAGACTAGTTGTGTGATGTCATAGCCTCAGAATCCTCAGTCGTTATGTATTCTATCATATTTTGTCCTGCAATTTTGAGGCTAAAAACCATGGGATATGTCAGAAAAGTAGTAAAACTGAATCTAGTAAGAATATTTATTATGTACCACCTGAAGAAAGTTCAAGAAAAAATCATTTAAATAGTACAAAATTTAAATAAACTTTCTTTTAAATACATTAACAATTGCTAAGGATGTGAGGATGAGGACACTAACTTTTCACAGTAGACTTACTACACCAGTCATTTCTACACAGATAAGACAGAGCCTTAAATTTGAATATCTCCTTAACTGAACAAGATATTTGAATGCTTTCTTCACTATTTTGTTTCTTTAGAAGTCTTTTCTTTCATACCAGATGGATATACTTGAACACTGAATTTATCTTTTAAAGGGTTTGAAAAGAGATCAATAAATGAAAGCCTCATATTTAATCCACACCAGCTGCAAAGCAGAATCATGATATTAAACAAATAAAAAAAAAGGGAGCGAATTTTGAGTCATCTATTCCAGGAGCTCTCCTGTGACGGTCAAAGGTTAAGAATGCATGGTAAGAATATCATGATGAATGATTTGCATGATCTTTGATCGTTTTAATCTATATTCTCAGTTCAATTTTGATCCACACAAGTAGGTTTTCTATTTTCATGTATTCAATGTTTATGTTCAATATCTTCAAGACTATTTTCTTATCAAAGCTTATGACTGCTGTCTAAATTCTATCAATACCGACTCAACAATTATTGGATATATCACAGCATTGTTGATTAATTAATGGAATTGTCTTCCAACATTGGGAATCTACTTAAACACAGAAACCTCAACTGTATGTGCATAGGAACCCATAATTATGAGATGAAGGATATGCCAATTAAACATTTTCATACATCATTAGGAATTTTCGGCCCTTAGACCCCTCCAACCCAACACCCTCAATTTTCTCAAAATCAGGGGTAATCCACACCATGCAACCCAAGGGACTCTTCACAATTCACTGACTAGCAACCAGCTATTGTTACACCATACACAACACATGGGTAATCTATACCTTCTTAATTGACAGCATCTACATAGTCTATTCACAGTTCACTTGTTAGCAACCAGCTACTGTTACACTGTACACAATAGTTCATTTATCTGGGGCTCAAGCTACCTAACTGCTGTTCAGTTATGCATGATGAAATAACCATCCTTATGAAGAATGGTCCATCAATCATTCATGGATTTTGCACTAAGTCCTCCCAAGCATATAATGTATATTTTTTAATTAGGCTCTGCCAAGGACTAATCTGATTCGTATCACTGAACAGCAGTTATGTATGTAGCTTGAGCCCAAGATGAATGACCTACTGTGTACAGTGTAACAATAGCTGGATGCTAGTCAATGAATTGTGAATAGTCTCTCGGGTTGAATGGTGTGGATTACCCCTGATTTTGAGAACATCGGGGGTGTCGGGTTGGAGGGATCTAAGGGCCAAAAATTCTTAATGGTGAGTCAGATTTGTTGTTGGCTGAGCCTGAATTCAAATATACATTATATGCTTGGGAGGGCTTTGTGCAAAACCCATGAATGATTGATGGACCATACTTCATAAGGAAGGTTATTTCCTCATGATGCTTTCTATGGATCACTGCAATTATCCAAGTCTTCACATACACTTTGCAGGCAACTATTTCTGACTTAATTCCCTTAAACATAGGCAGCCCTATCTTTGTAGTAACATACAACATATAAGCTATGAGAGTTGGTTAAAGATACCAAATTTATAATCATTTTTTTAGAATCAAAAGATGATTTAACAATAACCAGAAAGGAGGATATGAGTGAAATGACACTTTACCTTCCTTTTTCAAATAATTCCAAAAAGTAATTTAAAAAAAACTATGTACAATTCCAAAAGCAAAAGTTACCAAAAGTTCTGGTGGGAAGATAATCTCTTGAGATGGATCATATGAAGGGATGTCTTCAGCTCTAAACAGCTCTGTAGACAGCTGTGGAGATGGAAAACATTCTCAAATGTCAATCACAATTCAACGATATTATTCTGACTTTTTAATTCAGAGTCACGATAACTTTGATAGTAAGTGTTAATGTTTTCATCATTTTTATTGTGATATGTTTCCCACTTTCTAAATCTTTTCATGTGGGAGGCAAGTACACTACACGCCTACAGCATGCTTAGGGTTACAACCCTTATAAAGTAGAAGATGAGAATAGCCAGGGAAGTGACAATCTAAAGTGTCACTTCTTTAGTAAATCACATACCCCCACAAGTCTCCAACTGATAACACTTATATCTTTTGTAAAGTGGACGGTGAGAATAGCCAAGGAAGTGACAATCTAAAGTGTCACTTCTTTAGTAAATCACATACCCCCCACAAGTCTCCAACATGATAACGGTTATAACCTATGTAAAGTGGACGGTGAGAATAGCCTAAAGAGACTCTTAAGTGTCATTTCCCTGGTATACCACAGACTCCTCCAAGCGTCCAGCCCAATGATAAGGCTTAAGCAATCCCACATTGGTTTACATTGTGAGTGCAAGAAATGTGTTTAGAATTCTCTACTATTACAAGTTTAAGACCTTGGGAGTCCACTATTGAATCTCCTTGTTTTGCCATTGCCGAGTTTAAGTTAAATTCATACTTTGGTCATTGTGCTTATACCCAGTTTCCTTGGTGTAAGAAGAATGAAGCACATGGCTCCCACTAAACAACAGGGTTGGAAAAAACACTCACCTGCTTGCCATAAGCAGGCAAAAACACCACACTTTATTAATTAAGCCTTGCCATGTTGTTTAAATGATTAGCGCACTGGCATAGCCTGGATTTTTGTTTGAGGCGGGGGCAACCATGAGCGTTGAGACATCGCAGTAAGTAAGGAGACATTGCTTTGCGCATAGCACAAAGCCCCACGGCGTGAGATCCAGGGCCCACCTAAGGGCTCCTGGTGGGGTCCAGGGGCTAAGCGCTGGTGGGGATTGAGGGAGAAGCCCCCTTAAGCTCTGAGAAAATACGCATGTTAAAGATATGTGTTTTCAAGGAGTGACATTCCAGAAAGCTACGGGACGTGAAGAGAATTAGGCACTGGTGTAAGCCAGGATTTTTATCATAATTATTAAAAAAATTTGGGAAGGGGGGGGGGGGGAAGGGGGTGGTAACTGTCTGTGTGATATGTGTCACAAAGTCTGAAGGTGTGCATTATACATAGAGTTTGTAAAAGCTCTTGGGTTTTAAATGCTGAACTGAAACACACATGGCAATTAACTTTTCGATAAAACTTGTTCACCTGGGTAAAACATATATTTTTGATGTGTAATTTATTTTTGGGGGTGTGGGATTGGGGCGGGCATGGCTCTCCTGGCCGCCCTCCAGCTATGCCAATGGAATAGCGAGTAACTTTTTTTGTATTTTTCCAACTCTAGCCAGTCCATTGCAGGCTACCTTCTCAAAAGTGCTGATACTCATTTTGCAGCTGAATGGACAGGAGCAAATAGAAAAAGTGCCTTCCTCAAGGACACAATGCAATGCTCGTGACGGGAGTTACTCTGTACCTTACATATGTAAGCACAACTCCTTAACCACTGCACCTCTTTGCCATTCATAGAGACAAATTGTTTTTGTTTACTCCAGGTGTTTAAATTTTCTTTTTTACCTATCCCCAAAAAACAAACCTGATGGATCCCGTGATGAATACACACTCAAGTTTTCTTTTGGTCATGGATTTATGGGTTATTCTCCAGTCAACTTGTGCTGATTCATATCAAGTTTCCTCAATAAAAACATGTAATATTTCTGCCCTAATATTCCACATTTTCATTGAATTTAAGCAAATTGTTGGACTTTCAAATCCAGTAGCTTCCGGGGGCTTTGCACCCTGGACCCCTACAGTCAGTCCGCAGAGGCCCATTAATTAGGTCATGTGACTGAGTTCTCTTAGCAAGAAAATCGCGCTAGCTAGGCAAATTCAATTTTTCGCGTAACACCGACCATCATGCAACATGACGTAATTTGCGTAATACGGTCTCGTGGGATGCGTATTTGTCAAAGATGGCAGGGTAAGTGTTTGACAGAAAGATTATTTTCAATATAATTTTTTGAATTATCTGGATTTAAGTATTAGTTTTTTAGAAATCTGGTGTCAAAGTTAAGTCCTAAAATTTATAGGGTACAAAAAGTGGTCCATATTTGCTGTGTTCATGATTCAGCAGACAAAAATTATCACATTTTAAGACTAGATTCATGTAGGTGACATTGCATGCAATTCGATACATACCTAATTCGCGATGTTGCGGCCATGAAAACAAGAAAACATCTTCTGACGAATTATTCACCAAATTTCCTAACTATTGTTAAGTGTAATATATGGTAATTACCATGTTGAGTTATGCAAAAAATTAGGTCAAAGACTAGAAATGAACGTTAAAAGTTACAATGAACTAGCCATCCTTCCATGTAAAGTTGGAAGGAGGCTTTTTAGATCTGCTGCATATTTAGGGTTAAGGCCCTATGCATTCTATTTCTAACTTTACACTTTCAGCATTTATATTGTAATCTTGTTATTATCAAGGTTATTATCGGGCATTCTGAGTGAGAATTTTATCTCACTAGATCAAGCATTCCTAATTTGTTGAGGGGTTTTGTTTCATTTCTTTTATAAAGTACTTTTACTTGTAAGTTGTTCTTCAAGTTCTTCTAAACAGGTAATTTTAGTTTCAGATAAGATATTTAGGGCAATTTTTTTTGTTTTCAAGTGAAATAATTATTAAAAAATTTCATCAAATTTTAGCTTGAGTATATTTGAAGGTGGGTAAAATGCACAATGTATGTATTTATAAATTAAATGATCAAATGTAATAGAAATAGTTCAAAAGATATTTATTTCATTGATTACACAAAACAATAAGATTTTTAATGATTTTTGTTAACGTTAAGTTTCTTGTTTTACGGCTTAAAGTTTGGATGATAGAGAGTTTGATTAAATTGTCAGATCTTATTTGCATTGAAGTGCTTCTGATTCAAGTGCATAGCAATGCAGCCTCACTAAACATCATTGCATGGTAGTATGGTAGAAAAGAATGTGAATGATTTTCATCAAAAGAAAAAATAAATTGTACGTTGTCATCGTAATGTTAAAAATATGCTGAATTAATTTATTTGTTTATGATTAATCCAAATTATCACCTGATTTTTGGAATGGAATTTGAGTAAATGGCAAGAAAGAAAATAGAAGATGATGCACTTTTAATCACTTGTCATTTCTCTTTCTTAATGTTCATTTGTAAGTTTTATCACAAACTGTAAGGTACCATCAGATTATTTTTCATTACAAAGAATTTTATACATTCTTTTGGTGCATCAAGCATGTCTGTCCTGAAAACCACTATAATTAGAACTTCAATAAAGATAAGGCAAGAGTATCTTCAAAATTGTTGATAATGCCACTTAAGTGAGTCAAATTGGTATCAGAATGATTCTGATACCAATTTGAGAATGTGAATTACAAGAAGTGGTTACCATGGAATTAATTTGTTTTGTATATCTGGAGGCGTGGAAAATTCGATGTTGCCATTTGGCAGGGATAAGTCAGGTTTCCTCAAATCAACTTGGCCATTCTAATGCATTTCAAGCAGATTAGAGAAATGGCAATCGTTTTCTCTACTGCCTAACTGGGGCCATTTGATCTATGACCTTCCTCCATTTACCTTGCTGCTACCCTTATCAATGCCACCCCCCACTGTTTCCTCTCCACCTCTAATATCTCAGCCCTTCCTCACTTAGGTGGGAACTGGGAAGTCATTTGCCTACCTGACAAGATCACTCTGTTCCCCCACCCCCCTTTATCCCAGAGCATATTTGTACCTGCAACATATTTTGTCCGATCAATAGTCCCTTCCCCCACCCCCATCCCATGAGACAAAAGCTTCCCTTCTCCCCCTCAGTCCCAAATAAATTTCCTGGTGCTGATCCTGCTCTGAATACATTTGGCTCAAAGCAGGAATTTACTACTTCTTAAGTTCCCTGGTGTAAAAGGAAAATCAATAATTGAAGACTTGTTCAAGGAATGTCAAACAAGGAAACAAATGTGAGACAACTGAAGGTTGGCTCCGTACTTTACAGAAGCTATTCCAGTTATGCAAATGGACTCAAAGGACTTATGATTTTGTCATGCTATATTGACTTCACTCGAACATGAATCCCAAAAAGCAGGAAAAAAGAATGCAGAACACTTCTTCCAGCTGTAAGTTTGGGTAAGAACTAATCAATGTATTATTAATGAGGGAGCCTTCAAGATTTTGCCTGGGACAATATTGCCAGTCTGTTCAGTGATATATTCAACTTTAAAAAATGCTGAATATTATCCGTAGGAATGAATACGTTGAATACTATATGTTGAATACTATATTGCATATAATAGCGTCCGCAAATCGTAATATGACGTAATGAATGACAACATCAACAGCCAATAAGAGTGCAGAACACCACCGTTGAAGTGTTTTGCTCATTTCTGACAAGCAACTATATGAAGTTTCCTTGAATTTGCAGTGTTCCTGACTCAGCAGACAAATAATAGTGCAGGAGAGTAATGAATTTGTGGGCAAACATTTTTTTTCTCTCTTTTCTGAGATTTTCGTGCTGTTGCCAAATATTTTCTAATGTACTAAGGCTTCAAAAACGTAAGCCGGCATTTTCCTGTTTCTGTTAATTTTATTTTTTGCCCGACATTCATCCTTTTCCTTTCTGTTCTTAACAAAGTTGTTATTATTTTCTGAGAAATCAATCCTTTATTAGCAATTTGCAAGTTAGATTGTTTCCATAGGTGTTATAGTCGTCAAGATATCACAGTCATTAAATATGCACAGTGCGAACATATATGCATACGTTCCTAACAGAAGAAAGTTCTTTTCACGGCTCTGCGGACTGACTGCCTACCAGGGCCTCGCCCCTGGACCCCACCAGGGCCCTAGGTGGGCTTCTGGACCCCACGCCTATTGGGCGCATGTTGTGCATGCGCAGTGCCGCCAAGGTGGCACATTGATTATCTATATTTAATAATAACCATCAACAATTTTACCCCCACAATGAAAAATATGTCGCGCCGCCCGCCCTTGGTGCACAGTACCAGTGAACACCAATTTTGCCATGAGTATACAGGTTTTTATATTCAGTGGTACTAACAATTTCAGGTGCCCTTCAACTCTGTCCAGAGAGTAGCATCAAATACTTTTAAATGTGCTGTAATTGAGGTGATTAGAGTTGTTGGCATGTTAACAGCAAAAATCATACATTGTGCCAAAGAGGTTGAAACATATCAAACTACGGAATAAATGGTATGTCAAAAGAAAGGGAATTCTAAGGGTGCAGAGGTACAAAGACCATAGAGGAGATGGTAATAGATGAGAAAAACATTCCATAACAAAAACAGCAAAGAAGTTGTTATGGTCATTAATAGAAGAGTTATGCAATTAAGGTAGGTCATCAGGAGATGGTTAGTGTTACACATGATCATTCTCTGACTGATATCAACCCTGTACTCACAATGACTCCATCTTTGGTTTCAATGTCCTTCTTTGCCAGGCAGCATCCCCCTGACTTCTTGCTACCACAACAGCCCTGAAAGAGACCTTTTGTTACATTAGTCAATGCTTATACACACCAAAAATCAGTAAAAGCATAATTATTCAATCTAAAAAACATACATACATGGTTGAAAGCCAGCTTTTGAATGATATTCAAAATTTGCTCAGAAAACATTACTACCCAATCATAGAGAAATTTGATACTGAGCAACTTTAGTTACTGTACCTCAGTATTTCTTTTGTTCACCAACATACCATAAATTTCATAGTTTGCTTAATACTAAAAACAAGTCTTTATTGTTAAACATTCATGCTTTGAAATGTCGTACAGAAATTGTTTATGTTGAAGACTAATATGTTGAAGACTGTTATTATTTCTGTTCATATTTTCATTTGTACCTTTGTTTTTCTGTACATTGTGCATGTATCATTACGCCAGAGGCCTAATCAAAGAATTGATAAACTGTTAAACTGTCTTGGCTTTGATGAAATCTACTTAAAACACTCCCATCACATTTATGTATAATTCTCTGAACATTGATATTTAAGATACATCACACAGCAATATTGTAATATACACTAAACGCAACCTTTTTTTTATCAATTCATCACCTGTGTGAATGTCTGATACCCTTCCAGGATTGGCCTGTACCCTGTGCACCTGCACAGATTTCCCTCCAGATACCTCTGGATGTCATCCATTGTTGGTGTGGGGTTGTTACGGAGTAACGTGTACATGGACATGACAAAGCCAGGCGTACAAAAACCACACTGAGAACCATGGGCCTTGGCAATGCACTCCTGAAGGGAAAAATGAATTAAGAAAGTTATGAAAGTACCATATTTAACATATAAAGAGTGAATATCATTTCAAGGTTTGTTGTGCTTTGAATATTTCAAATCTAAATAAAACTTTGTATTCATTAACAGAAAGATAAGAACTGGAGACAGACTTCTTGACTAACCTGAACTGGATGCAGTTTGTCCCTGTTGCTCCCGATGCCCTCCACGGTGGTGATGGCCATACCATGGACTGAACACACAGGAGTTAAACAGGCAGTCACTGCCTGATGCCTGATTTATCAATAGGGAAATAAACTGATCCGAATACCAGAATTGATCATGCTTTAGTATCAAAAATGAAATACCTATTTTATATCATATGTTCATATACTGGAAGAAAATTGAACAAGAAACTTCATAAAAACAGGTAATGTAACTACAGGTGTTAAACCCTGGCTTACTTCACTTTATAATTCCCTGAATATAAAGTGTAAATAAAATGTTGATATTCAATCTTGTGGTCATTTAAACCTCCAGTAAATTGTAGTCTTTTACTTTGATTTTAGATCAGGATGAAATGAATGTTATATTTTTGTTTTGTTATTGCAAAGTGATATTACTGTTCAAAGACACGGAGAGTTTGGCATCAACCAAAAACGTTAACCACCTAATAAATTGGGAGATACATGTAATGAAATGTGCAAACAGTATAACGTAAATGTTACAATTAGAAAGGATACAAGATTTTCTTCTTGTTAGGATCATATCTTGACACCATCACAGTGCATGCACCACATCCTCCCTGACTGCACCCATTCTTGGTTCCTTTCAGTAATACTGAAGATATCAGTCAAGGATATATACTGATTGAAAATCCTTACAAAACTTCAAATACCACCTAAATTTTAGCCATCATCGATACTTTAAGCTTGTGATGAGCATCATGCAAGTTTGCTACATGCTCCATGAGGGGTGCAAATTTACCTCATATGCTTGATGGAGTCAATTAAAAATAAATTGCATGTCAGGTTAACACAAATATTAGGTATTTCATGAAAAACAAAAACACTCGACTAGTAGCCCAAATTTCAATGCATAATTCGACTTTTTGACATTAAGCTAGGAATTTCTGTGTTAAACAACTCCCTTTAAACCAATAATGTTTCCTCAAGTTTGCAAACTAAAGATTTGATTTACAACAGTATCAATTCACATTCTGATCTATTATACATTTATATAAGGAATTACAACTTGGAAAATTACCCGATACCAATAAAACTAGCCAGAAAACGAACTTGTTTAGTGGTTCCAATGCATCTTTTCATTGTTAGTTGATTTTCAATTTTTTACTAACTGGCATTGCATATCATGAAACATGCTAAATAACATATATTCATAGCCCACAATGCATATCAATAACAAACTTGACAACATTACATGTATGATGCAAAGCATGCATTAGTTGCACATTCATCACTGTTTGCAGAATTGTACATAATGACATCGCTACCAACACAATAGGTCACATACTAGTACAGTGTATGGACCATAACTCATCTGTGTACAACATATGTGTTCGATGTGATTACAAGTTTCAATTTTGAGTGTTTTTACATTAAGGCATGATAGAACCTGTTGTGAACATAAGCATGTACACAATAACTGACAAATAACATTCAAGTATGATACAAACAGACATTATGGTTCCTATAAATTTATCACTTTTTCAAGATTTTCTTTATAATAAGCCATCCCCTGTCCCCCACTTCGTAATATGCATGAGATCATCAACAAAAACAATAGGGCACACACATGGACAATGGGTTACCTGTGTACCACATATGACCTGTATCCAATGTACTGTCCTGCGGTTACTGTGTTACAAGCTCTTTTCAGGAAAACCCTATTTATAGCCTCACCCTTTATGTATATTAATGATATTCAACAAGTTTATACCATGAATATGTATACACTAGCTAAAAAGATAAAATATACCAAGAATGAATCAAAACAGACATGTACTGCAGTTGTTCAAATGTGCATTTGAAGAATTTACATTAAGCCCACATACTCATTGATGAGCATGACATCACCACCAAAACCAATAGGGTGCATATATGGACCATGACTATCTGTGTACCCCACACATATGACATGAATCCACTTACATGTAATCTTTCTTTATAGATATCATTTTTGCAAGCTCTTTTCAGCAAAATCATATTAAGCCCCGCCCACTATGTATGTTAATGAAATTCAACTTTTTTATACCATGAGCATGTACACACCAGCTAACATCATAACTAGACCAAGTATGAAACAAAACAGATATGTAGTTATTAAAACATGACCATTTCAAGATAAGCCCTGCCTACTCAATATGCATAAAATCACCACCAAAAACAATAGGGCACATTTACATACCATGGGCTATCTGTGTACCACATATGACATGAATGCAACTTGTTCTCAAGATACCGTGTTACAAGCTCTTTTCAGCAAAATCATATTAGGCCCCACCGGGCCCACTACACATTTTGATGTATTGCAACGTTTTAAAACCATGAACACATACACACTAGCTAACATCATAATTATTTCAAATATGAAACAAAACAGACAAGTGGTTGTTAAAAAACAAAGCATTTCAAGATTTTTACATAAAGCCCTGCCCACTCATTAATATGTGTGACATCAACACTAAAAACAATAGGGCACATCTGCAGACTATGGCCTGCCTATGTAACACATATTACATAAACACAATGTGTCATTCTGAAGATTTCAAGTTCACGAGTTATATTTATCAAAATCACATTCAGACCCACCCACTACGCATATTAATAAAATTCAATTTTTTTACACCGTGAGCATGTGGACCATTACCTAACAACATTACTTTGCCAAATTTGAAACACAACGGACAAGCGTTGTTGAAATATGAACATTTCTAAAAAAATTACATTAAGCCCCGCCCACTCAATACTAGCAATGACATCAACACCAACATTAATAGGGCACATCTGTGGACCATGGGCTTGGCTACCTGTGTACCACATACAATATAAATCCAATGTGTCGTTCTGGAGATTTTGTGTTTACAATCTCTATTTGGCAAAACCACATTAGGCCCCACACACTATGCATATCAATGAGATTCAACGTTTTTATACTTTAGGCACGTGGACACTAGCTATATGAAAGAAAACGAACCAACAGTTGTTAAAATATGAGCATTTCAAAATATTTACATTAAGCCTGCCCACTCATTAATATACAAGATATCTTCACCCCAAAAAATAGGGCACATCATCGGACCACGGGCTATCTGTGTACCACATATGACATGAATCCAATGTGCTGTTCTTGAGATATCGTGTTTACAAGCTAGGCATAACACACACACACATACTGTACACACACCCATACTTACGTAGGCAGCAATTCGAGGATGCAATTTTGGGTGTAGTGCACACGCTCCTTGTAATCTGCATAATCTATTCCTCCCTGTATGTTATCATTTGACCAATCACCTTACCTTCGTTCCCCTCCTCAAGCTAGAACTAAACACGATAAGTTAGCATCAACAATCATCTATGGAAGTCTATTAAAATCATTTTAAAGATGAATTGCTCATTTGATCATACAATCAAATGAAGGCCGCGGTAGCTAACTATATATAAACAATAATTCAATGCGCTATGAAAATGTTTGAAAAAGAGAGGTCCCAAGCGGATTATTTAACACAAATCACTGCAAGAAGCTGAGGATTGTAGCCCCCTCAAAAAAAATGATGAAAGTTTTTCAATGTTAAGAAGGCATGTTGTTCTCTTTGAAGAGGGCACTTTTCAAATGTTGAAGAAAATAAATGGGGGTAGAGGGCAAGTGCTGTCTATGATGCCATGGGTATTCATAACATGAGACATGCAACAGGGCCCTTTGGTGACCCATAGGTCCCATGCATGCTAACAGGAGCATCACCATGGCGGGTGTGAGGGTGTATCACCCCCCAAAAATGATTTTCAGAAGAAGAAAATTGCAGTTTGTCTGGAAAATTATGCCGTTTATCAGGAAAATTATCGCATTTTCTGAATTTACGGGAAGTTCAATGTATAAAGTGTCGTTAGGGAGAAGATCCATCCAGACTGTCTCCTGTCGGGTAAAATCTTGTTCGCTTGGTTTGCGAAAAAAAATTGGCAGAAATTTACAGTAAAACTCCATTTAATTAGAACTGGTCGGGACTGATAGTTGGCATGCACTAAAATGTTGGTGCAAATTAAATTGCTATATGAAAAACTGCACAAGCGTTGCATAGAGGAAAACATCATGATCACAGAAAGCAGAAACAGAAATGCCAAATAAAACTACCATGGAAGCACCGTGATACCACATGATGCCAACATGACCTGTGTGGGGGAAGCCGAGAGGAAGCCCATAGGCCGAATACATCACTGGTAAATCCCAAGACGAAACTTAAAGATAGGAAATTGGAATTTAAGATCTTGATACCAAGCAGGAAATGTGGTGCAGGTTGCAAACATCATGTAGAAGATGAAATTAAGCATACTTGGTATTAGCGAAAGCCATTGGACTGTAAGTGGAAGAATGAAGTTGGTGTCAGGGGACACAATACGCTGGAAGAGATGATGACATACATGCTGTCAATGGAAGCAGAGCGTGCCCTGATCAGCTGATTGACTGGACCCCTAAACGAGTGGATTATTAAAGCAAGATTTTACTCAAAGTATATCAAGATGATCATCATCCATGTATATGCTCCCACTGAGGATAAAGTTGATGAGACGAAAGATGACTTCTACCGGAGACTTCAGGATGGCACTGATAGTGTATACAAGCATGATCACTACTGGAGCTATGCCAAAGTAAAGGGAGAGAATGTTGCATACCCACAAGTCATGGAAAGACATAGACTAGGAACCAGGAACGGCAATGGTAGCAGACTGTGTGAGATGTGTGATCTGAAAAAAACTGGTGATCACAGGAACGTTGTTTCCGCACAATAATATCCACAAAGCTACATGGATATCTCTGGTTGGTCAAATTGACCATATTCTTGTCAGCAGGCGCTTTAAAAAGTCTGTCCTAGCTAAAAGGGTATATCGTAGCACTTGCGGATGTGGGAAGTAACCACGATCTAGTAAAAACAACTATACAACTTCAACTGAAGGCTGTCATCAAGGAAATGAACGGGAGGAGAGGGCGCTTCAGCACAGCCATACTACAACAATAAGAAGTGAGTCAGATGAGGTTTAAAATGGGTTTGGTTTGGTTTGGTTTGTTGATGTTTAACGGCACCGCAAGAGTCAGAGGGTGTTAAAAATTTACGGTGCAAAAGTTAGGACAGAGATGAATGGGAGAGGGAGAGGGGATAGAAAGGAGAGAAAAAATAAAGGTAATAAAAAGGAAGGATAGATAGGATAGTAAAGGGGGAAAGTTGGGTAAGGATTAGATCAGGTGAAATAAGTTGCTATTGCAGAGGAAGGTGATGATCTTGGAGGGGGATTGTTCTTGAAAAGATTAGAAATGGAGGTGAAGGGAGAAGGGCTTAAAATAGAACTGAGAAATATGAAATATATATGCAGCACTACAGGATGAAAATGAAGGAACTGAGCAAGATAGTCCGGTTGAAGATATGTCAAAGATCTTAGAGAAAACCTACACAAAAACAGCAGAAAAAAAGTGCTGGGAAGGAAGAAGTGGAGAAGGTAACTATGGATAAGTAAAGATGCATGGCAGCTGATAGAGGAGAGAAACAACATCCACCAAAAGATACTAGGAACAAGGTCAGAGAGAGAAATGGAAGAAGACAGAGAAAGAGACAGAGGTTAAACAGAGAATAAGAACTGATGAAAGGAAATGGATTGATGACATTGCAACAGAAGCAGAAAAAGCTGCAATAAATTAAAACAGTATGACACTCTACACCCTGACAAAAGTTAAATGTAATGAGAGCTTAAGGCAGAGTATAGAATGTCAAGGATAAAAATGGGCCAAGTGGAAAAGAAGAGTTAAAGGACATGTGGAGGAACGTTTTAAAGAAGTCCTGAATAGGGAAGAACCACAAAGACCAGTGACGTATGCAAGACGGAGAAAATCAACAAGTAGCTGAGATCAGCACTGAGAGAGTCAGTCGACATGAAATGATGGAAGCACTCATGAAGCTAAAGAATGGAAAGTCGCCAGGTATTGACTCAATAATAGCTGATTTATTAAAGAACAACTTGGAATTTACCATTTTCAGAATAAAGGAGCTTTTGACGTGATATGGGAAGAAGAAGACTAACGAGCAACTGGAAAGGCTTGTTAGTGAATCTGCCCAGACTGGATAGGCTTGATAGTGAAACTGCCCAAAAATAGTGACTTGAAGCAGTGCCAACACTGGCATGGAATAACTCTGCTGAGTGCCTTCAGCAAAGTACTCAGTAGAATTTTGATTGACAGAATAAGAAATAGAAATTGAAGACAGGTTCAGGACAGAACAAGCAGGGTTCAGGAAAGGAAGAGGGACTACGGAACATAACTTCATCCTAAAAAATATCATTGAACTAGGTAATGAATGGCAGGCAACTTTCCACCTAAACTTTGTTGACTTTGAAAATACCTTTGACTTTGTTCATAGGGATGGCTTGTGGAGTCAGCTAAAGATGGTCTGGGAATTAGACCAAAAATTTCAATATACCAATAAAAGAAAAGAAAATTTCACACCTTATTCACGTTTCTTTATCATTATCAATGCTTTAAGATTTCAATGTGCAGTGCCCAAGGGGAGAAAACACAATATTTTAAATAAAAAAAAAGTTAAACAGGGAAGTAACATGTCCATATTCCTTTTCCTGATAGTAGTGGACTGGGTAATGTGTAACACAACTGGACTGGGTAATGTGTAACACAGCTAAACTGGTAATGTGTAACACAGCTCGACTGGGTAATGTGTAACACAACTGGACTGGGTAATGTGTAACACAACTGGACTGGATAATGTGTGACACAGCTGGACTGGGTAATGTGTAACACAAGTGGACTGGGTAATGTGTAACACAGCTGGACTGGGTAATGTGTAACACAGCTAGACTGGGTAACGTGTAACACAACTGGACTGGGTAACATGTAACACAACTGGACTGGGTAACATGTAACACAACTGGACTGGGTAATGTGTAACACAGCTGGACTGGGTAATGTGTAACACAGCTAGACTGGGTAATGTGTAACACAACTGGACTGGGTAACATGTAACACAACTGGACTAGGTAACATGTAACACAGCTGGACTGGGTAATGTGTAACACAACTGGACTGGGTAACGTGTAACACAACTGGACTGGGTAATGTGTAACACAGTTGGACTGGGTAATGTGTAACACAGCTGGACTGGGTAATGTGTAACACAGCTGGACTGGGTAATGTGTAACACAACTGGACTGGGTAATGTGTAACACAACTGGACTGGGTAATGTGTAACACAGCTGGATTGGGTAATGTGTAACACAGCTGGCCATGATGAAAATGGAATAAGATGGAACTACACAACCAAACTTAATGTTGTACATTTTGCTGATGATATTGTCCTAATATTAAGCACAAAGAACAAGGAGAAAGCTGGAAGAATAGGCTGGAAAGTTACCATGAAGAAGACAAAGATTACGAGAGTAAATGCACGCAATGATGCAATAACTATGAACTGAGAAACAATAGATGATGTGAAAAAGTTCACGTTCCTTGGAGCAGTGGTATCAAAAGAAGAGGGAGTAGGTGACATGGAAAGCAGAATCACAAAAGCCAGAGGGACATTCATCAAGCTGAGGAAGATATGGAATTCTACAAATATCAGCAGAAAAACAAAGATCAAGCTGAATTAAGTGCTTGTGAAGTCCGTTCTCCTTTATTGATGTGATACATGGAAGAGTATGAAAAAAAAAGAAACCGACATTGATACATTTCAGAATAAATGTCTGCTAAGCCTACTTAAAATAAGATGTCAAGATAGAGTGACAAATGAAGAGTTGATGACCGGAGCAAACACAAAACGAATAAGAGATAAAATAACGAATAGGAAATGGAAATGGCTTAGGCATATGCTTAGACAAGACCATGGAAATGACTGTAATGTAGCATTGACCTGGGCCGGAGGGAAATAGAAAATGTGGACACCCAAAAAGAACATAGTGACAAATGGTGGATAAAGAGAGGACCAAAGCTGGGCTGACTTCCCGAGGTACAGCCAGAGCAGCAGTAGCTGACAGAGATGGCTGGAGGCATTCAGTGAAGGCCTTATGCACCACTTGACACAGCAGATAGGTGAGGTGAGGTGCAATGTGATGGAATTTTTGTTGGATGTCAGCACAATCTTTCCTCAGCACAGGGTCATAGGAAGGGTCCCATCACAGAGGCAAGAACCCACATATTTCTGTGTTATAAACAAACAACTTGCACTGTTCAATAACTTTAATTTCAGAAATTTTTCTTCTATGTTCTTCATTTTTGGGAAATTTTCTTCAACTTTCAGGAAATTTCCTTTCTATTCGGGAATTTTTATTTCATTTTCGGGAAATATTGCAAAATTTTACCATCATTTGTATCAATTTCATTTCAATAAGTCCACTTTTACCTCCCAACTGGGAAGGAAGCATGCAACCTGCAGGAAGATGAAATCCTCTCAGAAAGCAGTATTCCTCCTTGTCCCCACTTCCTACGCCTCAGGAGTGCACCGCTGCAGAGGCTTACTGTCGGGACAGTCATATATTTTTGTTGGGTAAAACAAACAGCATCCCCTCCCCCTCCAAGTCACCCAGTCGTTGGACCTTTGTGACGCCCCTGCATGCAAGTCTGATGCTTCGCAACAAGATTCGCATATTAAACCCAAATAATTATTGCTAAGAAACTGCATTTACAAAAACTAATGACAATCCAGGTGCGCAGATCTATGTCTGAGTTTGAGGGGGCGAAAACTTGAGCAGTGGCGAAGCTATAGAATTTTTTCGGAAGGGCAAAGGAAGTAAAAATTCCATAAATGTGTGAGTACCCCCTTCCCTTCCTCCCTCCATAAAAAATAAAATAAAGTATGCAAACCTAAAAGAAATTTGTGATGTGTTTCGGCACATGCGTGTAAGACAAGATTGCCATCTTGGCCGATTACCTGCCAAATATGGCAAATTTGGCAGGCTTGAAAATTGTTTGGCCGGTAAAAATCATTCAGTACTGATTTTAGCCGTTTTTAATATTTTGCTACACTAAACTTATTCCCTCCTTATTTTCACATTTAACTCATCAAAAAAAATTAACTCACACATATCTATTTTTAACATTTATGATATTAAAGCGTTGAAATTCCTAGTATACCATCAAATGGTTTGGTTTGGTTTGTTGATGTTAACCGGAAACGCGGCAGTCACAGTCAAATGTGCCAAGAGGGTGTTAAAAAATTAAGATGTGAGTTAGGGCAGAGAAGAGAAAGGGAGGGAAAATGGGGTGAATTTGGGAAACAAATTAAAGTGATAAGAGGTGTAGAAGGTTAGGTGTAGAAGGGGAGGAAAGGAAAGATTAGATATGGTGGAATAAGTTGTTGTTGCAGAGGAAGGTGATGAAGTTGGAGGAAGGATTGTTTTTTAATAGATCAGAATTTAAGGTGGGTGTGGAGAGAAGAGATCATGAGTTCAAGTATAGAGGACAGGTTAAGAGGTGTTTTGTTTGTTTGATAAGGGCTTAACGGCACCATCACAACGAGGGTCAAATTGTGCCTGTGAGGTCTGATCATTCTAAAGTAGGAAGGAAAGAAAACAGGGGAAGAATGAAGAAAATACAAGAACTAAAAGTCAGAAAGCTGGGATCGAGAGAGGTGCATGGGTGAGAAAAAAAAAGTAGAGAGAGGGGGGTGGGAGAGGAGGACTAAATATGATTGTAGAGGGAAGGATGATGAAGGAAGGAGATCATTTCATCCGGAGGGTTTTTCTGGAACTCGGCAATTGAGATGTGTGAGGAGCGAGGGAAACTCTGGGAAGGTTGTACAGGGGGCAAGCAAGGACAACGTCATGGACTGTGAGGGTGCAATGGCAATTGTTGCAGAGGGATTGGGGGGAGCCAATAAGGAGGTGGGAGTGAGTGAGGTGGGTGTGACCTATTCTAAGACGGGTAATATGAATGTTGTCGACACAAGAGAGGTTGTGGATGGTGGTTTGATCAGAATGGTGGGCTGGATGAAGTGGAGTTTGTTATCAATTTGGTAGTTCCATATGGTTTGCCAGCAACCACGAACAAGGGAAGCGATAAGCGATTTGATGTCAGAAAGGGTTTTGGGAAAAGGAGTAGAGGGAGGTTGTGGGCAAGCTTAGCGGCTGCATCATCCCTGTCATTGCCAGGGATGCCAACACGGCTGGGTATTCAGAAAAAAAGAATACTTTTTCTGCAGAGGGTGGGTGAAAGGAGTTTCCTCCGGAGGAGGTGGGATGTGGAGTTATGCCATTTGAGATTAAGTAAAAAAGTAAGGACAACCTTGGGAGTCTGAGAAGATGGCAAAGCGGCTGAGCAGAGAGTACTCAATAAAGTTGAGGGCGAGGAGGATGGCCTTTGCCTCAGCTGAAAAGATGGACGAGTAGTTGGGAAGCCTGCTACTAAGGGTGATGTCTTGGATGACAGCAGCAGCAGCGGTCTTGTAGCCTTCCTTGGAGCCATCAGTATAAAAGGAGGTGCAATATGAGAGTTGGTCCTTGATTTGGTTGTGGAGATTGATGAAGAGGTTAGGGTGGGTTTGGGTTTTGTTATGAGTGGAGAGACCCAGGTGGATAGAATGGAGGGGGTGGCCTAGGTAGGAAAAGTGGGCCAGGAGAAGGTGCCAGGAGTGGCGGGGTTGATGCCCAGATGGAGGAGGTATGATTTGATGCGTAAGCTAAAGGAAGGGGATAGAGTTTCAGTCCTACCAAAGAGGGTGGAGAAATTGGGGTACCTAATGAGGTTGTAAACAGGATTCTGGGTGTTGGTGAGGACTCTAAAAGCATTAAAGAGGCTGAGATTACTACACCTTGGCAGAAAGGGGAGTTCGTTGGCTTTAACATGAAGGCTGTTGATTGGGGAGGTCCTGTAGGCACCCAGACAAAGCCTGAGGGCTTAGATCGGTGTTGCAGGTAGGGAAGAGAGGGCCGGGAAGGAGATGGGAGTGGGTGAGAGAGAAGTGACCGAGGCTGATATGTGGGTGACAACGTCTTCCCTGCAATTGCGAATGTGCAGGGGGTGTTAGTCCTGACTTGGGCTTGATGGTGTGAAGTTTGTTGCTGGTCTCGAAATTCTAGGAGTCTTGCCAAGTCTTATTGATGTAGCTGGAAATGGAGAGATGGAGGCCCGAGTGCAGAATTGGAAATGGAGAGATATTATTTGACAGAGCTTTGTTGGCGGCTCTGTCGGCTCTCCCATTGCCAGGATGCTGATGTGGTTGAGGATCCAGAAAAAGATAATTTTCTTCCCTAAGGAGGAAAGAGCGTGAAGTTTGTTGAGGATTTGTAGAATGAGAGGGTTGGACCAGAGCATGTTGAGGATGCCAGTGAGGACAGATTTAGAGTCAGAGAAGATGATGAAACGGGGGTGGAAGGAGAGTTTTATGAGGAGGACGGCCTTTGCTTCAAAAGAGTAAATACAATTTTCATCAAATGGTGTGATGGAGCAAAAGCAAAATTATATTTTTATCTTGTATTATTCATTGTTTGGTACTGCTTTCAATGATTCAATCCATTGGAAACTGATTTGGCCATTTTTTGTCTGATTTTCAATGGATATTTGGCATACTTCTGGCAAACCTGGTGTAAGATATTATTAAATAATTCTCTGATGATATGTCCGATTCACACAGGTTCTAATTTTGTGATTCGTTTTCATCTGAAATCTAAATTTTGAAACCTGTTTTCTGAAATCTTGATCGAGAAAGTGGTTTTGGGTTTATATAATTATCACAAATTCATACTTAAGTGTGAATGGGAATTAAATTAATGAGCAAAATTTCCTTTTACGGTCTTGTTTAGTCTGACAAAACATGAATTTGAAAATATTCTTCCAGATTAAGTTGGTTTCTGGGGCAATATTGCCTTTTTTCAGCTGAAAGTATGAAATGTTTTCAAGATTTAAGTCACATTGGTGCAAAAATAGTTTTCCTAAATATTTGAAACCCATTCTTCAGAAAACAGGTAATTTTACAGGTTTTTCATGATTTTGTTATGTCATAAAGTAGAAAAAACACATCTAATTTCTGCATCCGATTGCCGATTTGAAAGGGATTCACAAATGAGATTTTTTTCCTGATTTATGTATTCTGACAAACTTGAAAATTGATTCGCCGAAATGTACACTGCTGAGCTAATGCTATGACCTCAGAGTTCTTCAGATGTATAAATCATTTTTAACTTGAAATTTGCAAGAAAAAACAGAAAATTATTTTCATACTAATATAAATTAATGCATCCAATTGAGGATATGATAACATCCTCCCATTGCTGCAGAAACAGTTTGATGTGTGTCTATGCCTCAAATAGAGTATATCCTCTAATTACTGTTCCAGCATTTAAGTGTGCATTCATGCCTCAATTAGAGGACATCCTCCAATTGCTGTTCAGGGACTTTCAAAATATTGAAATCAATAACCCTAATTAGAGGATATACGTTTTAGGCGGCGCTACACCACTAAACACCTCACACACAACCTCCTCTAATTAATGACATTTTACAGACATTATCTGAAATCATCCAAAATATTATTTTGTGGTTTCTGTGTAAATTCCCTAAATTCAATTAGAGGATATCCTCGAATAAAGATTCACAAAAAAAATCTCCTCCAATTGATGTGTGTGTAGATTCACATATCCTCGAATTGATGCTAATGCAAGTACATACATACACACATACATACACATGCACAACAAGCGAAATGGATAGATTCCTGATGCTGATCGCATCAGAACCAAAAATTAATGAAATACAACATTGAACCTTTCTTTTTTCGCACGGTAATCAAAGGTACCACAATTTGTTGTCTGTTATTTTATTCTTTTTAAAAGTGGAAAACGACCCTAAAATGCCATCAGCAACAACTGAACTATAAACATTCCTCAAGGTCTACGTCATAAAATGTGATAAAAGTACATCATTAACTTGGTGATTATTTTCATGAAAGTACATCATTAACTTGGCGATTGTTTTCATGAAAGTACATCATTAACTTGGTGATTATTTTCATGAAAGTACATCATTAACTTGGTGATTATTTTCATGATAGTACAGCATTAAGTTCATGATTATTTTCATGAAAGTACATCGTTAACTTGGTGATTATTTTCCAAAACAAAATAAAACATCCATTATCAGAACAGATATGAAGAATATATTTGCAAAGTAATTTGCAATATTAGCCAGCATTCATATCTACATGACAACCTGACCTCTTCAAAGGATACATTTTGACCTTAGAAAAGTCAAAAGATTCATTTTCGGGTCAACATCAATAGCTGTGACCTGAAAACAAAAAGTGAAAATAAGTAAATAGAATGTTTCACAAATCAGTCAAACATGAATAGTTTTTTATCTATGCCAAAGCTCTAATGCAAGGCAAAGTAAACTAAAGTTGACCATAACCCTTCCAACATATCAATATGCGGATATCTCTAATTGGTCATTCCCTTCGTCGATGAATTGACTACTGTACTTTACCATATTTGGTGGTGGCCTAACGCCCATTCTCGAGTTCTGGAACTCGCGTATCAATAACATAACAATAAAGTTTACGTGCGGCAACCAGCTACAAAGGGGAAAACGAGCCTACACTCCTGTAAACTTTCAGTTAAAAGAAGTACTTAGCTATGCGAAAACTTAGCTTTGAGCTTATTTTGATGCATTTTTTCACTGAAAAGTTGCTGGAAAATTCTTGTGTTTGCCACTCAAGTGAAAAGACCAAGTGCTCAAATCTTAATCTTATTTGATATTTATCCAGAATTTAGCACCAGAAAAGCGAACCGTCCTATCGCAAAAGGGAAAACAAACCTCGCTTCAGTGCATTGGCCTATGAACAAATCATTTGCGCTATAAAAACTGTCAAATTAAGCTCACTTTTAAGTTGTAATGCTAAATCTTTAATGTGTGTAAATGCTGAAAACTTGTTCTGTTCATTGGTTCACAATTTATGAGACAAAGTGCCCATATTTTATATTTATTTGATTTTTCGACCAAGATTTTGCGTGCGCCTTTCCATCATGCTGACCTTAAGAATAACTGCATCCCTCATAAACGCTGATTAACTCACCTTTTGGCCATTGCAAAAGAAAATGAGGGTGGAAACATTGCTTTTGTCTGCCATCTTGGTCAAAAGGCTGTTAAAAATACAAGAGAAATGGAAAGAATAAATGTCACAGTAAAAAATCAAAGTTAGCCCTTGCAACTAATTAATTTACCTTTTGGCCTGGGTCCTGCTCCCCATCTGGCCTGGGTCCTGCTCCCCATCTGGCCTGGGTCCTGCTCCCTACCTGGCCTTGGTATGTTGTCCCTAATTGCTCCCCATCCTTTCTCCACAATTCCCATTTGTACATACCTGTTTGTCTGATTCTTTCATCCTCTAGCCTGTTACTTCCACCAGCTTGAAGCTCTAGCTTTGCAAGTGCCAGTACTGAACACAACCAAGTTTGACAATGCTATCAGACAGAAAGATCATTTATAGGAAGCAAAGGTGAAATGCTTACCTCTCCCTTCGTTTGACCTGTGTATTTTATGGTAATCCCAAATTGTACTTTGATAATTGCTGTAATTGTATATTTTTGCTTCTTATTTGCCATGGTAATATTTGTATATTGTTGATAGGTATAAGACTTGATGTGGGCTGCACAGCAGACGGTATTTCCATTAAATAAGGAGCTGTCAATATTAGTATTCTCTAGCTGTGACATAATGCCATGACCGTGTATCATTTATGACATGGACTGTTTGTATTGTTTGTTGATTTTTTTGGTTTCCATGGTCGATGCATCTAACCTTATATTAAAGTGAAGTTTAGAAAATTTGATTGGTCTGAAAATTACTGGTTCTAAATTTGTCTTTTTTTATTACTGGATTTATGAAAATTGGTGGTATTGACGCAATTGCAACCAAATTTCCAAAGAATTTGAAAACATAAGATCATGCATGCAGTACTGTAATATCAAGACATTTAGAACCAAACTTTTGACTATTTCAGATCTAATATCTAGAACTACAAGAAAATTTTTGCACTATAATTCTGAAAAATGGTAAATTAAAATGTTTTACCCCTACAGCTGAACAGTCTACCTACAATGCGCGGTGGGGTAGGAGTAGGAGTAGGAAAAGCCTTGAAATCCCCACCTGGGCCTGCCCTTATAAGCGCCGCCCTCAGCTTAGAAGGACCATGAAAAATGGGTCCTCCAAAATTTGAGAAATTTTCATCGTTTTCTTCAACGAAATTTAGTCAATATTAGATAACAAAGCCAAAATGCCCCTTCACAGCCCCGACACTAAATGTTTTATTTCTCTAACCAAAAATTTTACCTGTTATATTGATACATGATGTAATACAAAACTGAGAAAAGAATGAAACTGAGAAAAAGTAATCATGAAAGTTTGATTTAAGTGAAAACAAAATAAGCCACACATTAGCGCAAATTTACATTTTCTTAGGTGTGACTTTTGACGTCGAGGGAAAATGCCCCATTTGTCCCATTACAACTCAAAGAATCCACCAGCCACCGTTTTGGCTAAAAGTCTATTATGCATTTGGTTGGTTGGTTTACCAGTTTATAACGTCCCAACAAACCTCCATTGGAGTATTTAAGTCAAGACGCCCACAGCCGTATTCCTCACCTTGAGTGCGCTATTGAGGCTTGGAGTCCCTTTTATGAGAAAGATAAGTTCATTTTGGAGCAGCTTCAGCGAAGAGCCACTAGACTTATTCCCAAAATAAGGAATCTCTCTTATTAATCTAGGTTGCGAATCCTTGGTTTGACCACGCTCGAGTTGAGAAGAGTACATGGCCATATGATTCAGATTTTTAAATTCCTATCTGGTGGTGGTGCTTTGTCTTCCTGTTATTTCTTGCATGTTTCAGCTAATCCTCATGTGACACGTAGTAAGTTTGAAGTTGACCAAAGAGTTCTCAAGGATTGATATTCGGCTTTTTAGCTTTTCGCAAAGAGTTGTTAATGAGTGGAATGGTTTGCCTGAGTGAGTGGTTAGCTCTAATTCTTTTCACAATTTCAAGGTCAACATTGATTAGTTTATTACTAACTCTGGACATCTTTGATTTTTTTATAGATTTTTTTGTGGTGGTGGTGGTGTTAGTTTGGGCTTTTTATGGGGTAACTAACCCTTCTTAGCCCGTAATCTTGTTATGTTATGTTATGTTATTAACCACTTGTGGAGCACTGGTTGGAGACCCACAGGGAATCAAACCCGGAATGCTATATTGGAAAGCTGAAGCTTTACCAAACTGCCACAATGTAATGTCATCTGTACTTCCAAGACAATTTGTATGTATTTTTAAATTACTGAAAACATTTTTGGTTTGATTATTGACATACGGTATATACATACATTTTACAAGAAAATGTTATGCCCATCTTTTGATGTACCTAATATTTTTAATAAGTACGTGTACTAGTTACAGGTAGAGAATACTCTGATGTTATCAATAAAGCTCTGTCTCTTTATATTATTAAAAATCTGCATCAACAAGACCTGCAAGAATGTAAATAACAGTCTTTAAGTGCAGAATCAAAACAACATGTGATTATAAAAACAGACAAAAACAAGTTGAACATCAACCCTGCACCCTCTTTCTGTTGGAAAAGATCCCTTTATGAAGTCAAGAATGGCTACTAATGCAGCTCTAGACACGTATCCATATGATTACAGTACCTTAGTAAATTTCTACCAAACTGTGCTATTTTTTCAGAGCCTATACCATTACCTCTATGCAAAAATTGATACACCTCAAATTTTGAAAAACTAGGTCACAAGATAACAACAGGGTTAGTCTGAGAAAACAATAATCATATTCATGACAGTTTAACAAAGCCAAAATTGAGAGAAAATGAGCCTTTTCCATACTTTCTTTGATATTTGGTTGTTCACGGCTTCAGAAAGAGAGCTGCAAGTGAGGTTTCAGTGCATACATTACTCCATGCATTCTTGAGGGAAGTCCGTATGCTCCGTCCCGTATATATGTTTAATTGCGTGAGCATTGGTAATAAAAATTGACATTCGTCACTACTCAAAAAGAGGGACGAAATGATATGGGGCGAACAGACTTGAGTTACAACAAATAACAGGTACTGTAGACACTGGCGTAGCCAGAGGGGGGGCCACGGGGGCCATGCCCCCCCCCCCCCCAATCCCATATTTACAAAAATTAAATTACACCTATATGCCTATGTATCGTACAGATGCGCATACATGAAATGCGAATCTCCCTGCATTCCCTGTAATGTAAATTCGTTGTATCCCTGTGAAACAAAACAAAAAATAATTCAAATTTTTAAATGAAATTTTGACGCAATTATTAATTTGTCAAGAGCCGTGAACTTGCCAAGCCTGTTCTTACGCGATGACGATGGAAGATGGCGCCATTCTGCTACTGCTTTGCGATAACAAAGTACTACAAGAGCCCCATTATTTTGCTCAAAACTGTCCACAA
Source organism: Chiridota heheva (assembly GCA_020152595.1). NCBI lineage: Eukaryota > Metazoa > Echinodermata > Holothuroidea > Apodida > Chiridotidae > Chiridota > Chiridota heheva. The sequence goes on from JAIGNY010002050.1 coordinate 454,441, forward strand.
ATAGAAATCAATTTGTCTAAACTCTGAAGGCGGTAATTAAATTCGGTTGAACTTGAATTTTAAAAATGTCACTTTTCGCATATGGTTTTTCAAAAGGAAAAGGGAAAACACTGAAGAAGGTAATGTATGCCCAGTCCAGTAAATATATTAATGATATGTATACATAAGTGACCATTTGTTGTTCTTCTATCGTCTTTGATATAGCCTATAGGCTTAGTTCCACGAGTTTTATAAAGCTATTTGTCATCGTCGGTGTGGGTGAAGCAAACACACATTTTTTATATATGTTCACAGTCCAGAAAATAGGATGGCGGGAACAGAAAATGACGGAAATTTTAGGGTTACTTCGTTTTCGACTTCGTAGTGGGGATTTACTTTTGAAGGACCATATAAAAACTTCCCATGCTAATGCAAGATACCTATCATCCTTGATTCAAAATGAACCTATTTGCGTTGCTGGTGACATGATTAGGGAAAGTGTTGTTGCTAACATAAAAAAAACACAGTTCTGGTCTATCATGGCTGATGAAACATTGGATCGCCAAAAAAGGGAACAACTGGCAATTGCTATAAGATATGTTTCATCTAGCGATTCTGGAGTTTGGAGATTGCATGAGGACACGGTAATGGTATTGGACTTGATTTCTGACATCAAATCTAATAATCCTGGTGAAATTGAGCATAATGAAACCAAGTTGAGTGGCAAAGCTATTGGAGAAACATTGCTAAGAAAGATATGTGAGCTCGGTTTGAATCTGTCTCTTTGTGTGGGACAAGGCTATGATGGGGCAGGAGCCATGGCCAGTGAGCGGGTTGGTGCTTCAGCAACAATAAAAAAAGGCAGCTCCATTGGCCTTTTATTTTCATTGCACCATGCACTGCCTAAATTTGAGTGCTTCCGCAATGTTGTGCGAGAAATTTCATCGACTTTTCGAGCAAGTGCAAAAAAACCGGATCTGTTGAAGAGCCTCATAGAAAGTGACTCTGGTATTTTCATGACCAAGAAGCACCTGATTACGTTGTGCGAAACACGTTCTGTGGAACGACACACAGCAGTTGTAACATTTATGCAACTTTTGAAATATATACTAGATGCCTTATCGGAAATCAAATGCTGGGCATCACCTTGCGACAGAAACAAAGCAGAAAGCCTTGAAAAATTGGTGTGCAACTCAGAATTTGCAGTTGCTTCAGTCATTTTTGAGAAACTGTCAAGATTGATGCTTACAGTCTCCTGAGTCTTACAAACAGTGGGGGAGATTTATCCCAAGCGTTAGCCTTAGTAAACCGTCTCCAGTCTGTTCTCAAAGAATTGCAAAGTGAAGGGGAGTTCCATGACCTGTATCAAAAGGCAGAATCAGTCGCACAATATGTGATAGAGGTGGAATTGCGAAAACCACGCATTGCAGCTAGAAGCTCATACCGACCAAATGCTCAAACATCGGCAACACCACCGAAGGCTATTACAGAGTCAACTTTTTTTTATCCAGCCATAGACTACATTATTGGAGACATCAAGCACAGATTTGGACCACATCAACAACACCTTTTTTTTATCCAGCCATAGACTCCATTATTGGAGACCTCAAGCACAGATTTGGACCACATCAACAAGAGATTATGAAACTTAACTACCTTGTACCAAATTGTATGGAATTCGCTAAACAAGCTGACGGCGAGAGGCAGTGGAATGATTTAACTCCTGCTATTGAGGTGTATGCAAGTTTGATCAGAGATCTTTTCATGATTGTTAAGGGCGAATACATGTTATGGAGGAAGAAATGGGAAAATGTTCCTGTCAAGTCCCGACCATCTTCATCCGTCTGTGCCCTGGATCATTGCTCTGAAATGTTTCCTAACATATCACTGTTGCTCCAGTTGCTGGCAACTTTGCCAGTGACTTCTGCACAGGCCGAGAGAGTCTTTTCAAAAATGAAAAGAACCCTTACAGCTATTTGGTCAATAATGACGGAAGCCCGACTGGAGGCACTTATTCTATTACAAATGCATAGGGCCCATTGCCCAGACGTGGAATCAGTTATCGACAGATTTGCCATAAAATCAGTGCGGCGGTTGAATCTAAAATTATAATTTGGTAAGTTTGATTGTCAAATCTTACTTCCAACCTTTCGACTCCAAGTAACAAGTAAGTACAATGTCACCTCACTCAACCCCTCATTTTTCAATATTCTGGAGTCAAAAATATTGGCCAGGTGTGCAAGTGTGATCAATGATCTTCTGTTTCCTTTACAAATATCTTCTTTTGACATGTACCCCCTTCCCCCATAAAAACTCGGGAGGCATCAACCCAAACTGCCCCTATATCGCTACGCAATAGAGTTTGAATAAATTGTACTTCGGCAAGTATGTGGCGGGGGCAGGTGGCACAGTTCCCCCAATTTGTTTGGCAAGCAAGAATTCGGGCAAAATGTACAGCAAAATTTTGGCAAAATTGTGAACAATAAAAAAAAACAGCCTCAAATTTGCAAGTTTTTGGCCTGGGAAGTGCCATTTCCGGCAATCTATAGGCAGCATTTATTGGAAAAATTTCTCTGAACGCTACGCGCCAACCCATGGTGGCGCTCCGCTTAGATACTGTCACGGGTCAAAATTCATACCAATGAGTGGCCCCCCCAAACAAAAAACCTGCCTACGCCAATGACTGTAGATACACATAGATTGGGCATTTGAAATCCCTTCTCAACAGCTAAGGTTGTATATATTACAGATTTCACCCGCCGGTTAATAAACCAATTACAAAGCAGTGGTTAGGAACCCACAAAATAAATAGAAGAACTACCTGAAATGAGCATTCAATATATTACAAAGACTGCACAGCTTTTTGAGAATTTCTAGAAAAACATTAAACAATAAGTGCCTCACATCTTGGTTGAGCTTAAAAGAAAATTGTTTTCATTTTCAGAATGCTGGGCTCAGTTGCGACGCTATAGGGACATATGTCTCCCACCCCCAACAAGATCGCTTTATCCCCACTTTTCCCCAGTAAGGTGACATATTTTGTCAGATTTATAGGATTCCCCACCTTCCCATGAGACAAATTTTCCCCTCCCCCTCCCACCCCCAAGTTGGGTTAAGTCATAAGCAAACGCCCAGGACAAGAAAAAGAAAAAATTCCAAAAATGGAAGAAAATTGTCTGGATGCGAGGAAATTTTCTGAACATTGGCCAAAAGATTTCGAAAATTGGCCAAATTACCTGATAAATAAAGGAAATTTTCCAAAAATCGAATCTGGGACAAAAAGGAAGAAAATTTCCTGAAAATGGAAATGTTCAAAAATCCAAAAAAATTGTCAGTTAGATGAAAAATTCCTGAAAATTGGCCAAATTACCTGATTTTACTTGAAACAAAAAATTTGTAATGTAGAAAATACAAAAATAGAACATAATTGCCTGGAAATTTCCAGAAAGTGAAGCGAATGCTTCTTGAAAATTGATTTTGCAAAATAGAGACCTTCATTTTTAACCACTTTTTCAGACTTTCTGTGTGCAAAAGAATGTAAGCCCATTTTCCGAATTTCTGGCAATTGCCTGGTCCCCCAATTTCTATGCCAGGGCGAACGAGGAGGAAGAAAAAATGGCAATTAACCAGTGGTGTTACTAGGGGAACAGGAATGGGCCCCATCCAATTTTTTCCTGTGCCCCCTTTGCTTTCAGCTTTCACCATTTTATTGCGAAACAAAATACCTGCAGAAATGTATGCAGATGCATCGTGAGTTTGTGCCAGACTTCATAGTTTGTAGGTTACGTGGAAGATCTGATGCATCTATGAGCATAACGTATATACAGGCTCAACATTTTTAAGAAGGAAAAGAGAGTTCGACTGAAAAAGATTCTCCTTTTCTTGCAAAATTTGACGGATTTTCTTTGAGCAAGAAAAAAATTGGCGGCAAATTACCGACAAAATATGCAGGCGACATTTTTCTTTACTTTCCACATTTTGTGACCTTTTTGACTCAAAAATCCAATCATGATTCTCCACCCGAATTTTCTTCTGCACCTCCTTATCTGAGTTAACCGAGAGCCCTGCCGCACTTTCTACTTCATTATTTTTACATAGCAAAAAAATGCACCCCCACCCACTAAACAATTTCTGAAACAAATTCCAAGTCAATTTTGGCGTTCTAACAAGTACATAAGTGAGTTATCACTTAAACTTAACTGACGATGCAAAAAAACTAACATAAGTGCCTGTCCTAAGATGCGTAGACATCGACTTGGTTGTCGATGTTATGTCTGTCCGTACGTCGTACCTGTGTTCTCGTCCGGGTCGTATTAAGCGTTTCGTGATAGCATTTGTACTATCATAACCGAATACGCAGGCGACGACCCCGTCATTGTAATTGTGTGTTCAACATACATACATACATGCGTAGAACTTGTAGATACCAAATTTCTCACAAGTTGTCATGTGTAGAAGGGTAGTCCACATATTCCTTATGGTTATTCAACAATCAAAGCCTTCAAATAAAAATGTAATCTTATCTAAAAAACATTTTAAAAAAAATGCAGAAAGACACACAAAATCAACTGGCAATTATGGCCTAAGCTGTTGCCATACTAAATCAATGCAAAAATCAGCCTAACGAGTAGAACACAATTTCTCCGGAATCGGAAGAAGTTCTATCCCCCCCAAAACCTTGAATAATTAAGCAAAAAAATATTAAAGTCCTTATCTAAACTTAACTGTTCAACTTAATAAATTCCTAAGGTCACCCTATGGTGGTCAAAATTGGTTGAAATTTAAGCCCACATGTCTGTTCACTTGTCCGTGAATTTTAAGTAAACATGTATACTGTGGTCTGCACAGTGCCTGCAGTCACTACACTAGCTTCCCAATATGTAACAAACAAACTGAAATGGTGCATTAACTACGGAGATGTGCAAACATGAACAGTAAATAACCACAAGATTTATTTTCGTCGGCATTCACAGATAGCCGTATCGGGTGTTGAAGTTTTGTCTGGATGTAATGAAAGAACCTTTTGTGTTTGAGTAAACATGAGGCTGCCCTCAACCCGATATCGGGTTGGATTTTTTGCAAACTTTTTAATGTATAAGTCACAGCATGCTTATCGGAAATCAAATGCTGGGCATCACCTTGCGACAGAAACAAAGCAGAAAGCCTTGAAAAATTGGTGTGCAACTCAGAATTTGCAGTTGCTTCAGTCATTTTTGAGAAACTGTCAAGATTGATGCTTACAGTCTCCTGAGTCTTACAAACAGTGGGGAGATTTATCCCAAGCGTTAGCCTTAGTAAACCGTCTCCAGTCTGTTCTCAAAGAATTGCAAAGTGAAGGGGAGTTCCATGACCTGTATCAAAAGGCAGAATCAGTCGCACAATATGTGATAGAGGTGGAATTGCGAAAACCACGCATTGCAGCTAGAAGCTCATACCGACCAAATGCTCAAACATCGGCAACACCACCGAAGGCTATTACAGAGTCAACTTTTTTTATCCAGCCATAGACTCCATTATTGGAGACATCAAGCACAGATTTGGACCACATCAACAACACCTTTTTTTATCCAGCCATAGACTCCATTATTGGAGACCTCAAGCACAGATTTGGACCACATCAACAAGAGATTATGAAACTTAACTACCTTGTACCAAATTGTATGGAATTCGCTAAACAAGCTGACGGCGAGAGGCAGTGGAATGATTTAACTCCTGCTATTGAGGTGTATGCAAGTTTGATCAGAGATCTTTTCATGATTGTTAAGGGCGAATACATGTTATGGAGGAAGAAATGGGAAAATGTTCCTGTCAAGTCCTGACCATCTTCATCCGTCTGTGCCCTGGATCATTGCTCTGAAATGTTTCCTAACATATCACTGTTGCTCCAGTTGCTGGCAACTTTGCCAGTGACTTCTGCACAGGCCGAGAGAGTCTTTTCAAAATGAAAAGAACCCTTACAGCTATTTGGTCAATAATGACGGAAGCCCGACTGGAGGCACTTATTCTATTACAAATGCATAGGGCCCATTGCCCAGACGTGGAATCAGTTATCGACAGATTTGCCATAAAATCAGTGCGGCGGTTGAATCTAAAATTATAATTTGGTAAGTTTGATTGTCAAATCTTACTTCCAACCTTTCGACTCCAAGTAACAAGTAAGTACAATGTCACCTCACTCAACCCCTCATTTTTCAATATTCTGAGTCAAAAATATTGGCCAGGTGTGCAAGTGTGATCAATGATCTTCTGTTTCCTTTACAAATATCTTCTTTTGACATGTACCCCCTTCCCCATAAAAACTCGGGAGGCATCAACCCAAACTGCCCCTATATCGCTACGCAATAGAGTTTGAATAAATTGTACTTCGGCAAGTATGTGGCGGGGGCAGGTGGCACAGTTCCCCCAATTTGTTTGGCAAGCAAGAATTCGGGCAAAATGTACAGCAAAATTTTGGCAAAATTGTGAACAATAAAAAAAAACAGCCTCAAATTTGCAAGTTTTTGGCCTGGGAAGTGCCATTTCCGGCAATCTATAGGCAGCATTTATTGGAAAAATTTCTCTGAACGCTACGCGCCAACCCATGGTGGCGCTCCGCTTAGATACTGTCACGGGTCAAAATTCATACCAATGAGTGGCCCCTCCCAAACAAAAACCTGCCTACGCCAATGACTGTAGATACACATAGATTGGGCATTTGAAATCCCTTCTCAACAGCTAAGGTTGTATATATTACAGATTTCACCCGCCGGTTAATAAACCAATTACAAAGCAGTGGTTAGGAACCCACAAAATAAATAGAAGAACTACCTGAAATGAGCATTCAATATATTACAAAGACTGCACAGCTTTTTTGAGAATTTCTAGAAAAACATTAAACAATAAGTGCCTCACATCTTGGTTGAGCTTAAAAGAAAATTGTTTTCATTTTCAGAATGCTGGGCTCAGTTGCGACGCTATAGGGACATATGTCTCCCACCCCCAACAAGATCGCTTTATCCCCCACTTTTCCCCCAGTAAGGTGACATATTTTGTCAGATTTATAGGATTCCCCACCTTCCCATGAGACAAATTTTCCCCTCACCCCCTCCCACCCCAAGTTGGGTTAAGTCATAAGCAAACGCCCAGGACAAGAAAAAGAAAAAAATTCCAAAAATGGAAGAAAATTGTCTGGATGCGAGGGAAATTTTCTGAACATTGGCCAAAAGATTTCCGAAAATTGGCCAAATTACCTGATAAATAAAGGAAATTTTCCAAAAATCGAATCTGGGACAAAAAGGAAGAAAATTTCCTGAAAATGGAAATGTTCAAAAATCCAAAAAAATTGTCGGTTAGATGAAAAATTCCTGAAAATTGGCCAAATTACCTGATTTTACTTGAAACAAAAAAATTTGTAATGTAGAAAATACAAAAATAGAACATAATTGCCTGGAAATTTCCAGAAAGTGAAGCGAATGCTTCTTGAAAATTGATTTTGCAAAATAGAGACCTTCATTTTTTAACCACTTTTTCAGACTTTCTGTGTGCAAAAGAATGTAAGCCCATTTTCCGAATTTCTGGCAATTGCCCTGGTCCCCCCCCCCCCCCAATTTCTATGCCAGGGCGAACGAGGAGGAAAAAAAATGGCAATTAACCAGTGGTGTTACTAGGGGGGAACAGGGAATGGGCCCCCATCCAATTTTTCCTGTGCCCCCCTTGCTTTCAGCTTTCACCATTTTATTGCGAAACAAAATACCTGCAGAAATGTATGCAGATGCATCGTGAGTTTGTGCCAGACTTCATAGTTTGTAGGTTACGTGGAAGATCTGATGCATCTATGAGCATAACGTATATACAGGCTCAACATTTTTAAGAAGGAAAAGAGAGTTCGACTGAAAAAGATTCTCCTTTTCTTGCAAAATTTGACGGATTTTTCTTTGAGCAAGAAAAAAAATTGGCGGCAAATTACCGACAAAATATGCAGGCGACATTTTTCTTTACTTTCCACATTTTTGTGACCTTTTTGACTCAAAAATCCAATCATGATTCTCCACCCGAATTTTCTTCTGCACCTCCTTATCTGAGTTAATTTTAACGTTAGCAGTTAGAATTAAAAAATGTTGTGATTTTGTGCTGTAGGTTTTTTTGTCCAAATTGTTTCAATATTCCACAAGGAAATTTGGGCCTGTTCAGAAATGGTAACCCAAATTGCTATTCAAGTTGATTTTTAGCCATTCTGGAGCATAAAATTTTTGGCGCCGTCACTGCAATTTACAAAAGATGTAGTGAACTTGCATACTGTAAGACAAATCTCAAATTTACTATTTTGTGTCGATCCTGTCGTAAAACAATAGAATTAGTCTAAATTTAATTTGAATTCAACATAATTTAAAAGGCAGTAGAATATCCTTTTTTGGTTACACAAGGGAAATTGTTGACTTTCGTTTCAGATTCCAACTTGATTTTGAAAGGAAAATATATTACCAATTTGTATTTTCATCTATTAAAATTTGATGACAGAAATCAATATTCTGTTGAATCTTGTATTGCCCGGGCAACTTAAATGAATATCCATACACTCCTTTAAGGAACTGGGAATTTCTGGGAGGCGGGGGAGGGGTATTTTGCACTTGGGTATAACTGACAGTGTTTTGGACTTGGGAACTCCTAAGGAGGGGGTGCTAAAGGTTAGAATTTCTGAGGGATTAAAGGGGGTTCTGAAGGTGCAAATTCCTGGGAGGGGAGGAGCGGCACATTCATAAGTAGAAATTTCTGGAGGGGTTCTGAAGGTGGAAAATCCTGGGGTTTACAAAGGTGTGGAATACTTGGAAGGGTTCCGAAATTGGGCATTTCTGCCTGGAGGGGTTCCACAGGTGGAAATTCCTGGATTGGAAAAGGAGGGGGCTGAAGGTGGGAATTTCTGGGGAGGAGGGTTCTGAAGATGGGAATTCCTGGGGTTCCGAAGGTACAAATTCCTAGGGGCTCCTGATGGTGCAAATTTCTGGGGTTCTAAAGATGGGAATTCCTGGGGTGGGGTTCTGAAGATGAGAATTTTGGAGGGTTCTGAAGATAAGAATTCCGAACATGAACATTTCTGGGAGGGAGGGGGGGGATGGTCCAAAGGTGGGAATTTCTAAAGGTGGGAATTCCTGGGGTGATGTTCTGATAAGAATTCCAGTGGGGAATTCGAACATGAACATTTTTGGGGTCCAAAGGTGGGAATTCTTGGGAAGTTCTGAAGGTGGGAATTCCTGGGGATTATGAAGGTGAGAATTCTTGGGGTTCTAAAAGTGGGAGTTCCTAGAGGGGTTCTGAAGGGGGAGGGGGTGACCTGAAGATTGGAATTGCTGGGAGGGGGTTCTGAAGATGGGAATTCCTTGGGGTTCTGAAGGGGGAAATTTCTGGGAGGGTTCTGAAGGTGGAAATTCCTGGTGGTAGGTGGTTCTGAAGGTGGGACTTCCTTGCGGGTGTTCCAAAGATAGAAATTCCTGGGGGTTCTGAAGGTGGGGGGTTCAAAAGGTGGGAATACCTGGGGGGGAGTTCCGGGTGGGAATTCCTGACGGGTGTCAAGAAATTGAGTTCCTCAATAGTGGGTTATGGATATCTTTTAGAATTGTAGCCTAACTATTATTGTTTAAAGTGTGCTCTGGTTTACTGTACTTCAGTACTAACTTTATAACGTTTATACAGTCTCAAACAATCACATAGTTCAGTATTTGTTGAGTTGTTAATCACAACTCTCAAACCACTTACTGTAGACCCAAGTAATATTAATAGGCATTTGTGATTCATTTTTTGTTTAATATTTACAATTAATAATTGGAAGAAGAAATAGGAAGAAAAAAGTACTTTTTTTTCAACTGGAGTCGGAGTCGCAGTCAGAATTTGGTCAAATGTAAATTTGAAATAGCATCACCATTTTTTCTTTGGCACGAAGACTGCACTCTGTTCTGGAAAATAAAATGGAATTAGGCCTACATTCAAATAGAGATAGCATCACAAATGTACTAATATAGTAACAAATGTTGCAGTCGTTATTAAATAAGGATGGGGAAGTAATTGCAATTATTACCTCCGCCAACGAAGTTGAAAGGAGGTTATGTTTTTGCCTCTATTGTTTTTTGTCTGTCATCAAGATATCTCAGAACTGATAATTGGAATTGGATTGAATTTGGTGGGTGGTTTTGTTATTGCGTAAGGAAGAAGTGATTAAAATTGAAGACATATTGGAACAGGAGAAGAGTGCAAGTGGGGGATGGGGACATGTTTCTGCCCTGTTTGTCTGTCATCAAGAAAACTCAAGAACTGATGATTGGATTTGGATTAAACTTGGTGTGTGATTTTGTTACTGCGTAAGGAAGAAGTGACTCAAACTTAAGACTAATTGGAACAGGGGAAGGGCAGAAATTGAAGGGTGGGAATGTTTAAAATGAGATCTGTCAAGACTAAGTTTCAACTTTCCTATAGAATGTGCTGAACAATGACTTTGCACTCTGAATGAAAATTCAAACAATCAATTTTCTGGACTCAAAGAGACTTACAACAGGTGTTCTCTGGAATCAAGGAAAATTAAACAATTGGTTTCTGCCATGAATGGAAAATTATGGAATGTGAATCCTGGCTGAATAGAGTGCAAACAATGATGCTTCACTTTAATAAAACTGAAAACAATGGTATGGCCTTAAAAGATATACAGTCAGAAGATAACCTTCAAGTGTACAGATTGCAAAAGACCATTACAGATCAAAACTTGGGGATGAATCTTGGTGGGCCTAGGATTTTTGAGGTAGATTATACTGGGTTTGGGGATCAAATGAACTCTTAAATTATTCTAGGCATGTTGGGATTGCAACGGGGCAGAGGTATGCGCTCTAGAGAGTGCTAATATTCTAGCTAAGAATTATATTATTTCAGGGATGTTACTAAGACTTGGTAACTAAGACTCCGTACTCCGCCCTGAAAAACAAAATTGGCCACTACATTAACTCTCCGTACTCTGCCCTGAAAAAAGAGAAAATAATTGGCCACTAAGACTCAGCACTCTGCACTGAAAAACAAAATTGGCCACTAAAATTCCGCACTCCGCTTTGAAAAACAAAATGGTCTGAGGAAGAAAATCGAAAAATAATTAATAATTGAAGTAGTGCATCAATCTTTCTTTGCCACTAACTCCGTTCTAAAAAAAGGAAATGAACTAAGAAAAAACTCTTAAAATGATTTGAACTTCTTTGCCACTACGACTCAGTACTCCTTCTGAAAAGGATACTTTTTGCAGGGTATTCTATGATTACTCCCTTTTTTAAATTTCAATTCTGCCTTCCATTCGCAAAATACTTGTTCTAAAAACCAAATGCATACTCCTCTACCACGAAGACGTATTATGCAGTCTCAAGTGCAATGCATGTACGTCCTACCCATTAAAATTGGAAATTCGTTATCACTGTACACATTTAAAAAGAAACTTAAAGCCTATCTGTTAAATAAATGTGTTAATAGATTAGTATCCTTTCCATATATACTATGTTTCTGTTTATGTGAATTAATGTGTTTTTCTTTCCTTTTGGGGGAGAGAGAGTTACAATGGGAGGTGTGCGAGGAGGTATTCCTCGGTCGATGTAGGGGTGCGGTGTACTGGACAGGTGAACAGGGGTGGGGTTAGGGTTGCATTTCTATTAGTACAGTAACTATACCTTCATCAGCTTCACTCCAAAAAGTTTGCTGATTTTAGGTATAGAAAATCGCCCTTTGAAAAAATTACCCGCACGCTTCAAAACATTTTATACAATCTCACCTAGAAATGAAAACTTAATTTGCTTGAGAATATGTCAAAAATTGGTAAACTAATGAAAAGAAAATTCATTTTGTTTCCACGTATGTAAACCGGTAACACGTATATATAGTGTCACGCACAGAAATGCATCTTTTAAAACGCGCACGATCGATTAGGCAGGCGCATTCTAAATATCTGACGGCATACAGTGAAAAGAAGCTGCAATGAGCGTGGGTTGTGTTTGCAACTTTTTTGCTGGTATGCACGCTTGAAGAAAAGACAAATAAGGTTGGTTTGTTGATGTTTAACGGCACCGCGACAGTCAGAGTCAAATGTGCCAAGAGAGTATTAAATAAATAATGGTGTAAGAGTAAGGATAGTGAGGAGATGGAAGGTTTGTAAGGGAGATAAAGGGGGAAAGCTGAATGAGGGAGAAAAAAATAGATGAAAAGAAAGGGGTGTGTAAGGTCAGGGGTAGAAGGAGAGAAGATTATATGTGGTGGAAGAGGTAGATGATGTTTGAGAAAGAATTGTTTTCGAATAGGTCCGAGATTGAGGAGAGTGAGGAGAGAAGAGATATGGAGTTCTGGTAGAGGGGACAGGATAAGAAAATATGCTTGATGGAGAGATCGATGTTGCAAGTGGGGCAGAGAGGGACAGGGGAGCCGGATAAGAGATGGGAGTGAGTAAGAGAGAAGTGGCCGAGGTGAATGCGGGTGACACAATGTCTCTTCCCTGCAATTGCGACTATGCAGAGGGGTGTGGGTTCCGACTTTGGGTTTGATGTGAAGTTTATTACTGTTTTCGTAATTCCAGGAGTTTTGCTAGGTCTTGTTGATGTAGTTGGAGATGTTATTTGACAGAGCTTTGATGGCAGCTCTGTCAACTCTCTCGTTGCCAGGGATGCTGACGTGGCTGCATGGGAATCCAGAAAAAGATCATTTTTTTTCCTAGGGAGGAAAGAGTGTGGAGTTTGTTGAGGATTTGTAGAATGAGAGGGTTGGGCCAGAGCATGTTGAGGATGCCAGTGAGGACGGATTTAGAGTCAGAGAAGATGACGAATAACTAGGGAAATGTTTGCGCAACATGTGCATAGTAGATCCTTCAAAATAGCCGACAGATCTCTTGATCTTCGTTTACATGTGTACACTCGCGTCAAATTTGGCTAGTCTGAAACGCAATTTTCAGGTTGTTCAACTGTTTTGAGTCAATTTCGTAAAAAAAAAAAAACCTACTTTTTTCCATAATACTTTTGAGGAACAATTTCGCTTGGATAACCAGCATTGCCTATAGGCCTACCAGGTTTTTAAACATCCTAGCTACAAGGTAATCTATTTTTTGACACATTTTGAAATCTAGACTTACCCCCCCCCTCCCCATCCTTAACCCCAAAAAAAAAAAAATGAGATCGTTAACTCTGCACAAAGAAGTCAACGATTATTTCCCCATCTACTGTACATTTCTATTTTGGCCTAGCCTAGTACTACTATTATTCATTTTCAAGGGCCAGACAAGAAAAGATAGCCTATTTATTTCGGGGACTAAGTTTATATTTTCTTTCACTTCCAGTTAGTTTCCACATCACATGTTTAGCTGTTTTCTATACTCATGTTTCAAAGTACAAAATGTTTTTGAATATTTCATTGTGCAAACCTTTTGCCATGAACTAAAAGCCTAGGCAGACCTATGTTGTAGGACTAGGCCTAAACTGATTTAAAAAATAGCCTAAATCAAATCAAATATGACTGAGCCCAAGTTCAAAAATGAATTTAATCATTGCCTCAGGCCTACAGTAGTATTATAAGTTTGACTAAGTTTAACTTCAAAAATGAATTTAAACATAACCTCATGCCTACAGTAGTATTAAGAACGACTGAGTTTAAGTTCAAAATGAATTTTAACATTACCTCAGGCCTACAGTAACAGATCCAACTAGCAAGAAGAGACCGTTCAAAAGTGGCAGTGGTATGATTTGATATGATAATGCATTAGGCCTACAAGCTTACATAATTTGAAGTTGAACTTTAGTTTGCACTTTGAACATGCAACAAGATTGATGAGGTACATACAACGTTCTAACAATAAGTACTTAAAGTACATGTAAATATCGTATACGCTTATGCGGATACTCAGTCAATCACCCTATGCGGTGGAACCCGCTACATTGACTCACCATAAAATTTCTTTTGACAAAGCCAGGCTTTTTGTATACGTCGAGATACGTGAAATGGATGCACTTGAAAGTCGATCCGGCGAGATCAACCTACATTGTTAACCAGTGAATATGCTACATCCAGAATGTTCCAAATTTGTCTTTGCGCTGATTTATTCATGTAGGCCTACACTTTGGAAAAACTAAATATGAAAGGAATTTAAGTTACTTCAAAATCAATTCACCATGCAGAACTTCAATATTGAGGGCTGTAAATACTTGCCCCCCAATAAAAAATAATAATAACGGAAATGGCCAATACATTGTCCTCGTTTCAAACGCCGCTGAATTTGTAAACGAGTGAGGGGATTCATAACAGAAGTTTTTGCTCAAATTTGATTGGCGTAGTTTTTCATAAGCCACAGATCTGCAAATAAACTGCTCAACATTCCAGTATGGCCCTCTTAGCTGGCCTACAAGTTGCATCTTTGATTTTATTTTAACTTGTAATTTGCATTGATCAGCAATGATGAACTTGACGAGTTTTTACGTGTGGATGTAAATATCCTATAACCTAATAAAATTGTACTTTTATATATAAGTGTAAAACGGTACCGTGAAACGGACACATGTTTGATGTAATTGTTCCCAGCGAGTTTCCAATTGCCTCCGACCCAAGGACGCATCTCCTGTTAGCTGGATGTAACCTTTATTACAAATTGCTGATCCCGACGTGATTCAGCTAACAAAAAGAGATCAAGTTAAAACCTCGCTGGGAACAATTATTACATTAAACACGTGTCCGTTTCACGGTACCGTTTTACAATTATATAAACTATGTCCTTATAAGGTTATAAACAGTTTAACATCCTTTTGTACAGAAAATATATATTTTTTTTATCCGAGAAGATATATTTTTGTAGCCGATTCAAGGGCCCATTAGTTTGATTCTGTTTAAATTATTCTGTCTCATCAAACTTTATTATCATATTTTAATTGGTCGGCAGGTTGAAGCATTTCAGCTGACCACTAGTCAATTTCCGTGATAATTTTTAGCGTGATATCTATTTTCTCTCTGAGCATGGCGAATGAGGAAAGTGGAAAGGAGATTTCTGCCGTGGGTGTTAAACTCGCACCTTCTTGGCCCAACTTAATATCCAGCATTGTGGAATATACAAGCAGAGGCTCAATTCGCACTGAGTGGAACCACCGTTCACAAAAACAAATATGCTCCCATTGTTTCTTCACTGCCAACGCAAACTTGAACGGTACAGGATGTGCGAGATACTCTCCTTAAGCTTCCAGATACCAATCCCTGTGAGAATTTAAGCAAAAACGCGTTCATCAACTATTAATCACCGAGGAACTCGGAGATCATACCCCCTCACAATTATTAAGGAGGATGCAGCAACACCTGTGTGGTGACAGTTTAGAAGATAGCATCTTTAAACAGCTATTCCTTCAACAGTTTCCCAAAAATGCCCAGTTGATATAAGCAGGTACAAGTGATTCTGTTGACATTGAACAATTGGCTGCACTTGCAGATAAAATTCTGGAAGTTTTTCTTGGTTTCACAGTTGTATCACAGATAGCTTCGAAAGATACAGTTTCTTCTTCTTCTTCTACTACCACTTCGGAAGTTTCAGAACTTCGATCATTAGTAGAGAAATTGTCCATGCAAGTTGAGAAGATGAATCAGCAAATGCAAAGTGATTTCAGTCAAAGAGGTCGCTCGAGTTCTCGAGGAGCCAAAATCATTTTTCCACAAAAGGCAATTCCAGGAATCATGGTAGATCAAAATTGTCTGACTCAGGTTTTTGTTGGTATCATCACAGGTTTGGTGAGGAGGCTCATAAGTGCATAAAACACTGCAAGTATGTTTCATCTAGACAAAATCATTCAAAAGACCAAGCCGACAGCTAGCGGCATTGTCGGACGGCATGAACCAAAGTCGCCTTTTCTTTGTTACAGATCGAGTTACAGGGCTCAGTATGTTTTCTTTTTGATACAGGAGCGGAAGTAAGCGTATTTCCAACATCTCTTTCTGCCAAACACAAGCGTCTTGGAACTCCTTTACAAGCTGTAAATAAAACCCATATGAAGAGTGGTCTTTAACTTTGAATATTGGTCTTCGCAGAGCTTTTGCATGGACTTTTGTTTTAGCTGATGTGTGTAGACCAATTTTAGGTGAAACATGGCAAAGCATCAGGACCTGACAAAATGCCAATTAAAGATTTTGTGGCTCTTGATGATGTAGGCATTGAAACTATAACTAGGCTTTTAAATATGATATATAATACAGGAGAAACACCACCAGATATGAGCAAATCTATCTTCATAACCTTACCTAAGAAACCAGGTGCAACAGAATGCGAACTACACAGGACCATTAGCTTGATGAGCCATATTACCAAGGTCTTGCTTCGTGTTCTAATGTCCAAAATGATAAATAGTATTCGGCCAGAAATTTCAGAAACACAATTTGGTTTTGTTGTAGACAAAGGGACTATGAATGCAATATTTACACTATCAATGATCATGCAAAGGTGCATAGAAGTACAGAAAGATTTATTTTTATGTTTCATTGATTACTCCAAAGCCTTTGACAATGTTAAACATGAAGATCAGTAGTAAGGGGTCACTGTACAGGCCCGGACCAATCAGAAGCCAGCATTCCAGTCATGTGACTAATTTCTCATGAACATTCATAGTAACTAATGCTGGCTTCTGATTGGTCCGGGCCTGTATAGCGACCCCTGGAATTTTCCCTTTGGGTCATCGGATTGGTCGGGGCCTGTATAGTGGCTTCTGAGATTTCCCCTCTAGGTCATCGGATTGGTCGGGGTCTGTATAGTGACCTCTGAGATTTTTTATTCATTTGCATATACTTAATGATAATTTCGGATTAGTCGGGTCTGTATAGCGTCCTCAGATTTTCCCTCTTGATCATCGAATTGGTCGGGGTCTGTATAGTGACCTCTGAGATTTTTATTTATTTGCATATACTTAATGCTAACTTCGGATTGGTTGGGTTCTGTAGAGCGGCCCCTGAGCTTTTCCCTCTGGGTCATCGGATTGGTCCGGGCCTGTATAGTGACCTCTCCGGGCCTGTATAGTGACCTCTGAGATTTTTCCCTCTGGGTCATCAGATTGGTTGGACCTGTATAGTGACCTCTAAATTTTTTCTCTCTGGGTCATCAGATTGGTCGGGCCTGTATAGCGGCCCCTGAGATTTTCCCTCTGGGTCATCGGATTGGTCCGGGCCTGTATAGTGACCTCTCCAGGCCTGTATAGTGACCTCTGAGATTTTTCATCTGGGTCATCGGATTGCCGTCACAGGATATTCTCGACGACGGAGCTTCTGATTGGTCGGGGTCTGTATAGTGACCTCTGAGATTTTTCCCTCTGGGTCATCGGATTGGTCGGGCCTGTATAGTGACCTCTGAGATTTTTCCCTCTGGGTCATCGGATTGCCGTCACAGGATATTCTTGACGATGGAGCTTCTGATTGGCCACTACCTGTATAGCGGCCCTTGAGGTTTTCTCTCTTGGTCATCGGATTGTGTCACAGGATATTCTCGACTGTTCCATAGAATCCTTTGTTGGCTTCTAATTGGTCACTACCTGTATAGCGGCCCCTGAGATTGTTTTCCCTCTGGGTCATCGGATTTCCGTCACAGGATAGTCTCGATTGTTTTTCACTGAGTCCTTTAACGAAGTGTATAGCTTTTCCTGACTGGGTGTGTCAGGTGATGGGGGTATCATGGTACTCATTGCCGCCCATTTCACAACAATACACCCTGATAGTCTGTTAATTAGATTTGTCAAAGAGTTTAAACTGTACAAATGATATAGATAAATCACGATTATCGATAATATTGGGATAATATCGTCACAATTTACCGAGTCACGTCATTCGAGAAACAGGAAACTTGTCATGTTTGAGACCATGTTTTTGAAAATAGGTATTTGAGCGGCGATGTTCTTTAAACGGTGTTATTTGAGCGGCGATATTTTTCTAACAGTGTGATTTGAGAACAAAATTTTATTTTCACAACCCATTGACTTTGCACAGGGAGCAAAATTTGAGCGACGATATTTTGAAAACGTGACTGATTTCAAAAGACATTTTTTTCTGACACTCCTCATTTGAGAAACAATTTTTCTGAAACACTCATTTGAGAAACAATTTTTCTAAAACACTGTCATTTGAGGCAGTTTTTTGCTCAACTGTTTTTCATTTGAGAGGACAAAGCTGGCGTCTTACAGGGAATGCCAGGACAGATCTGCACTTTAATGTGAAATACGGGGGCTTCATCGTGAGAATAATCAGACAAAACTACGTTTTTAACGAGAAAAATGGCGTCAACGGGAGAATGACAGGACAGAACTGCGCTTTAATGTGAAATACGGGGGTCTACAGGGGCTTCATCGTGGGAATAATCAGACAAAACTACATTTTTAACGAGAAAAATGGCGTCAACGGGGGAATGACAGGACAGAACTGCGATTTAATGTGACATACGGGGGTCTACGGGGGGGGGGGGCTTCATCGTGGATCTATTTGGACAGAACTGCACTTTAATGCGAAATACGGGAGTCTACGGGGGCTTCATCGTGGGAATAATCGAACAAAACTACGTTTTTAACGAAAAAATGGCGTCTAACGGGGAATGACAGGACAGAACTGCACTTAAATGCGAAATACGGGAGTCTACGGGGGCTTATTATTCGTGGGAATAATTGGACACAAATTTGAGTATGCACTTTCTGAAAAGAAAAAAGAAGAAGAAGAAGGAGGAGCAAGAGGAGGAGGAGGAGCAAGAGGAGGAGAAGAAGAAGAAGGAGGAGCAAGAGGAGGAGAAGCAAGAGGAGAAGCAAGAGGAGGAGCAAGAGGAGGAGGAGAAGAAGGAGGAGCAAGTGGAAGAGGAGGAGCAAGAAGAGGAGCAAGAAGAAGGAGGAGGAGGAAGAGAGGAAGAAGCAGGGCATTAGCGGGGGGAATGACAGGACAGAATTGCGCTTTAATGTAAAATACGGGGGTCTACGGGAGCTTCATCATGGGAATAATCAGACAAAACTACGTTTAAACGGGGGAAAATGGCGTCAACGGGGGAATGACAGGACAGAACTTCGCTTTAAAAAATGGGTGATTCCAAACCAAGCCCCCTGAATTTTTTCTTTCAAATTACATTTGAGCATGCATTTTTTGAAAAACATTTTTGAAATTCCAATTAGGGCGTCAAATTTGAGAAGGCATTTTGACGTGTACTTTAGTTTTTGAAATTCCTTGAGCGCTCTTTTTTCTCAACCATTCACTTTTGAGAGGATAATTTGAAGAAGAAAAAAAGTGGTAAAAAACGGGGGAAATGGGCTAAGTTGCGAGGGACTTTATTGCGTACACGCGATAATGACGTCATTGCCTTGAGAATGGGACAAAAGTATCTATGACGTTATGATGTGTATTATGTTGTATGTAACCATCGACCAGTCTAGGACTGTCCGGAGAGAACCGCCTTGACGACGGAACGTCGACGAACCTTGCACCGTGCCAAAGCACTACTTAAACGCGATTTCGCCCGAGTTCGCCCAATTTCCACAAATGTTCTTTACTTTCCATGAAAGCACTGTCATTTAAAAAAAAATTCTGGAACTGTTGCCAAAATCGAACAAAATTTCAACAAAATTTTAATTTGATGTTAATAATTTTACAATTGGTCATCAAAATAAAGCACTGCATGCATGCACCCGGTAAACCCTTTTCAAGGGTGCCTCTAACTCATACGCGCTTCTGTCAGTCTGTCATCCCTAATCTGAAACCAGCCTTAAATCAGTTTCCTCAAAAACGAAAAGAAAAGATAATAAGGTGATGTAGGTATTAATTAATTTACCATGAAATAGAGTAGATACAATAGATAAAGACATCATAAATAATGAATTGGCCCCTGGTAAAAACAAAAAGAAAGACACCTGCTTACATATGCTATCAATAACAATCATCGCCATTGATAATGATAATCTGATCTCCACGTTCCCTATGCTAAAACGAATGCAAATACTCCTTCTTTCCTAACTGCTTAAACACTAAAAGATGGAAATACTTTACTGTCAGACCACCGCAGACATTAATATACATTCACCAAGTCTAAACTGTTTCAAAGCTAAGCTTAGCCTACTAAACCTGTTAAGTGGTTTTCCTCATACTTATTACGCTCGGTTGTCGTTACATGTCCGGAAGGATTTTTGCAGACTTAATCTGCAAGGTTCAAGGTTGCAAAGCACCATTGAATATTCATACAGTAAAGCGCTCTATGGTATAAGTTTCCATTACCTTTCCCTTTAGGAGAGAAAGTTGGAAATGTGTTGAGGAGAGCAAACAGCTAAAGGTTAAGATTGAGATGCCAAGTCAACTAGAATTAAAGATAATATGAGAGCTAAGTATGCTGAAAAAGACAAAGATGCGAAGAAAAGCTTAAGGAGAGATAAAAGAAAGTGGGTTGACGACCTTGCTACATCTGCAGAGTGCATCGCAAATAGTAATGGAAGAATGAGAGAGCTTTACAAGATAACCAAAACAATTTGCAATGAAAGGACCAACGTTGGGAGTGCTATAAGAGACAAGGATGGGGATCTATTAACGGATGAAAAGGGGAAAAGAGAGAGGTGGAAAGAGCATTTTGAGGAGATACTGAATAGACCAGATCCTGTTTTTCAAGTTCCTAACATAATATGTGACCCTGAAATAGACGAAATCAGTGCCAGTTATATTACAAGTGAAATAAAAGAGGCATTGATGAAGCTAAAGAATAACAAAGCTGCAGGCAAGGATAATATAACTGCCGAGTTGTTAAGAGCTGATATATGCACATCAGTATTATGGCTTGTAGAGCTGTTAAGAATTGCATAGGAAAAGGAAGTTATACCAAAATTATGGAAGCAAGGACTGATAACAAAAATACCTAAGAAAGGCAATACTACTGTATGCGATAACTGGCGCGGAATAATCTTAACATCCATACCAAGCAAAGTATTTAGAAGAGGTTTAATCGACAGAATTAGAAACGGTGTTGACAGTATAGATGAGAGATGAACAGGCTGGATTTAGAAGAAGAAGGAGTACCACCGAGCAAATTTTCATCCTGCGCAACATTCTAGAACAGGTGACTGAATGGCAGTCAACTATATACTGATATATATATCGCCTTTGTTAACTTCGAGAAGGCGTTTGACTCAGTGCACAGAGAAAGCCTCTGGAAAATAATGGCAGCCTATGGTATTCTACAAAAGATAATATAGTTGATTAAAGCGTTATATGAAGACAGTGAATGTGCATTTATAGATAGTGGTGTGGAAACTGAATGGTTTCAAGTCAAAAGTGGTATAAAGCAAGGTGATGTAATGTCAGGGTTCCTTTTTCTGGTGGTGGTAGACTGGGTGATGGAGAAAACGACTGATGATAACAGGAATAGAATTAGATGGAAGTTCATGTCAACCCTTGAGCATGTCAACCCTTGAGGACTTAGATTTTGCTGATGATATCGTTCTACTTTCATCTACATATCAACACATGGGAACCAAAGTGATCAGGCTCGATCAGTATACTGCACAAACTGGGATAAGAATTATCTCTTGTTAAGTCTGTACTCTATTTAGATTTCCAAAAAGCATTTAATAAGGTCCCTGTAGGCAGGCTCATGATAAAAACAAGAGCACTTGGTGTGGAGGGAAAGTGTGCCACTTGGATATATTCTTGGTTAGTTGACAGGTCACAAAGAGTTGCTGTTATTGGTGAAGTATCTCCATGAAAGAAGGTTACAAGTGGTGTTCCTCAGGGTTCTGTATTGGGTCCGCTTCTTTTCTTGATCTTCATTAATGATATTGATGTTTCCCTTGGCTCCAGGATTTGTAAATTTGCTGATGACACTAAGCTGTACAGAATTGTTGATGATGCTATAGGGATTCTTAACTTTTACAAACTGATCTAGATAAGTTCAATGTTGATAAATAAAAAGTTATTCATTTTGGTCAGAACAATTTGGCTTTTGATTACTGCATGAATGATTAAAATCCTGGTTGTGTTGATAAAGAAAGGGATATAGGTGTCATTACTAGCAATCTGAAGCCTTCTAAATAGTGTGCTTTAGCAGCTGCAAGGGCAAATAGGATGCTTGCTTTGATTAGAAGAAGTTTTTGTTTTCTTGGTCGAGAGGTTGTTCTTAATTTGTATAAGCAGTTAGTCACGCTTCACCTTGAGTATGCTATTCAGGCTTGGAGTCCCTTTTATGAGAAGGATAAGTTCATTTGGAGCAGGTTTAGCGAAGAGCCACTAGACTTATTTCCGAAGTAAGGAATCTCTCTTATGAATCTAGGTTGCAAATTCTTGGTTTGACCATGCTTGCTTGAGTTAAAAAGAGTACATGGCGATATGATTCAGGTTTTCAAATTCTTATCTGGTAGTGATGCTTTGACTTCCTGTAATTTCTTGCATGTTTCAGCTAATCCTCATATGACACGTGGTAGCAGTTTGAAGTTGACCAAAGAGTTTTCACGGATAGATATTCGGCGCTTTAGCTTTTCACAAAGAGTTGTTAATGAGTGGAATGGTTTGCCTGAGTGGATAGTTAGCTCCAATTCTGTTCACAATTTCAAGGTCAACATTGATAAGTTCTTTACTAACTCTGGGCGTCTTTGATTTTTTTTTTATGGTGGTGGTGGTGTTAACTTGGATTTTTTATGGGGCGACTAACCCTTCTTAGCCCGTAATTTGTTATGTATATCATGTTATGCATGGTTGCGAGACATGGAGAGTTAATGTAGCAGATAATAAAAAGCTGGATACATTTATGTTCAAATGCTACAGGAGAATTTTGAAGATCTGATGGCCATATGTAATATCTAACGATGAAATACTGAGAATCACTAAACAACAAAATCAGCACTAAAGTAAAAAGAAGAAGGTGGAGGTGGATTGGTCATGTGATGCGCATGAGCACTTGTATGAGAGCTATGGTGTGAAAATCCGGGGGAGAAGGAAAGTTGGTTGTCCTAGAACGACCTGGAAAAGAACAGTCGAGAAGAAGAGGAAAGTGATAGGATGGAGCTCGTGGACAGAAGCCATGTGAGAGCGTAACACTTGTTGAGTATAGACGTATTTTCACAACTTACGTTTATTACTTGGACATTTTACCTTTTTAGCTGTGTATTTTTTACCCTCACGTGGATACACATTATTTTTTATACTTGTCTGAAGGTTATTTGTGCTTTTTTTTTATTGTTTCATTGTTCATTCTTGTTTACTTTAGTGCATTTTCCGTGTATGTTATTTTCGCGTAGCGTTAGTGAACCTAATGTTATTTAGCCTTACACACTATTTGTATTTACAACCATTTCCGTGATTTTCTTTTTTTTCGGTGATCGGAAGTTAAGACCAATTTCAGTCCTGAGTGAGTTTATTGTTTGCCTTCTTACATCATTTCATTCATTTTCATTTCCTTATCATCCTATTACAGTATTAGTGAGTGTCTATTGCAGCCTTCAGCTATTGTTTTTCGTGTTGTAAAGGGTCTATATTATAGATAGTAACGTTAGGCCTATTTTATTTGTTTATCAGTATCGTCAATCATGTTTGTTTTAACTCACAACCTCTTTTTCCCTGTATTGTTCTTGGTAACATACTCTAGAGCCTCCGACTCTCTGAACTCCTTACGTTTGTCACGACCCAACTTGTCTCAGGCCTCAAATTTGCCTCTAAATGCCCCACAAACTGGCTACCTTGTCTTGTTTGGTCTGAGTGATTATTCAAATCACACACTCACAACTTATCTATGTCTCGATGGGCAATTACATTCGTACAGATCAAGTTGGAAATTGTCAAAATTCAAATCACACAAGAGAAAATTACTCCTCTTATTCCTTACCCTTTCTAATGATATCGAAAGCAATCTTGGATCCTCCCAAAAATGTCCTTGCAAACAATGCAACAAATCTGTCAAAAATAACCAGAAAGGTATTTGTTGCGATGACTGTGACTCGTGGGTTTATAGTAAGTGTTCAAGCATTAGTAATGAAGCTTACAATACCTGGTACCCTTGCATCATCAACCGATGATTGGTTTTGTTCGGACTGTTCGGCTCCATGTGGCCTGTGTGAACTTCAGTGTAGGAGATCTGATAAAGCAGTACAGTGTGATAATTGTGATCAATGGATCCACACAAAGTGCTGCAACAATGATGACTCAAAACACAGCGACCTCATGCATTCTAGCTGTACCTGGGTATGTGATACTTGTGACTTCATAAACCTCTCCAAATCTTTCTTCTCAACTAACAATTCCATCAACTGTACTAACTCATATGAGGCACTTCAAAGTTATTCTTCCGGCCTTGACTCAGGGTCCAGCCACCATCCCGATGTCAAATTGAAAATTAATCCAAAAAAGTAAAAAGGAAGTTTCTAACATTTCTTGTTATCAACTTTCAAAGTGTTCGAGACAAGAAAGCCTCCACTGAAAGTCTTATAAAAGACAAAGACCCAAATGTCATTATTGGCACTGAAACTTGGCGAAATTCCAAAATTAACGACTCCCATGAAATTTTTCCTGACAACTAGACAGTCATTCGCAAAAATAGAAGTACAAATGGTTATGGTGGTGTATTACAGGCAATAAAAAATGACCTGATTTTCACTGAGCTCACTAAACTAGACTCTGACTGTGAGATCATCTGGACCAAATTCCAATTCCCCAAGGAAAAGAGCCGGTATGTAGAAACTTTTTACAGGCCTAGTCACAATGACCTTACTAGCCTTCTTGGGTTGAGAAAATGACTACAAAACTTAGGGGAAAATGCTGACAAAAACAATGTTATTCTCACTGGTGATTTCAACCAACCTAACATTGACTGGAGCCAAAACATTATTTCAGGCACTAACGCTTCCTCCGAAGCAGCCAAAATGCTTCTTGAAGTGGCCGATTCATTCAACCTTACTCAAATGGTGCAGTCACCTACCAGAGATAACAACATTCTTGATCTTGTATTTACTAACAACTCATTAGCTGTTTTAACTCATCAAACGTCATACCCATACCATACCATGATATTGTTGAACTGACCCTGAACATATCCCCTCCTCGTAAAAAGTTGCCTAAACGTAAAATCTATTTTTTTTTTAAAAGCTAACACAGAAAGCATGTCTAAACTTAAACTGCGATATTATTCTAAATTCAATAGCTCATCCATTAATGTTGATGAAGAATTAAATTTCTTTGAAAAGGAAATTAAACTTATTATTGAAAAAAATACACCTCACAAAATCACCTCAACTTAACTAAATCTACCTTGGTTCACCCATATCCAACGCCGTCTCTGCAAGAAAAAACATAAACTGTTCAAGAGAGCTAAGAAAACGCAACAAATCTATGACTGAAATACGTATAAAACCTTTAGGAAATCTGTCTGTAAAAACATCAAAGAAGCTAGAAACAACTTCATCTGTATGAAACTTAAAAATTTCCTGACTGAAAACCCTAAGGCATTTTGGTCCTACATAAAAAGACTTAAAAGTAATTCCGTGGGTGTGTCAGACCTTATGAACAACGGTAAACTTTGTAGTGACAGTATGACTAAAGCTAACATTCTCAACAACCAGTTTTTCAGCGTTTACACAGAAGAAGATACCTCTCAAATCCCTGTAGCTAAACCATTCACCACCAACAAAATAAACCAACTTATAAACACTCCAGAAGGTGTCAAAAAGCTGCTGCAAAACCTAAAGACAAACAAAGCCTCAGGTCCTGACCATACACCACCATGGTTCCTAAAAACACATGCGGAATACCTTTATGAAATCCTAACTGATCTCTTCCAAACCTCTGTAGATAACGGCACTACCCCAAACAAATGAAAAGAAGCAAATATATGTAGCGTTTTAAAAAAAAGGTGATAAACACGACCCAGCTAATTACATACCAGTCTCTCTTACCTAAGTGTGTAGTAAAATCCTTGAGCATATTATCCACTTACATGTGATGAAATTCCTTGATGAGCATAATATCTTAACTGATCTCCAACATGGCTTTCGAGCAAAAAGATCAAGTGAAAGACATCTTCTTTTAACAAGAAATGATATTTCGAAACAAATTGATCAAAACAGTACCATCCCTATGGCTATACTCGACTTCTCAAAAGCGTTCGATAAAGTTTCACATCAAGGTCTGTTATCCAAACTTTCCGCATATGACATTGATGGAAATCTACTGGCCTGGTTTGCATCCTTCCTCAGCAACCGCATTCAGCGTGTTGTCTGTAATGACGAAATCTCAAACCCTAAACAAGTTCTATCTGGTGTACCACAAGATACCATTTTAGGTCCTTTACTCTTCCTTTTATATGTCAATGACATCCCTGATAATATAAACAGCACGGTTATACTGTTTGCTGATGATTGTCTTGTGTATAGAACAACTGATAAACCCTCTGACCAACAAATCCTCCAACAGTCCAAGATGATCTAAATAAACTTGAACAATGGCAAAATAAATGGCAAATGAATTTCAACCCCTCTAAATGCTACATCCTCTCAATATCTCCTAGAAAATGCTATAAATCACCAGTTTATACCTTGTGCAGCCAGCCGCTAAAACATGTCAACTCCCACCCGTACCTAGGTCTTGAAATTGATAATAAACTCAGATGGGATAAACATATAAACAACATCACCAACAAAGCAAACTCTGTACTTGACCTATTAAGACGTAACCTCTTAAACTGTCCCACTGACGTTTAAACCACTGCATGTAAAGCTCTAGTTAGGCCAGTACTTGAGTATGCATCAGCAGTTTGGGACCCTCATCACCAGTGCGATGTAGATTAGCTTGAATCAATTCAACGGAGAGAAGCCAGGTTCTCTTATAAATCCAGTGTCACTAGCATGTTTCTTAGATTAAATTGGCCCCTGCTAATACCAAGAAGAAGGAACACCCGTCTAAAAATGTTATATATAATCAATAACAGTCTTGTCGCCATTGATAATGATAACCTGATCCCAAACGCAAGAATAAATACAAGAAATAACCATGATCTGAATTTCCACGTTCCTTATGCTGAAAAGAATGTTTACAATTACTCCTTCTTTCCTCAAACAATAAAAGATTGGAATGCTTTACCATCAGATATTGTACATGCACCTAGTCTAAACAGTTTCAAAGCTAAACTTGCTAAGCTTGTTTATTGATTTTTTTATTTTTTTATCACATACTTTTGTTACGCTCGGTTGGCGTTCATGTTCCCTAGAAGGATTTTTGCCCACTTAACCTATTCAGATTCAGAATCAGAAGCCGGACAAGTTGCAAATAACCGTGAAGTCCAGTGAAAAGAGTACACTGCAGCCTTATGGGCCAGGAGGCCTGAAGAGACTAGGTGGGGTGATGTGACCTTGAGATTCAGATTTAGGTTGCAAGATTACTTCAGCAGATGGAAAGTGCACATGGCGCACGTACCCACGCTAACAATTTTTTGACTTAGCTGTTGAAGTTTCCAGTAAGACTAGCCTCGTTCATTTCAAATTTCAAATAGTATCATCCTTCTTTGTGACTCTTCAAAAAATATTTTGATGTAATAAATATATTCTATTATGTCTCTGAAACAGTAAAAATATCTAAACGATATCATTGGTTATATATTTTGATGTAATAAATATATTATATTATGTTTCTGAAACATGAAAAAATATCTAAACGATATCAATCGTTATATCACGTTTTGGAAGTGGCTATTAAAGTATCGGATTGGCAGCGGAACTTTTCGTCTGCATTCCTCAACGTTCATGATTCCTCAACGAATTTACATGATTTTTGCGTACTAAAAACAACGCAATAAATTCTTCTTCTTCCATATACTGGCCACCTTCAACAACTTGAATATTCTGCCAGCTACGTGTGTGTGTGCGTGCCCCCTCCCCATCCCCAGGTAAAAAGCATTGCTGAAATTTATTGTTAAAATACAATCTGCAATAAATAACACTTAATTTGAAGTCCATAATTACTTCATTAAATGATTTTGAAAAACTTTTCTCAATTAAAAGATGGCGGATTTTGAGCATGGAATTTACAATACTTGACCTGTCGCCTTCTAAGGTCCACGGCAGAAAAGTGTATTGTGGGAATAGCAATGACTAATAGCTAGGTATGACCAGGGAGTTGGAATAGATATGACGTATTTAATACTAGTTACCGAGAAATCAATCCCACTTCAGAACCGCTTTAGTTCTCTAAGAATAGAATATCACGTCAGAAAGCATATGATCCATGACGTAATCATATCTCTGAGCACAGATAGGCCCCTACGTACAAGCGCAACGGTAATGTGTAAACATATTTATGCACGACAGTCATTCACACGGGATTTTGTTTCAAAAGACATAGTGCGTAAGCTTCAACTTTGCTAAAGTTACAGACGAAATATACATTGAAATTTGATAGAAAACAAATTTTATATATTTGTTCCTTTAATCGTTTCATTTTCAGGTAAATATCAGTTTATTCGTAACATTCAAGTTAAGTTAATTTTTTCTACCAAATTTCATTTACGTTAGGCCTAACATTACTCATTAGCCTACCGTTGAAACCTGGCTAGCCTAGCCTAGCCCCCAGGTGATCCTAGCGTTATGGCAAAATAGGATACTCTAGGCCTACGTATATATAACAAGGTAGGTCACCTCCTACCGCGACTTTTGAAGCGTATAAGAAAATTACTTTTTTTGACCGCGAATTTTATTCTTAATTAGGGCTTAGGCTTTAGCCTAGCTACATTTTTTTTTTACTCAACTCACATTTGCTAAGGACTCCCTTCAATAAGCCACAGTAGGCCTATTTGTTATTTTTTTTCTAATGAGCAGGGTTCTACTTCTAGCTACGGTGGGCGGCGCTGTGTGGTCCCGCCCAGGACTTGCAATTCCCGTCCAGCACTCTGTTCTAATGCACTTGTCAATTGTGTGACTCACCGCTACACCCCGGACAAGGTGAGTCATTGCACCATAGTGGGTAGTCAAAACTTGTACTTTGATGCACCCCTCAGTTACTTAGGTGACTGACATTTCTTGTGCAAATGACTTACCCAAAATCACTCACATCTGTACAAATGGGTCTAAAGTAAATTGATTCACCCCAGTCACTCTGGTGACTGACAATTTGGTACAATGACGCACATGTGAGTCACGTTTTTATATGTCAATGGCTCCCCTTTGACTGACATTGCTGGGGGTAGTGAGGGTGAGTCAAACCACTGACAAGTGCATAAGATTCAATCTTCCACCCGGCACTCAAAAGTTAAATTCAGTTAATTAAGTGTTTAAACAGATTAGGTCATCCGCTGATTTACACACATAACACACATTTAATAACACTTAATAAATTCTGATTAAAACAACCGACCTATATAGGAATTTTCAAAATTGAACATACATTTTGTCATAAAATGCACCCATACACTTCACCTGCATAAACACAAGCACAGTTCAGGTTCACGTTTTAATCCCTGTGAATCACTGCTGGCAGCCTGTCAAGTCCATCACTTGCCATACAAACAAACTTTAACAAAGTAAATATTACACACCCAAGGGCCCAAGGCGTGCTTATAGACCGGTCCAAATGTAAGTAACCATTCACATCTTATAAATCCCATATGCACTTAAGATTATAATGGATATTCTTAGGATTTTTGGGTATTTAGTATTGACAAAAGTTGTTGCGTAGTTCATAGGAACATGTGCCGCTAGTTAACTATAATTGTAATAATGTATGGCTTTTGTCGAACGATATTGGGACAAAAATAAAAGTGGCAAAAAGTTTAAGCAAGATGAATAACAATGGGAATTGAGAGAAGAGTTTCTTTTGTTTATGTTGACGTCATATTACTTCTATGGTTGCCACACAAAAACCATAACTTTCGTGAGGCCGCAGATCACTAAGCATCATATAGCATAACATAATAAGATTATGGGCTAAGAAGGGTTAGTCACCCTATAAAAAACCCAAACTAACACCACCGCTACCACCACAAAAAAATAAAAATAAAGACGCCCAGAGTTAGTAAAGAACTTATCAATGTTGACTTTAAAATTGTGAACAGAATTAGAGCTAACTTCCCATTCAGGCATACCATTCCACTCATTAACAACTCTTTGCGAAAAGCTAAAATGCCGAATATCTATCCGTGAGGACTCTTTGGTCAACTTCAAACTGTTACCACGTGTCACATGAGGATTAGCTGAAACGTGCAAGAAATAAAAGGAAGTCAAAGCATCACTACCAGATAGGAATTTGAAAACCTGAATCATATCGCCATGTACTCTTTTTAACTCAAGCAAGCATGGTCAAACCAAGAATTTGCAACCTAGATTCATAAGAGAGATTCCTTACTTCGGGAATAAGTCTAGTGGCTCTTCGCTGAACCTGCTCCAAAATGAACTTAATCTTCTCATAAAAGGGACTCCAAGCCTGAATAGCATACTCAAGGTGAGGCCTGACTAACTGCTTATACAAATTAAGAACAACCTCTCTACCAAGAAAACTAAATTTTCTTCTAATCAAACCAAACATCCTATTTGCCCTTGCAGCTGCTAAAAAGCACACTGTTTTAGAAGGCTTTAGATTGCTAGTAATGACAACACCTAGATCCCTTTCTTGATCAACACAAACCAAGATTTGAACCATTCATGAAGTAATCAAAAGCCAAATTGCCCTGACCAAAATGAATAACTTTGTATTTATTAACATTGAATGACATCTACAGTACCATGTTTGGGACCAAGAAACTAACTTATCTAGATCAGTTTGCAAAAGTAAAGAATCCTCAGCATCATCAACAATCTGTTGTACAGCTTAGTGTCATCAGCAAATTTACAAATCCTACAGCCAAGGGAAACATCAATATCACTAATGAAGATTAAGAAAAGAATCAGACCCAACACAGAACCCTGAGGAACACCACTTGTAACCTTCTTCCATGGAGATACTTCACCATTAACAACAATTCTTTATGACATGTCAACTAGCCAAAAAAATATCCAAGTGGCAGGCACACTTTCCCTTCACACCAAGCACTTTTGTTTTCATCATGAGCCTGCCTACCGGAACCTTATCAAATGCTTTTTGGAAATCTAAATAGATAACATTCAACAAATCATTGACTAGTAAATGATTTAGTACAACATCCTTAACGATGGACTCCATGACCTTGGACCTAAAACTAATAAGACTCACTGGCCTACAGTTACAGGGCAAACTGTGACCACCTTTTTTAGAAATAGGCATGACATTAGCAATTCTCCAACCACTAGGAACAACATCAACATCAAAGCACTTTGAAAAGATAATACCTAGGGGAACAGAAAGAAAATCAGAACACTCAAGTAAGACAGCAGGATGTATACCATCTGGACCGGGTGCTTTATTTGAATTCAAACCCTTCAACTTCTTAGACACAACAATAACTGAATAATCAACATTCTTAATGGATACTGAAGAGTGCACACTAAGATAATCGACAACCTCAACAGCAGGGGACTCCTTAGTAAAAACAGACACAAAGTAGTCATTCAAAACCTCAACCATATCCTTACCACTAATGATAGTAACATTATCATTACCCTAAAGGAGACCAACAAACTTCTTGGTTTTTGCTTTAAGCGAACATAAAAAAGAAACGACTTAGGATTAATCTTAACCTCTTCAGACAAACGTTTTTGAAAAAGCACTTTAGTATCTCTTATCAAACCCTTTGTGCACTTTCCATGATAAACAACAACATCACACAACGTCAGCATACAGAAACTGGTTAAAGGTGAAAGAAATTATGGCCAAACGATGGTAAATGGTTCCATGACTACTTACGGATATGACACTGCTTCAAATCTTACTCAAGTAAACAGATACTAAAATTGTACACAAAAACGAATTCTTGTGTCGAATCTGTAAAATCTCTGAAAAATCGTAGTGGTATTTTGTTCCACAAATGAACCATTTACGATGCAACGTTATATGTATAGGCCTAGCTTTTTCCATATGCAGTATATGGAGCTTTGTTAACTCCGTGAGTAGCTAACAAACGTCATAGATCACTAAAAGCAAAAAGAAAATGTCAACTAATTAAAAAACAAAGTAAATGTCTGTCATGATAAACAATCACAAACCTTTGTAAACAGGACAATTGCTTACTATGCTAACATTCTGTGTTCTGTATTCATTCATAAGGTTAATTAAGATTATTAAGTTTAAAAAAAAGAATCTTAAAAATATATATATCCTCAGGGGGCAGGGTGGACCCCAGGAGGAAGGGCAGACCCCCAGGGGGCGGGGCAGGCCGCCCCTGTAAAACAGCAAAGCTAGGGGTCTGCTTACATGTACATATCCAGCTAACGGTAGATCTATGCATCCTTGGGTCGGAAGCAATTGGAAACTGTGGTTTAGCTCTACAGTGTATAAAAGTACAATTTTTATTAAGTTATAAGACATTTACATCCACATGTAAAAACTTCTCAAAGAGATCAAGATAAATTCTTGCTGGAAACAATTTTTACATAAAAACAGTTTTTGACTTGACCTGACAGCATGTCAGTGAGAGGTTTTGCTATGTGTGCACAAGATAGAATGAATCTACGATAAAAGTTCACCAAGCCTAAGAGTTTGTGTAACTTTCGTAGGCTGTCTGGTGGCGGAAATTGCTGCACTGCGGAGATTTTGTCGAACAATTTAGTTATCCCATCTTTCACGATATTCTGACCCAAAAATTCCAGTAAGTCATCACAGGAAATGCATTTTTCTTGGTTAATGACTACTTCCTATTGGTCTAACCGAAGGAAAACTTCATGTAAATGTGCATAATGCTCGTCTGAACTTGAACTGGCGATCAACAAGCTGTTGATGTATGCAAAAACAAAAGGTAGTCACCGCAAAACTTGGTCTATAAAACTTTGAAAGGTTTGGGCTGCATTTCTGAGGCCAAAAGGCATTCTTATGAAATCAAAAAGTCAAAATGGAGTAGCAATGGCAGCCTTAGGCACATCACTAGGTTCGACTGGTATTTGATGGTAGGCACGAGCAAGATCGATCTTAGAGAAAACAGTCTTTACATTCAAATAAGACGCAAAATTATGAATATGTGGAATAGGGTAACGATCTGGAATAGTGACGTTATTTAAGGCTTTATTGTCTCTGCAAGGACGTCAGTCTCCAGTTTTCTTAGGCACCATGTGTAATGGTGACGACCAACTGCATTGTGATTGATGAATAATACCCAATTGTAACATGCTCAAATTCCACTTTAACTACTTGGAAGCCGATTAAGCGCTAAACCACGAGGACGACAAGAAAGAGGTGGTCGGTGTGTATAATGTTGTGAGTCACCGTATCCTTGACATTTTCTTCGCTATAATTCAAATGTAATAAGTTTAGAAATTGATGAAGCAGCTTATAACATTGTGAATGCTGGTCTAAAATAACATATGCTGGACTTGGGCTAGAAAATTAGTACTTTGCTCCTATATTGCTAAGAGATGTCATAGAATCTATCAGCTTGCGATTCATGATATCAACTTACAGCGAATAATGATTAAAAAAGTTTGCACCTAAAATTGGTCCAGACACATCAGCTAAAACAAAAATCTATGCAAAAGCTATGCGAAGACCAATATTCAAAGTTAAAGGCCCCTTTCCATATGTAGAGATAAGGGTTTTATTTACAGCTTGTAAAGGAGTTTTAAGACGCTTGTGTTTGTCAGAAAGAGATGCTGGAAATACGCCTACTTCCGCTCCTGTATCAACAAGAAACCATAAACCTTTAATCGATCTGTAACAAAGAAAAGGCGAGTTTGGTTCCTGCCGTCCAACAATGTCGCCGCTAGCTGTCGGCTTGGTCTTTCGACTGATTATGTCTAGATAAAACATTCTTGCAGTGTTTTGTCTTTTGACTGATTATGTCTAGATGAAACATTCTTGCAGTGTTTTATGCACTTATGAGCCTTCTCAGCAAACCTGTGATGATGATACCAACAAAAACCTGAGTCAGACAATTTTGATCTACCATGATTCCTGGAATTGCCTTTTCTGGAAAAACGATTTTGGCTCCCTGAGAACTCGAGCGACCTCTTTGACTGAAATTACTTTGCATTACTGATTCATCTTCTCAACTTGCATGGACAATTTCTCAACTAATGAGAGAAAGTTCTGAAACTTCCGAAGTGGTAGAAGAAGAAGAAGAAAAAAATGTATCTTTCGAAGCTATCTGTGATACAACTGTGAAACCAAGAAAAACTTTCAGAATTTTATCTGCAAGTGCAGCCAATTGTTCAATGTCAACAGAATCACTTGTACAGTACCTGCTAATATCAAGTGGGCATTTTTGGGAATCCGTTGAAGGAATAGCTGTTTAAAAATGCTATCTTCTAAACTGTTACCAGTGCACCACAACTGTTTATCAAAGGCCGTGGACATTGACTTGGTTGTCGATGTTATGTCTGTCCGTACGTCGTACCTGTGTTCTCGTCCGGGTCGTATTAAGCGTTTCGTGATAGCATTGTTACTATCATAACCGAATACGCAGGTGACGACCCCGTCATTGTAATTGTGTATTCACTCGTCGTCGACTGTTACCGCCCAGGAATTGCTGCATCCTCCTCAATAATTGTGAGGGGGTGTGATCTCCGAGTTCCTCAGCGATTAAAAGTTAATGAGGCGTTTTTGCTTAAATTCTCATAGGGATTGGTATCTGGAGGCTTGAGGAGAATATCTCGCCCATTCTGTACCATTTGCGTTGGCAGTGAAGAAACAAATGTGAGCTTATTTGTGTTTGTGAAGGGTGGTTCCACTCAGTGCTAATTGAGCCTCTGCTTGTATGTTCCACAATGCTGGATTATTGGGTCAAAAAGGTGAGAGTTTAACACCCACGGCAGAAATCGCCTTTCCACTTTCCTCATCCGCCATGCTCAGAGAGAAAATAGATATCACGCTAAAAATTACCACGGAAATTGACTAGTGGTTAGCTAAAATGCTTTAATCTGCCGACCAATCAAAATATGATAATAAAGTCTGATAAAGGCAGAATAATTTAAACAGGATCAAAGTTATGGTCCCTTGAATTGGCTACAAAAATAAATTTTCGGATAAAAAATAATAATTTCTGTACAAAAGGATGTTGAACTGTATATAACCTTTTATCTCAAAATGAACTTTGGTAGCCGCAGCGTCAGCGAGAGGACATAGTTTATATAACTGTAAAACGGTAACGTGAAACGGACACGTCTTTGATGTAATAATTGTTCCCAGTGAGGATTTAACTTGATCTCTTTTTGTTAGCTGAATCACGTCGGGATCAGCAATTTGTAACACAATGAATAAAGGTTACTCTTCTTATACACTCCAATCTTCAAATCCCCACTGAGCACACCCCCAATTGGAACCTCGACAAGGCTGACTGGTCCCTTTTTGAAACCCTCTGTGACTCACACCTCTCCCCCCATCTTCTCGAGGATGAGGATCCCATGTCTAACTTCAGTAATATCCTTATCAACATCGCCACCTGCTCAATTCCCAAAACCTCCAAACCCCAAATCATCCCCCAACCCCTGGTTCTCGGATGACTGCAAAACCGCCATCAAGAACAGGAAAAGAGCCCTCAGGAACTTTAAAACTAACCCGACCACCCATAACCTTAACCTCTTTCGCATCAGCCGTGCCAAGGCCAGACGCACTATCAAGGACAGTAAAACCAACACTTGGAACAACTTTATCTCTTCTCTCACCACCAACACCCCACTAAGAAGATTTGGAGAATGGTTAACAGCTTCCACGGCAGAGTAGGCAAATCTTCCATCTCCCATCTCTCTTGGAATGGAGACCTTCTCACCGCAAAAAGGACATCGTTGACCACCTCGCCGCCTCTTTCAGCAACATCTCGTCCTCGACCAACTACTCCAATGCTTTCAAAATCAAAAAGCATGAAGCCCGGAGAATCACTTTTCCCTCTGACAACTCCAAAGCTACAACACCCTCTCACCCTTTCTGAATTAAACCAAGCCATCAACGACGCTGGCTGCACCTCCAAGGGCCCAGATAACATCCCCTATCAGTTTGTGAAACACCTCCCCATCAAGGCCACCACTACCCTACTCACTATCTTCAACCACATTTGGTCCTCACACTCCTTTCCCCCTATCTGGAGGACAGCTATTGTCATCCCCGTCCTTAAACCGGGGAAGGATAGCACCGACCCCACCAGCTACCGACCCATCGCCCTTACTTGCTGTCTCTGTAAAATTATGGAAAAGATCATTAATCAGAGACTAAACTGGTTCCTCGAGACCAACAGAATCCTTTCTCCTCATTAAAGCGGCTTCCAAAAACGCCGCAATACCTAGACCAGTTAATTACGCTCGACACGCTATCCGGGAATCCTTTGCAAAAAGGAACACCTCATTGCCATATTTTTGACCTCGAGAAAGCTTTCGACACTACTTGGAAATACGGCATTACCCGAAAACTTCACATTATTGGCCTCAGAGGCCACCTCCCCATCTTTATTCAAAACTTCCTCTCACCCAGGCAGTTCCAAGTTCGTATTGGCCACACCCTCTCCAAGCCGTACCCCCAAGAAGAGGGCGTCCCCCAAGGCAGCATCCTCTCCCCCACTCTCTTCAACCTGAGCATTAATGACATCGGGAATGACCTTGGCCCCAGCATCAAACGTACCCTCTACGTGGATGACTTCACCATCTTCTACTCCTCCCTTAGCTTTCCTATTGTTGAAAATAGGCTCCAAACCAGCCTCAATCAGCTGCAAGTCTGGAGCAACAATAACGGTTTTAAATTCTCCAAAGACAAGACAGTCTGCATGCACTTTTGTCATTTCAACAACCTCCACCCCAACCCGAACTTCGTGCTCAATGGGAATCGCATCCCTAAAGTTGAAAACACAAAGTTCCTTGGTCTTACTCTAGACCCCAAGCTCACCTACAAGCCACACATCACCAACCTGAAACTAAAATGCAATAGCTCCCTCAACATCCTCCGACTGCTCTCCAACACTACTTGGGGAGCGAACCGCTATGCTCTCCTCAAAATTTTCAGGCTCACCATTCGTGCCAAGCTTGACTATGGCAATATTGTTTACTGTGTCGCTCACAACTCATACCTCAACCACATTAACACCATCCAAAATGAAGCCCTCAGACTTTGTCTAGGAGCCTACAGGACCTCCCCAATCACTAGCCTTCATGTTGAAGCCAACGAACCCCCCTTTCTACTTAGATGTAAAAAGCTTAGCCTCTCCTATGCTTTTAGAGTCCTCACCAACACCCAGAACCCTGTTTACAACCTCATTAGGTACCCCAATTTCTCCTCCCTCTTTGATAGGACTAAAACCCTATTGCCTCCCTTCAGCTTACGCATTAAATCAGACCTCTTTCAACTTAGCATCAACCCCGCCACTCTCGGCACCTACTCCTGGCCCACTTTTCCGCCTTGGGCCACCTCCCTTCCTTCTGTCCACCTAGACCTCTCTACTTATAACAAAACTCAAACTCACCCTAACCTCTTCATCAATCTCCACAACCAAATCAAAGACCAACTCTCAAATTACACCTCCATCTATACTGATGGCTCCAAGGAAGGCAACAAGACAGCTGCTGCTGCCATCATCCAAGACATCACCCTCAGTAGCAGACTTCCTGACTATTCATCCATCTTTTCAGCCGAGGCTAAGGCCATTCTCCTCGCCCTCAACTTTATTGAGTACTCTCCTCTTAGTCACTTTGCCATTTTCTCTGACTCAAAGGCTGTTCTTACTTCATTACTCAATCTTAAATGGGATAACCTCACCTGCCACCTCCTCCTCCGAAACTCTTTTCTCCCACCCTCTGCAGGAAAAGTGTTCTTTTCTTCTGGATACCCAGCCATGTTGGCATTCCTGGCAATGACAGGGCTGATACAGCCGCTAAGCTTGCCCTTAACCTCCTCCCTTCCCCTTTTCCCAAAACCCTCTCTGACATCAAACCGCTTATCGCTTCTCTTGTTCGTGACCGCTGGCAAACCTTATGGAACTTCCAAATTGATAACAAACTCCATGTTATCCAGCCCACAATCCCGATCAAATCCACCATCAACAACCTTTCTCGAATCGACAACGTTCATATTACCCGTCTTAGAATTGGTCACACCCACCTCACTCACTCCCACCTCCTTATTGGTTGCCCCCAGCCCCTCTGTAACAATTGCCACTGCATCCTCACAATCCAACACGTTCTCCTTGCTTGCCCCCTGTACAACCTTCCCAGAGCTTCCCTCGCTCCCCACAACTCAATTGCTGAGTTCTTCCAGAAAAATCCTCCAGAGAAAATAATCTCCTTCCTTCAGCATGCATCCCTCTACAACCATATTTAATTCTCCTCTTCCACCCCCTCTCTACTTTGTTTTTGTTTTACCCATGCACCTCCTCTCTCGATCACAGTTTTCTGGCTTTTGTTCTTGAATTTCTCTCATTCTCCCCCTGGTCTCTTTCCTTACTACCTCTAAAATGATCTGACCTCTCAGGCACAATTTGACCTTCGTTGTTGTGGTGCCGTTAAGACCTCATCAAACAAACAAACAAACATCCAGCTAACAGGAGATGCATCCTTGGGTGGGAAG
This sequence comes from Chiridota heheva, assembly GCA_020152595.1. Lineage (NCBI taxonomy): Eukaryota > Metazoa > Echinodermata > Holothuroidea > Apodida > Chiridotidae > Chiridota > Chiridota heheva. The sequence goes on from JAIGNY010002050.1 coordinate 492,988, forward strand.
CGATTGGAAACTCTGGTCCAGCTCCGAGCATATATAAAAGTACAATTTTATTAAGTTATAAGATATTAACCCTTACTCTACCAGCACTGTTTTGAAAATGCGCTCGGGAGGCGGGGCCAAAGACGGGGCACCCAAAACGGCGATAATATCGCCGCGTGGTAGAGTAAGGGTTAAGCAAGGCGTGATTATTGAATGGTCCTCTGTCTTCCAGGCAGAAAAGTCGGGCCCCTTTCGCTTTCGGGACCCGCTGGGCCGCCCACCGGGATCATGCTGCCTATATTTTCGGGTTGGCGCATATATCGCGGGTTGATTAACCCTTACTCTACCAGCACTGTTTTGAAAATGCGCTCGGGAGGCGGGGCCAAAGACGGAGCACCCAAAACGGCGATAATATCGCCGCGTGGTAGAGTAAGGGTTAAGCAAGGCGTGATTATTGAAGGGTCCTCTGTCTTCCAGGCAGAAAAGTCGGGCCCCTTTCGCTTTCGGGACCAGCTGGGCGCCCACCGATCATGCTGCCTATATTTTGGGTTGCGCGATATGTCGCGGGTTGATTAACCCTTACTTTACCAGCACTGTTTTGAAAATGCGCTCGGGAGGCGGGGCCAAAGACGGGGCACCCAAAACGGCGATAATATCGCCGCGTGGTAGAGTAAGGGTTAACATCCACACGTAAAAACTTCTCAAAAGTTCATCATTGCTGATCAATGCAAATTGCAAGTTAAAATTTAATAAAAGATGCAACTTGTAAGGTGACTGAGCGCCATACTGGAAAGTTGAGCAGTTTATTTGCAGATCTGTGGCTTATGAAAAAATACACCAATCAAATTTCAGCAAAAAATTGGTGTAAATCTGGTGTGGCATGTGGCTTTGGACATTGTAATATATGTAGGTAGCTATCAATTACCTTCTTGATTGGTAATATTTCCGTGGCTTAACTCAGCTTGGCAATTGAAAATCTGTGATTCACCTGCAGTAGATTCTATCATATTTGATTGCGCATTCGTGCTACAATAAGCGCATACTGCTAGCGTAGGCTACTCACATTAATAATTTACTCCAGAATAGATGCCCACTTATGGTAGTTGTTGAATTGAAAATCTTCCCACGAATAATATTAATCATTAATGTAGTAAATCTTTATATGCTTCCCTCTTTGCAATTTAATGTACTATTTATGGCACAATTACATGGGGGCTATTTAGAGCACATCTTTACCATATATAATGTTTTACTCAAAAATATCATATTTGATTGCCCATTAATAATTTACTCCAGAATAGATGCCCACTTATGGTAGTTGTTGAATTGAAAATCTTCCCACGAATAATATTAATCATTAATGTAGTAAATCTTTATATGCTTCCCTCTTTCGCAATTTAATGTACTATTTATGGCACAATTACATGGGGGACGTATTTAGAGCACATCTTTACCATATATAATGTTGCTTACTCAAGAAATCTTTTTAAAAAATATATATAAAATAAAGAAAAAGAATATGAGACAAGTGTATGCCAAGGTGGATACTTTTTTAACACCAGCACGCCAAGAAAGAAGTCAACTCCATGCCGAAGATCTTCGGAATTTGATTGCACCCTGGCCACCACCATATGGAACAATCTTCCTGAGGTTGTTGTGCTCTCTCTATCAACAGACACCTTTTTTTGCCAGTCTCGTCCAGTGGATGCTGCGTCCTTCTTCAGCAGCCGCACTACATATCCGTTAGGAATTTCTGTTTTTAATTGCACACGTACAGTATTTGTGACATTTTTAGGCGTACATGTTTTCCCAATGTTTTTCCTCTGGAGTTTCACCTGTATTTTGTGAGTTGCACCGCACACACAGCGGTACATAATTAGGGTTTGTACTTCACCAGAAGAAGACTTACAGTAGGATATGCCAGTTGCTCACCAGTCAAAATGTTCCTTTGCCAAAACGTCAACATACCAAAACATTAACCTCCGAGCCATGATGCTTTTTGGTTACAACATCCTTGTCCACATTCAATATTACTGTATCTATTGACCTTTGTTTAAAATTTAAGTACTGTAAGCCTCTGGAGACCACACTGGAAAGTTAGTTTTCTCTACACTAAAGAATTACGCGAGAGATTTTTAAGACCTTGCTTCTTTATACCAATGGTTCTGGCGTATACTTTTAATGTTTTTATTAATAAATTTGGATAACATACAACATTTCAACATATATAATTGGGTAGTATTTCAATTTTCTTAAGTAGGTACTGTAATTTTTGCTCCATTTCTTCACTATTTATAAAACGGAAGCAAAAGATATTTAAAAAATACCTACTAACAATATCTATGAATGCCAATCGTGATTTAATCATCCTCCACCACTGGACATTTTTCACTCACAGCAGTACACACTATGGCCCAACTAGTAAACTAGTTATAAATGCAAGAATTTGAAAACATAATTTCACTCTTTAAAACAGATTAGAAGTGTCCCACCACTAAAGAGCTGAAAGTTAACTTGTTTACTCTTGCGGCTCTAAGGCGGGGATGTTTTGGTTATAACAGGGATGTTTGGGTAGCAAAAAAATGGGGACGTTTTAGTAAAGGGACGTTCCAGTTGCGTAAGGACAAACCGTGGTTCAAGCGTAGATTACACATTGCTCAAAAGGAAAAAGCAAGTGGGATTATTTTAATAGAAAACTCGTACCAGTATTACACTAAAGGCCACACTAGCAGGAATCTTCATGCCCAAATCACGGAGTGACCAAATTCTGTGGATTTGGGCATAAAAGCACGTACATTGAGAATCATGTGTCACACGATAAAGAAAAAAATCAATTGCCACAAAATTTTACGACCAGATTGTGTCACATACACGTTAGTCGCTTCATATCTTCTTTATGTATTCCACCCACTTGCGATTATGAATATATTGTAACGGGCCGAGAAATTACAAAAAGAGCTTCCAGTAAAGAAATGAAAGTTTATTATAAAATATCCGCAAATAAAAACTGGAAGCTTTACAAACACAATTATAGAAAAACAAAATGGTTCTCAGACCATTTGCATGAGTTGTGCTGACCTACACACTATTGTCCAAGGCCCAGCCACATATACCAATGGTTCCTTGTGGCTAGGCTTTCTGCTGGACTGAACTGTCAACCCCCACAACTCAGGCTGATAGGTCTGCTGCCTTCAAGCTCAAAACATCAACTCCACTTAAAATTACAAGAACTCAGCAGTCAACTTAAACAGCTATTGGGCAACACCCTATAGGCTAGATCACATGACCAGCCTCGGCCAATTAAGAAGTAACAAGTATGATTCTTGCGGCTATTTGCATTAATCTGAATCTGAATCTGAAACGGTCAAGTCGGCAAAAATCCTTCAAGAGGACATGAATGCCAACCGAGCGTAAAAAGCATGAAAAAAAAAAAAACTACTTACCAATACAAGTGTTAGTAAGTTTAGCTTTGAAACAGTTGAGACTTGGTGCATGTACAATGTCTGATGGTAAAGCATTCCAATCCTTTAGTGTGTGAGAGAAGAAAAAGTGTTTATATACATTCTTTTTAGCATAGGGAACCTGAAAATTAAGGTCATGATTATTTCTTGTATTAGCTCTGGATAAGTTCATCTTTATTGATAGCGACAAGATTGTTATTGATTTTATATAGCATATGTAGCCAGGTGTTGTATCTTCTTGTTTTTAGCAGGAACCCGAGTCTTAATTCAATGATTAAAATGCCTGAAAAGTTACGTGACTGCTTTTGACGTACGAGGTGGGCCTTAATATATTGATCGTGACAGATCAACACTTGACATGCTTGAAAAAATCTGAGAATCTTGACCCACTTTAACTGCCAAGTATTGCCATTAATCATCACCGGCCCCACACAAATTTCTCATGGTCAGAAAGCTTATTGCTTCATCTACTGATTTATATTTACATTTTCTGGAAGAGGGTCAGGAGCTTGGCAAATATTCGGTCTAAAATTTCCTCAATATTTCAGTGCACAATTCTGTAAAACGCATATCTCAAAAATGGTTTAAAAAGGCATGTAAAGTTTATATCAATAGAAAGATAAAATGTTGTAGTTTCACCTACCTCGCCATCTTGTTTGTTGCAGCGTACTCACGTAATACCCCCTCCTTCCCCTGTCAAGAAAATTAATTCCTCCAGTGATTAGTTTCACGAAAACAGCATAAATCTCAAAGTAGGCGGAGTTCTGTGCGAAGAAAGAGATGTCACTTCAGCTCATTAACGCGACACTGGGAATTGACTGATAACTCCCTGATTAATTAATCCATCTTAATGTGCATTGGTCTAATTGGCAGGCATGTTTATCTTATGAAAAGATAATTTTTGAAATAATCCTTTAAACATACAGTATTCAATTGATGTATATACAATGAACATTTTTACAGCTTACCAATTGTTGAAAAACGTGTGAGATACCTGATTCAGAGTCATTTACTATCATTTTTGTATGTGATATATGACCAGTTTTTCTATTAAAAAGCACATACATGTAACTTCACTAGATAATACATACATTGTTATAGAGATGTTTCTAAATTGCATTTTTTTTAAAGGTGTATGGACAGGTGGCAACCACATGTCTTGATCTTAATTGGTTTAATACTAAAAACCAAGAAACAGCAAAAGGTCCCATCAAAATCGGTTAAAAATTGACCATTTTACGGCATTTTAACACTTAGATACCTATAAATTAGGAAAAACTAGTGACCTCAGAATAGGACATTTAGAAAATATATCATGTTAACTTATTGTTTTTCGGTCCTTCTCCATAATAATTGGAATGGGAGAAGTTGGCTACTGCAACAGGAAATTGGATATTATTATATCCTTAACCCAGATTAAACAGTAGAATGCAATTTAAAAACCCTTGATATTTGTCACCCACATCCGCCTCGGTCACTCCTCTCTCACCCACTCCCATCTCCTTTCCGGCTTCCCTGCCCCTCTCTGCCCCATTTTTAACACTGAACTCTCCATCAAGCATATCCTTTTAATCTGTCCCCTATACCTGAACTCCAGGTCTCTTCTCTCCTCACCCACCTCAATCTCGGATCTATTAAAAACAATCCTTTCTCCAACATTATCAACTTCCTCCGCAACAACAGCCTGTTCCACCATATATAATCTTCCTTTCTCTTCCCTTCTACGTCTAACCTTACACATCCCTCTCTTTTCACCTTCATTTTTCTCCCAAATTCACCCTATATCCCCCTTTACTCCCTCTATATCCTCCTTCTCCTCTCTGCCCTAACTCTTACACCTTACTTAATAACACCTTTTTGGCACATTTTACTCTGACTGTTGCGGTGCCATTAAACATCAACGAACCAAACCAAACCTTGATATTTGAAATTTGGGAAAGAAATAAAGAATGTCATTAAAGAATTTTATTTGTATTCCTGTTCATACATTATCTCTTCTGTGCATGCTGAAATTTTGTACAAACTTTGATCTATCATAACCTGAAACTATAAGTACTATTGTGACCATTTAAAGACTAAACTAGACTAATGCTTTTCCATCTGTGTGAGAAACCTCTACCTGTGCATATACTGTTAAGTTCACAGATACAGTACCTATGCATTGGAAAATGATTTAATTATAAACGAGAAATATTTAAGTTCTGTGAGGAGAGATTGTATATGCACAAATTGGCAAATGTGAGTGTTTTTTTGTTTTTGTTTTCCAAATTGGAGAGGAGTTCTTGATCAAACTTGTTTTCTTACATTTTGTAGGTTTGGAAGCCATCTGACATTTCTTAACAACTCAAGTTTACCTCATTGCTACCTGCAAAGTCAAGATGTCTCTCTATCCATCTCTTGAAGATATGAAAGTTGATCAGATGGGTCAGGTAAAGTATTCACTTTTTATTATTTTTCACATGTGACCTACATACAGTAAATATAAATGGGTACATTCATTGCAGACTTATTTTACACAACTACAATATTTCTACTAGTTTTCTTTTAGTATTAAAACCAAGACAAAAGTGCCTCAATGCAAGCCTACATCCAACACTGACTTTCCTCATATGTTTTTTTGTGCAGGTCTTAGTCATTTTTAATTACCCCTTTGCTTCAAGAATTATGACTGTATGTAAGTTCATATCATGCTGGCGTTTGCTGACCTCAGCCCAATCTTGCTGTTAGACCAAAACAAACATTAATGTTGTGTGTTACCTTTATAACAGATAGTAAAACTAAAGATTACCTATGTCCTTCGTCATTCAAACTGCCTATTCAAGCAATTAATTTCCACTTAGTTTAAATGCAGGAGTATAGATTTTCAGAACTAACAGATTGATGTACAGTATGGTATTGACTTTAAAATAAGTACAACAAAATGCATATCCAAAGAAAGGTGTTATGATATAAATATTTTCTCTTGAATTTTCCCTCCAGACAAGGAGCGTTTTCGTAATAGTAACATTTTTCTTTTATGCACAAGGTCACTTGAGAAGGGGGTGTTTATGGATTGTGGCATTCAGTATATTAAATCATACTTTGTCTGATTTTGCTCAATTTGATTCATAGTTTTTGAAAACCTGTGTCTAAACTTTATAAACATTGATATGTTCTTTACTAACTCTAGGCATCTTTGTTTTTTGTGGTGGTGGTGGTGTTAGTTTGGGCTTTTTATGGGGTGACTAACCTTTCTTAGCTTATAATCTTGTTATGTTAAACTGAAGAAAGACTCTAATAGGATGTAAGTTGGTGCTGTATGTTGATCAAATTTGTGTTTTACTATGTGAATGAAAACAAAAGGGAATGAACTTATATTTGAATGTTCCTTTTCCTATTTGTATTGATATATTGTTGATGTTTTGTAAATGAATATTCATTTTATTTTTATTTTGTAGGCTCAGGCTCAGTTCAACCAAGGAGCACACCAGGCCATTGCTGCAGCTCAGTCTGGACAAGATCCAACAGCCTATGCAACACTCTATCCCTCATTAGCAGATTGGATGGGCCTTGATCTCAACTCGACAGACTTCAACCAAGTTGCTCCATACCAACCACAATCAGTAAGTCGATTCAATCTTATAGATCACTTTCTCAATTCATAAATACCAAGGTTTAAAAGTTAGTTCAGCTTTTCTTTCATTGTATGAATTAGAGTTTATTAGAAAGGTTAAAATTTGGTTTATAAAGTATGAAAACTTTATTAAAAATTGTTGTTGTTGCTCTTCTTTAAAGTGTTTTTTTTTTTTCAAATTAAGATCAGAATCTAATTAAGTTACATATTTATTAAACAGTTTGCTCAACTGTGGTTCTCTGTTGTTCCACTAAAGGTGACTCACTTTTTAGGACATTCCGTTTGTGTAGTATGTGTGATAATAAATAGTGCAGTGTAATTTAATTGATAATGATTTTGTTTTCTGTATATTTCATGTGATTTCAGCAACCAAAATTCTTCTTTAAGAAATTCAAAATTTTACAGGCCTAAATCATCATTGGTTATATTTGTTTAAAAATTCCAACAGTACAGTTCTGTACAAAGGCTACATGAAGTAATGTAAATATCCAGAAATAAATTAGAATACCATGCTTAGAATATTAGAAAGTGATAAAATTTGATTTATTGGTGAGCATGCGAAGCATAATGCGAACCTATATGTAATGGCGATTTCGTCCAAACAGCTGGCGGTCCACAGTTTTTCCTGAGATTTCCTCAGCAATGTTAAAGTTTTTTGAGAATTCCTCAGAAAATGTTAAAGTTTCTTCAGAGTTTCTCAGAAAAAGTTAAAGTTTCTTCAGATATCCTTATGGAAGGTTAGAATTTCCTTACAAAACGTTAAAGTTTTTCAGAGACACTTAAGACAAATTGAAGACTAGTTTCCTTAAAAAGTGTACACAACATTTAAAATTTCCTTAAAAGATAACTGTTAAATGTTATAATTTGCCAATATTCTTCAGAGATCCTCAAGCGTCTCTCTCGTAGCACTGGAGATTTAAAATCTTTAAAATTCTTCGAAATATTTGGGCACCATAGGTTATATCAGGCATGATTATTAAACTCCGCCTTAATTGTTGTGGTCATTTGCATAAAGTTGCTACAGTATATGAACTGACCAGATTTTTTTTTATTTAGTATGCGCAGTCTGGGAGTGTGACAGGATGTGACTGCATATGGACATAGGGAGGGATGCCATGTGGGACATGGATGGGGGCCATGCGGGACATATAATATAATATATACCATGTAATATACACCAAGGGCTATATCAGGCATAATTATTTGATTCCGCCTTTCTTTCTTATTCAACAGCTCATTTGCATATAAGTTATTATATGAACTGACACTATCATACATAGTATGCTCAATCAGGGACTGTGATAGCTAGGATGAGACTTATTATGGAGCCTATGGGATGTCATGTGGGACATGGGATGTCATGTGGGACATGGGATGGGATGTCATGTGGGACATGGAGTGGGATGTCATGTGGGACATGGGGTGGGATATCATTTGGGACATGGGATGGGATGCCATGTTGAACAGGGTGGAATGCCATGTAGGATATATGGTGCAAAGCCATGCAGGACATAGGGTAGAATGCCATGGGATGGGATGTCATGTGGGACATAGGATGGTATGGGATGTCATGTGGGACATGGAGTGGGATGCCATGTGGGACATGGGGAGGTATGCCACGAGTAACACAAGTGTGACATAGGTTGTGATGCCATGTGGGACATAGGGTAGGAGTCCATGGGACATGGGATGTGATGCTATGTGGGATATAAAGAAGGATGTCATTGTGGGACATATGGCCGGACATAAGGTGGGACATCAGGTGGGAAGCCGCTGATGTGGGACATATGGTGGGATGCTATGGGGGACATAGAGAGAGATGCCATATGGGACACAGGGAGAGATGCCATGTGGGACACAGGGAGGGATGCCATGTGGGACACAGGAAGGGATGCCATGTGGGACACAGGGAGGGATGCCATGTGGGACACAGGGAGGGATGCCATGTGGGACATAGGGAGGGATGTCATGTGATACATATGGTTGGATTAATGTGGGACATATATGTAGGATGGGATCCATGCGGGACATAGGGTGGGATGCCATATGTGTCATGGTGGAATGCTATGTGGGACATATGGTGGAATGCTATGTGATACATACTGTGTGGTGGAGTGCCTTGTGGGAGATATGGTGGAATGCTATGTGGGACTAGGCATGGGATGGGGTGGGATGGCATTTGGTACACGGGATGGGATCCACATGGGACATAGGGTGGGATGCCATGTGAGTCATAGGATGGGATGCCATGTAGGATATATGGTGGAATGCCACGTGAGACAAGGGATGGTATAGGATGTCATGTGGGACATGGGGTGGGATGCCATATGGGACATATGGTGGAATACCATGTGGGACAAGGGATGGGATGGGATGTCATGTGGGACATGGGGTGGGATGCCATGTGGGACATGGGATGCCATGTGGGACTTAGTGTGAGATGCCATTTTTATAATTAGCCGGGTCATATGGTATGGGTGTCAATTTGCATGGGCATGCGAACCATGGCGGTATTTACCATTCTAGTTTATGTGTAGCAACATGTCTTGTCATTTTCCATTGCAGCAAGCTGTTGCCACAAGAGATCCAGGTACAGTAAGTACTTATACAGCACCTGTAACTGGGGCAGGATCAGGTATTGTAGGACTACACAGAGCCGAGATCAAGCAGGGTGTTAGGGAGGTGATTGTTTGTAAAGGATCAGATGGAAAAGTGGGATTACAGGTCAATGCTGTCAGCAAGGTAAACAAACAAATATTTGTTTCATTAGTTGATGTTACAGTTTTACTTTAAAATTAGAGAAGTGGTTGGTCAGAGGGGTGTGCATGTAATCAAAATACTTTTCTTACACTACATTGGCAGTGGCGGCACCAGGATTTTGGTCATGGGGGAGCGAAGGGCAAATTTGTCTGATTGGGAGAAAAATCCTATCAATCGGATAAAATATGTCACTTTACAAAAAATTCTGGGGGGGAAAGTGGGGGGCGAAGCAATCTTGTGGGGGCAAAGCAATCTCTTGGGGGGGAAATTCCCCCCTCCCGTAGCACCGCCACTCAAATACTTTTCGTACACTACATTGGGGATAATTGTCTCTCAGATAAAAATATTCAAAATTGACATTGACATGAAAAATCCAAAAAGTTAAGTGATATTTAGTACTTTTTCCTTTGGGTTTGAATGGCAGCTGATCATGAACTTTCTAATATGTTCAACGAGACATATGGTTAATCTGTCTGTTCAAAAACGGCCATAGACTGCCAGATGCGATCACCCATTTGAAGAAATTGGAAAGATTTGCAAAAACTAACTCTTATCAAACTTTTGTGCTTCTTTGATGAAGATCCGTGGTTGTTATGCAATTGACGATGACATCATAAACCTTGGGGTGACCTTAGCTAAAACAGATTGGATTTTATTTTGTAATTTGTAGAATTATTGACATGAATAAACCAATCAATTTTTAAACTGCTGATAAAATACCAGAAAAGAAGGTTTCTGTATTTGAGTAGTTTTGTTTGCCAGTCATTTTGAAATTACCTCAGGTTTAATATTGATACTTCTGTCATTCAAAAACTATTATTAATTAAGTATTACTAAGTTATACTAAGTATTTATTAGAAATAATAAGAATGGATTTGAACATTCATAACAGAGGTCTTCAATATCATCCCATGCACGAAAAGTGTATTCATATATTCTAAAGACTCAAGAATGATACGCCATAATAATTTCTTCCCCTCCATCTCAATTTCCGATCTTTTCAAGAACAATCCTACCTCCAACTTCATCACCTTTCTCCGCAACAGCAATTTATTCCACCTGATCTAAACCTCTCTTTTCTTCCCTTCTCTGTCTTATCTTCCTCACCTTCCTTTTGTTACCTTAACTTCTTTCCCTTATTCACCTTCTCTCCCTCCCTCCTCCTCCTCTCTGTTCTAACTCAGGCACCTTAGTTTTTAACACCATCTTAGCGCATTTGACTCTGACTTGCGGTGATGTTAAACATCAACAAACCAAACCATAATAATTTGCTAGAGTGCTTTTAATTCTTTAATACAAAATTATTATTTTTTTGAATAGATTTATCATTATATGTGCCAATTGCATGAAGTAGTTTGATTCTCACAAATATTGTTGATTGTGCACTTCTTTAACCCTTACTCTACCACGCTGCGATAGTATCGCCATTTTCAAATCGCCATTTTCAAATCACCTTTTTCTAAAAATAGAATCTGGACTTTTACCACAGTCCTATAGGAGTAATCTTGGTATCATTTAAAAGTACTCGGATATTTCTTTCACAAATTGTAACTTTTTTATAGGGGTCATATTACAGAATTTTGAAAAAAAAAGTACATTGAAAAGGGTAAAACTCAAGATTTGATAAAAAGTTTACAAAAAATGTGTTTTTTTTTCTTTCAAATCTTACAATAACTTCAAGATCACATTTTTGCTTCAAAATCAAACATGCATGTCCTAAGACATGATAGTATTGTGCACCCAAACCGTACATCCCACATGCTTCTTTGAACCGCCGTTCGAAAGTGCTTGAAATTTCCTTTCATTTGATGTATAAATAAAGGCATACCCCCTCTATTTAGAGTTAAACGACTACGTGGTGCAGAGGAAACGTACGTGGCTAGCATGCGAGCGCTCCAGGTTCAAGTCTCACCATGACCACTGCGTAATTATTTTTCTGCTGCAGCTTTCAGGGGTCTTTTGACTATAATTTCCTTTCTTTCTCAAAATTATAGATTAGTATCATTGGAAAGGAAATTTCATTAAGAATCTAAATATGTAACACAAATCTCTGTTTTCAATATTGACAAGAAGTTATACTTCTGCAAAGATTGACCATTTGTTGACCAACTTTAGCCAAAAATTGCTTAATTTGCATATTTTTGTCCAATATTTCCTAAATTAGCTTTCATTACTCAAAAAATAAATATCTTAGCCTCTATTCTAACCAAACTTGTAACGAAAGAAAATGAAAGGAAAGTTGTCAAAAATGCTTATGAAAAAAAAGTTATGAAAATTGGGCTCGCTTTTTTTTATAATTCCTGGTAGAGTAAGGGTTAATACACTGCACAGAAAATTCCTTGTAAATTAGCATCATTATGTAATTAATGTGATATCAATTTATTCTTTCAGAAACTGATAAATTATTGAAACACCACTGTCAAAGTGTTACTTGAAAAATCATAAATCTTGAAGAAATGTTCCAGCTGTGGTTCCGTTGTACATTGTCTTCTAGTAAACTTACTTTTTAAGTCATGGATTGTTTGCTAATAACACACTGCTTGAAAACCCTAAACGTTTGATACGCTACATACAAATTAAAGTACAAATGTTGTTATTTATGATATGTTTATAATATGGACATATATTTTAGGAACTTGTATATTGTCCTAGTTTGGGGGAGGGCTGCAGTATTGTTTACTCCACAGTTACTCTGCCATGTCAGTAATTACAGTAATATTTTTCTTTTAAACCAATTGTTCAATTGCTTTCTAAAGACCATATGTCCCCTGTTGATTTTTTTGGTCAAAAGTGGATGGGTCCCTGAATTAGAGGCGCATATTTAAGAAATTTTAAATTGTTTTTGCTGTCAATATTCTCTGAATCTGAATTGTTCACTGCTGCTCTAAAGTATATTTCCTCATTTTCACCAACAGGGAGTGTTTATTTGTTTTGTTGGTAAGAACTCCCCGGCCTCCCTGGGAGGACTTAGATTCGGTGATCAGATTCTACAGATCAATGGTCAGACTGTCGCTGGCTGGAGCAAATCAAAGGCTATGGATGTCATTAAGAAGTCTTCTCCAGAGAGGATTGTCTTTGCTGTTAGGGACAGGTAAAAGTCATTTCAGTTTCATGACATCTTTTGTCCAATTGTTGTACATCTTCACTTTTGTTTGAAGATTTAAAATCTATTTCAGTTTTGATGTGTAGTGTGGAATCTTGAATATCAGCTAGTGTTTGCACCGGGTCCAAAAATCGGACCGGGTACCGGACCTGCATTATCGGCCAGGTATGCGACAAAGTATTTTCAATATTTTTTTGCGGAAGTAGTATATGTGTTAAAATCTAACAGTGTACCTTGTAAAATCTTGTGATATTTCTTGTTTTTCAATCGTACCTTTGTTTTTGTAAATAAAGAAACAGAATACAAATGTTTCTTGTCTCTTTTATTTACCCGCCTTCATAAAATAATATACGAATTTCCTTTAAATTTCACGTGACGGGTCACTTGGTATTCTGGAATATGAAATACACGATTTCACCTCATTAACGCTATGCTGGGAACTACTGGCTGATTCCACGATTCAGTTTACGTTCAAGCTCAGTAACACATAACAATTTCATTTGACCACAACTTGTGATTGGTACATAATAGGTGTAACAATTTTTTTCAGCAAATAGCAGACACGCTTTCAAAATAACTTGGTAATGTACAAGCACAATATATTTTTTCTACAGCATACTACACACACTGCTTGTTGCGCACTGGTTTGGTATTTCTTTCTTTTTTCACAGTGAAGTTTAGAGAGTTTAAGTTTTGCGCTACATTACGCAGGGCCCTGTGCATTAGGCAGTGCCCTGTGTATAAGGCAGTGCCCTGTGCATTAGGCAGTGCCCTGTGTATAAGGCAGTGCCCTGTGCATCACGCAGTGCCCTGTGCATCACGCAGTGCCCTGTGCATCACGCAGTGCCCTGAGCATCACGCAGTGCCCTGTGCATCACGCAGTGCCCTGTGCATCACGCAGTGCCCTGTGCATCACGCAGTGCCCTGTGCATCACGCAGTGCCCTGTGCATCCAGTGCCCTGTGCATCACGCAGTGCCCGTGCATCACGCAGTGCCCCGTGCATCACGCTGCATCACGCAGTGCATCACGCGCCCCGTGCATCACGCAGTGCCCCGTGCATCACAGTGCCCGTGCATCACATTGCCCGTGCATCACGCAGTGCCCCGTGCATCACGCAGTGCCCCGTGCATCACGCAGTGCCCCGTGCATCACGCAGTGCCCCGTGCATCACGCAGTGCCCCGTGCATCACGCAGTGCCCCGTGCATCACGCAGTGCTCCGTGCATCATGCAGTGCCCTGTGCATCACGCAGTGCCCTGTGCATCACGCAGTGCCCTGTGCATCACGCAGTGCCCTTTGCATATTAGGGCAAATTACAAAATACACCGAAAATCAAGGGCTTGTTGTAACAAAATATGCCAGACAAAAAATTATATTGCAATCTCTGGAGATGGGCTATAATAAGATTTCTCTCAAATCTGCAAAGTTTATTTTGTCATCACAGTAGGATTAGGGAATGTCTGGTTGAATTTGAATAGATTATTTTACGATGAAAATCATACTTCTTATTGGTCCCTTTACTTTAATTCTTTGAACTGGTTTTATGCAAAAGTTAAAGAAAGAAGTTTCTGTAATGATTCATTCTTGTCTTCACAGACCGTTTGAACGGGCAATCACCCTCCAGAAAGACAGCGGCGGTTACGTGGGCTTTGTCTTTAAGAACGGAAAAATTACAGCCATTGGGAAAGACACCTCTGCTGCAAGGAACGGCCTCCTGATTGACCATTCACTGTTGGAAGTCAATGGCCAGAATGTGATTGGTCTTAAGGTTGGTAAAGCTTTCTTAATCATAGCTTGCCTCCCAAGTGACAATATGCTAGTTTTAATACATTGAAAAGGGAATTAGGATTATTATTATTAGGATTATTTTCCTTTTTCATTTGTCGTATGATATAGTATTACATTCATATTGTTTTAATCTATATCAACAGCTGCATGCCAAAAACATATATCACAGTGCCACAGAAAGAGTGTATCTCATCAAGTTTTGCATTCTTGGGTCATGAAAGAATTGATGAAATTTAATATAAGAGATCAATATTAAACAATTTACCCATAAGGTTTCTTGGATTGTAGTATATTCTGTTTGGCAAGTTAACTTATTCTTATTTCTCATCACAATATTCTTATTTGTCATTTCCATTACTTTGAATTTTTTTATATTTATATATTAAGAAAAAGAAGGACACAATTTACATATCTATAATGATGATAAGGATATATAAGTTATTGACCGTTTTTGCCGCTTTTGGCACTTTTACAATAAGAAATTGTGAAGATCTCTGTATTTCTTATACTAATCAATTGTTTTTGAAGGGAAGTATTTGCTTTTGGCAAAAAATTCTTTGAAAGTTGAGGAAAGACATACAAAGAATTCAAGATTTACAGCTACATTCCCATTCATATATCACAAAATTTGCACACATCAAATCTTTTCCATCCCAAAATCCCAAAATTTTGATCCTCCATTACCTGAAAAATGATATATATTTAAAAAAAGATGTAAATTCTGCTGTAAATATTATACTCTATTGAAATAGGAATTAAATTAGATTTTTTTTATTTTTAAAGCTATTGTACACCTTAATCACTCTCATCTTATCATAACAGACTCTCCCCATGACAAATTATTCATTTTCTAATGTTTTTTCTTATTTCTTTGTGTTTCAGGATAAAAAACCGCTGAAATTATGGCCAGTTGTGACAGAACAATAACCGTTACAGTCATGCCAAATGTCCTCTTTGATCACATGATTAAATGGTAAGTTAATTATGTAATCTTTTCTTTCTATAGAACATTTGTTTCTTGGGACAAAGTTAAGTTAAATCCATATAAGCCATTAGACCCATCTCCGCCTGGACAGGACACCAGTCCATCACAGGTTAACTGCCCAGCAATGCTGGTACTCATTTTCACAGCTTAACTGGAGTTGAGGCAAGCGGAATTAAGTACCTTACCCAAGGACACAACACAGCTGCTCAGTGGGGAATCCAACTTGGTACTACTTATTCCAAACAAGACAAAGAGACAAAGAAAAAGACTAGTAAAAGGATGAAAGAATGCATGCTTAACTTTCATGAGATGAGACTGAAAAGTAAAAGTTGTCCATATGTGGAAGTGTGAAGCTCCTAGAATATGGCCTATCGCAGGGCAGATCTGGATCAGGTCTAGAAATGTGGCTGGCATGAATGATCATTGGTTAAAATGTCATGCAGTCTGCCACAGTGGTACTTCCTCACATATAAACAATTAAAAAGCATCTGTTGGCTCATAGATTTGATTGCATATAGGAGGGGATTGCATTTCCTATTAGCTGCTTGTCGAATAATAATGAAATCAATATTTGCCAAAAAAATGTTTTCTACTCTTGTTAAAGCTATGTAAGCATACAATCAGTTGTAGAAATTTGCAATTGTTTTAAGAACTCTTCAGTTAATGTCTGTTTCTTCTCTTTATCAGTATATCATCAAGCCTTGTGAAGAAATCCATGGACCATTCCATTCCAGATGTATAAGTGAAATGATCTTGGATACGAACAATTGTTGCTCGAAACTGCATCCTTCAAGAAAGATATTTCCATAGACTTTCATGGTGATCAAAAAACGATTATAACAGTTGTAATCATTGTTAGATGTGGTCTAAGTAAACTTGTATGTACTTTGTGCATGGAATAGTAAAAGAAGCTTAGAATACTTTCAAATTTAATAGCAATTTACAATTATAGTGATGGCTTTTATACATGCACATAGCAGTTTTTTTTTTTTAAATCAGTACAGTAGGAAGAAAATCCTGATTTTTTTTTATCCATATGAGTACTTTATTAAAATTACTGGGTTTTTTTGTAAGTATAAAATGTACATTTTATTAACATTTATCTTACAGAAATATTTTGGTAATTCTTGCATGCTGCAATTTGTATTGGTTGTCACATAATTGCTGGAAACTTACTCATTTCTGTGGCATACGATCAGAGCTGGAAGAATCTATGGTACTTGCCGTTATAAACGTGGGAAAATTGGGATATTACAGAAAGAAAAAAAAAAATCATCATTTTTTTTAATCATTTTTATTTCTCACGTAAACATGTAGTAGATATGTGCTCTAAAAATATCCACCATATAATTGTGCGACGAAAAGAACATTAGCACATCGGGATAAACTTTTTTTATGGGTGTTTTTATCATTTCTTACTCTTGTATAATTTTAGTGAAAGATTTTCTTCTTATGGTAATAAGAACAATGCAGATATTTTTTATTGTTTCTTGTAAAGTATCTGCTGTTACATTGTAAAGTTGTTCCAGGACATATAACATGTTTGAACTTAAAAGGCCTCAGTTATGAAATGTTCAAACTTTATGGCAATAAGTTTGCAAAATTAAAGACAAACTAGACTAATTATACCTAAATAATTAAAGAAAAAGACCAAAGTTAAACATTCTAACTTACAATATCTATTATAAGTATCCTTTTGAAAGTTTTCTTCTTGAGGATAGAGAAAAGTTCACTACACACCAAAATTCCCAAACTTTTTTTCCTCTTAGCAAACAGTTTGAAGGTAGCGCTGATAAATTCAGGGATATCCTGACCTTATTGATCAATCTAAATACATATTCTACCAATAATGATTGTAGTATATTTTGTATTTTATATGTATATAGTCTAATGCTGATCAGAAATTAGAAGGATATGTTTTGTTTATTTTTCTTTTAAAGATCTAGTAACAATCATAAGCCAGATTGCTTTATCTATCCCAAATTATTTCTCTCAAAAAAAAAAATTATGTCAAAGGTTAGATGACCATTTTACAGCTAATTGAAGTTTCAGGCCAAAATATGGAAGAAAATATTCAAATTTTTGATGTCATCAAGTGGTTATCATCTGGCTATTGAGGTGTGGAATTCCTTGGCTTTTAATTGTTTTTCATAGTAGATGCAAAGAAAACAAATGGTTTTTACAAAGTGTTTTTAGAACTTTGCCATACCCCTAATAATCAACAGTTAGACATTCTTGAGTCAGCTGAATGTCAAGAACAAATTGATATAATTCAAGAAATATCTGTTAGCTGCTAGCAGTGTGCTAAGTTTTGCATAATGAAATATATACAAAGATTGATTAGCTAAATTTTGATGTTGTTGGTAACCTGAAATTGTGGTAAGGTGTAAGTTCTAAATACTATTTAACCTGGCTTTTCAATAGAATCTTGGATACGTTGTTTTTTCTGAGCAATTTTAGTCACATTTCTGTACTTGGAGAAGTGTTGTTGTCGAATGGTCAACTATTGTAAAAAGAAAGTAACATTTTCCTACCGTCAACTTCCTATGGAGATGTGTTATGGGTTACTATATTATGAATCATAGATTAGTGTTAATAGTAATTCAGGAAAATAACTAAATTCTTACTTCAACAAGAATGTATTGAAGCTAGTTTATTTCTAAATATCTACAATTTAGCAAAAGTTACCTGATTAATAGTCTGAAATATCACTGGCAAAAGGTAATCGTTTTCACAACAAAAATACCACTGGCTTAAAACATGAATGTTTGCTTTTTAAGGTTAAGCATGAGTTGTGACTACAGTATGTACTATAATATAATCATAATAATATAAACACATCTCTCCTTTTCCTATCCCGCACTCAGACCTCCGTTTCTCCACCTACTGCTACCTTAGTAAGACTCCTGGAATCTCGAGACCAGTAACAACCTTTACACCATCAAACCCAAAGTAGGGACCAACGTCCCCTTGCACAGTCGCAACCACAGGGAGACTGTTGTTATCATCTGCTTAGACCACACCTATCTCACCCACTCTCATCTACTTTCCGGCTCCCCTGCTCATCTCTGCCCTACATGCAACAACGATCTCTCGATCGAGCATATCCTCTTAACCTGTCCCTTGTACCTGAGCTCCATCACAATTTCCGTTCTTTTCAAGAACAATCCTACCTCCAACTTCATCACCTTTCTCCGCAACAGCAATTTATTCCACCTGATCTAAACCTCTCTTTCCTTCCCTTTTCTGCCTTTTATTACCTTAACTTCTTTCCCATATTCACCTCCTCTCTCTCCTTTCCTCTATCCCAACTCTTTTCTCTCTGTCCTAACTCAAGCACCTTAGTTCAACACACTCTGGTACTGTCGTTAAACATCAACAACCAAACCATTTTCCAGTTAGGTATTGGTTGAGACTTACAATTAATTCAGTGGTTGAAAATAAATCAAGTTTTGATTAATTGATATAGTTCTTTGTAATATTTGCCTTTTTTACATAAGATATTAAGTATATTGTACAAAATAAAGTATCAAAAAGTTGGAGAAATATTCCAGAAAATCACTCTTTTGTTTTAATGCTGTCCTGCATGGAATGCTAAAAAGAAAACAAATCAGCCTATTACTTCTTTGCTGCAGTTGCACCACGATGGGGTGGCTAGTATCACCAGCAGGGCAATCAAATTTACAAAATAAGACAATTACATTCAAGTCTTATTATTTTTGCCAGACATTAAAAGATTTCCCCTAAGGGCAAGATGTCTCCAAGGGATTTATAGCCTTCTGTGCTGGCACTTCCCCTGTTGCAAAGCATTTGCCTCCCAAATAGAATTTTGTTATGTGAGAAATTTTGAAGCTTGTAATCATAAGTATACATTTTGGTTTAAAACTTGGTCAATGAAATTCTGATTTTCAAAAGAAGTATCTTTGGAAGTGGTGGTGGTACAGAACGCCTGGGACACAACAAGAATGCTTCACACCCACAAGAAAATTGTGTACAAATTTGTCAGGATTATGTTCCAAACATGCTTCCCTTACTTTATCTGCACACCCAAGCAGAAATGGATTGCTTGAATTGCATTTCAACTGTTTCCAGCGGTTGTCCCCCATTAATAATGCTTGTGATATAGATGCAGCACTCATTTTGAGTTACATATATTGATATAAAATGACTTAGGGAGGGGGGGAGGGAGGGTGGGTAAGAATGGCTATTCATATCAACAAGGAAACATGCCAAATAAATGATCATCTCTTGTGTCGCTACACTTTCCTCCGCCACTGCATAATACAGCTTCTGGTACAGGATGTTCTATCGTTGTGGGGTCTCTCTGCAGTATCATAAGTTGTCACCATCAGTGTCATGGCAAATAATTGATGAAAAATATAACTAATAAAACTTTTGATGAAAATTCTTATCAAACTGAAAATTGCCCACTCAACCAGTTAAAAAAGAATAAAAGCTATATTTTGGTCATCAGGGCTCTGGGATGGTGCAGCCATTCAAATGGCCCCCAAGTTGAGTATGGCACTTTTTGATATTTGAAACCCCTAGATGCCCAGAAATTAGCCCATTTTGATGGGCATCAGATTGAAAGGGCCAAAGATTGTCGTTGTCAAGATGAAGAACAGAGAGAGCCCAAAGAGATTCCATTCAGTTATTATTAACTATCAAATCCTTTTTTTTTTGGGGGGGGGGGGCTAGACTTCTGTTCCTTGCTATGGGGGCAGGCCCATCTTATCTTTTTATTGCTTTCTTTATTTTCGGGCCCAACTATTTTATCGTTTTCAGTGAACTCGACTTATGATTGAATCAACAAGAGACAAAGGAAGGCCCAATATATTAAATCTTTTCTGGTGGGCCCGACATGCCTGAAGGGGCCCCATCATGATAGCAAGGGACAGAAAGGAAGGACCCATTCTGGATATGAAAATGGGCCCGAAAAAGTACACAGGCCCTGTTTGTGCCTTTAATATCACTACACTACAAGGCGCTGTAGTCAGCCTCAAGTTTATGTAATGGTTCTTGTCAATGAGGTCCAGTTGGCTGCCGCGCCGGCCTAGTTATACCACTTGGTCCTATGAGTAAGGTGGCACAAGTTTGCATATTGCGTTACGCTAGCATGAGCAATACTTGAAATTTTACATCCCTTTTCTTAATGGTTGGTGGAGTTACACAACACTGGTCAGATTATGCTAGAGCGTTTCAATTAAATTAGTATCAACTAAATAGTGAAGATGTGCAAGGTAAAATGAGATTTGGGGTCAGGTTGTAAGGAAAGAAGTTTGAGATGTGTTGAATTTTGCCCTTATTGGGGAATGTTGCCCCTTCCCATATACATACATGTATGGGTGGGAGGACATAATTTTAACTTGTTGCCCTTTAAGCTGCTCAGTCACTTATAACAGACAAGTATTTTATCTACACATTCCCCATCTAGCTGAATTTTCCTTCTTTACATTCGGCCACCATGAAAAAAAATGGAAATATACTTTCACATTAGTTATTATTCATTCTGCTGATTTCAAGGTTTAGTTGCAACTAGTAACCATCTTAAAAGGTACCAAAGAAAAAGGCATACAAAGTAGTTTATTAAAGACTCAAATTTGATGAGCTTTTTTTCTTCAAATGATCAAATTCTGAAATTACTGAGCACAAAGGCAACTTCACTTATCTTTTCTGCAGGCACTTCATCTTGTAGAAAATTAGCCAAATTATTTTCCTTGATAGTGTGAGGAAAATTGTTTATACTTACTGTCCTCTACAATGCAAATTAATTTACTATCCGTACCCTTCACCGTTTAAGTCGACAATTAAAAACAACAATACAAAATTCACATTTGATTTGTATTAATTTATTTCTAAATATCAATTCTAGTGTAATTCTTATCGCACTATCATCATTACAAAGTTATAAATGCAATTAGATTGAAAAATAAGTTTTTGTAATTAGTACCAGATGATTAAGAATGTTTTATGTGTGCTCATAAATAGGTGACAAACAAAAGACTGACTTCACTAAAATGTGCAAAGACCTACAGGATAGATGTATCACTCACTGACATTTGTAGATCGCCAAAACCAAATAGCAAATGATGCTAAAATGCATTGGGTCCAATAATAGGCATACTGGAATCGGGTATTAAATCTTGAGATAAAATTTTAGAAATGGAATTTTCACAGGAAAAGACAGAAATTCCTAACAAAATGGTTAACTTATTTGCATAGAAGCAAAAAGACAGTTGCACGTGCTCAACCCACAAATCTTTTCAAACTGAATGCTTTGACAATTATTGTTGCATTTCCAAAATTAATTGTACAGGAAAATTAAGTAAAAACAAATTTAACAGTTGCTAAGAATAGGTTAGATAGTCATGAGCCACCATGTTGCATATTTATGCAGCTGCACTTTCCTGCCAATGGTTATGAAGCTTTTTGGTGCCATTGCCATTTTTTGGAACATTTAAGACAAAGAAAGATGCACTTGATTCCAAATATTCTCTGTCAATTTACTGCTGGAAAGTAATCAATATGGATTTGAATGGAATGTCAGGGTTTGAAGGAATCCTACTGTACTAATGAGCACCTACATACTTATACAAACACTGGTCAAACCAATACATACTGCAATATGTTACTTAGTCACAAAAAGAAGTGTATTCCTCAAGCACAATAATATACACTTTTTTCATGATTCACAATACAGGTCCTACAACAATATACTTATTGCATTGTAACTTATTAACAGGCATTCTTTTGTTTAGTACATTTAACAGAAACAGCTTCAGTATGTTCACAAATATTACATGATGATGAATAACAAATGTTTGAATGTAAATTCAATGCAGTTCACTTTGCTCTCTGGCATGAAAATACTCTTTGAGTTGTAGTGTTTTTTTTTAATGCTGGAAAGTTGTTCTCATCTGCATAAACAGAGAGGGAATGTATTAAACACTATAGTCTTTGGAATGGGACATTAGATAGACACTGAAAAATATGGAATGGCCCAAATCTTTTATCTATAATGTAAACATAAATTACAAATATTTGCACAAAGTACAATTAAATAAATTAGGAAACATACCTAAATATAAGAATTTCAACCAAATCAACTAAGAAATTAAACATTTGCTTTCTTCTAAAGAACTAAATAAAATATAAAATTTAAGTAAAGATAAATATAAAAAAATAGCATGGTTAAGTGTTTATTTAACAAAATTTGTTTAAAGGAAAACTATCTCCTCAATTAAAGGGAGATACAAAAAAGTGTTCCTTCCATTTTGTTTTTGTACTTGTATGCCTTTGTCCTAAAGTTTTCTTGTTTCAAAATGTTGATACTTTGAACTGAAACTACAAAGTGTTAAACAGTAACACTAATGTAAGAATTCTTCAGATATTCTGTCAATGCAATGATGCCCACACTATTTTCACCCATGTGTTGAAATGTACAAATAGAAATGCAATATACAAAGTTCTCAAAATACCAAACCTTAATAATAATCACACAAAGACCTAAAAAAACCACCCCAGAAAATTGAACATTAATTGAAAAAGTAAGAATTATGGCATAGAACAACCAACCATACAAGCAGTTTCTATTCGTATTAAAAAAATTAAAGAAATATGATACAATAATGGCAGATCAGTTTCCATTCTTATTAAAAAAAAAAAATATGATACGATGATGGCAGATCTAGTTTTTCTTGTCTTATCATTTTTACTTTCAAACACCTACCTAAAAATATATCAGAATCAGAAAATTGCAAATCTGATGGGACTAATACAGGAATTCATTGCAAAATATACTTGTTTTAATTCTTAATAAATACACAGAAAAAGCTCCTATAGCCCACTTAAAAGGATAAATATCTTGTATTATCTACATGCACTATTTCTGATAACTGTATATGTGTGTATATGAGTAAATTTAAAAAAATCTGGTCTATTACAAATCAGTATTGCTCATTACACATGGGACGGTGATAACGATATCACTCATTATCACATTCCAAATATGGCTTCTATTAATAGCCTTCCTTAATCATTATGATACATACTGGAGGTTACACAGGTATTTTGTGTCTATATTTAGATAAAATTAAGATTCTAGTGTTATCAAGAGCTAGAGCATGCAAACAATAACAGATTGATTTTTTTTATTCTGGCTACAAAGCATGTAGATTATGGGGTCTCCTAAGCCACTGTAAGCACCATCATTTACTTCCATTGTCTATGGGTTGGGATCATTAGGGTTGTCTTCCTTGGTTCCATGTTTCAGGATTCTTGTGAATTCCCTGAAATCAAATTGGCCTTTCTTTAAAGGAGCCTCTCGCAATGTTTCATCGACCTCATCATCAGTGAAACGGTCGCCCATTGTTGTCAAAATCTCACGAAGATAGTCTTCATGGATTGTTCCTACAAGAAAAGAAGACAAATAAGAGTTGAATACAAATACAGTCCATGTTTCTTTGAAAATGGCCTCTTTTTCAATTCTGCACTACTACATACTTTTTAAGTATACAAATCAGAATATATCTCTTTACACTAATTATTATCATTATTATTATATAAAATTTATATAGCACCCTATCCAATCAGAAATTGCTCTATGGCGCTTTACTATAAAAGAAATACAAATTTGAAGAAAAATATACAGCTATATCAATCGTAAATATAAATATATTCATATAAATATAAATATAAAAATGGTTAAAAAAAATATATATATATATAATAAAAAAATATAAGAATAACTTGCAAAGTAACTTATACAGTTTTTTAGGGGAGGGGACTTGCCCCTTTTATGTTCCATTTATGTAAAATATCATTCACTTATTAAAAACAAGACATGGAGTGGGCTGGATATAACACTATAATTACTCTCACCTGTCTGTTCTTCATCAAAGCAGCTAAATGCATTGAAGATGACGTCTTCAGGATCTGTGCCATTAAGTTTCTCTCCAAACAATGTAAGGAACATGGTAAAGTTGATAGGTCCTGGGGCCTCTTTCATCATATCTTCCAAATAACCATCTGTTGGGTTTTTACCTGAAAAAAAGCAACATGAAAACCATAAATTTTATCTTACAAAAGTTTTTGCAACAATTGAGAAAGTAACTTTCTATTCTAAAACAAATCCGGGTGCATACACTTGGTGGAGGTATTTGAATGTACACTATATCAAACAGCACAAATTCTTCAATCCATTGATAGAACTTTTTTTGTAATGCACTTAAGGTCAGAACTTCAGTATTATATTAGATATGGTGAGTCTCACTGATTCACACAGCCATGGTTTGTGGAGAAAATGCGATGCCAATTTGAACTCACATAAATTATGTCCTAATATTTTGTCGAAAGCCTTGGTTTAAGGTTTTATTTGTAGAAGAGTCGCATAAGAGCCTGGATTTGATACGGAAGACTTTTCCTGCAATGCTTGCCATAGAAGTTTATCATGTCAAATTTGGTATTTTATGAAGCAAGACTACTTTTAAATCCTCGAAGTAATTTTGCTCGAGGGAAAGATGGGTGAGGACTTTTCTTGTAACAAAAGCTTTACATTACTTTTCAAAATGTCACATAAAAAAAAAAATAATTAATTCAACACATTTGTTAATGGTGTTAACACGAAGAAAGGACTATCATGATATTATTTTCATGAGAGCTTAAGGCAAAATTTTGCTGCAATATTAAAGGCAACAAAGTCATAGCTCACCTAAAGAAGCAAGGATATCATGCAAATCTTCTTTGTCGATGAAGCCATCTTTGTTTTGGTCGATCATGTTGAATGCCTCTTTGAACTCTTGAATCTGAGATTGGTCAAACATGGCAAAGACGTTGGATGTTGCCCTCTGGGCACGCTTTTTTCCTTTCCTTTCCTTTAGCTTTGCTGGCCATCTTTAATTATCAATCTAAAAAAAAAAAAAAAAACATTCATTGTTGGGACTTATGCACAGAAACTCAGATTACTGAAAGATAATATAATGAAGATATTATACTGTATAGTACTGTTATATCCTTACTGACAGTATATCTAGAGAAATGTTTAAAATGATACAATCCAATGTTTTGCATGGTCTATTATCAGGTTCAGTGGAAGGGGCGGGAAAAGGGGGGGGGGCACGTGCAAATCATAATCTGATAAGAAGGATGACCTGCAATTTTGTAACAATTACTGTTGCAAAAGATATGAACAATGGATCATGTCTACTCAAAACTGATGAGAAAAAATCAAATAAAATGTCCCATCTGATTAGCGCGTGATAATATTTTAAGAAATAAAGGCAATGAGAGCTGAAAACGTGAATGTTGGCAAAATATTGGGCTACATTTATGTCGTTTAAAACTCTAAACTAACAAAGTCAACGTACAGTGGTGACCTGGTGACGTAAGGAACTGGGCGAACCAAGCCTCCCCCTCCATACATGTAATTCTATTCCAGCGCCAAGTACCATTTTGGCCACCCAATAAATGAAGGTCTAACAAATTGAAGTTGAGCCAGATCTATGGCAACTTTTCTTCCGGAAATCTTAATTTTTGGAAAGTCTTCAATTTTCATGAAAGCTCCTTGATTTTCATGAAATTTGCTTCAATTTTCATGAAATTTCCTTCATTTTTGTGAAATTTTAAAGAAGTTTTCTTTAATTTTTGTAAAATTTTCTTAATTTTTTTGAAATTTGCTTCACTTTTTTGTGAAATTTCCTTCATTTTCAGGAAAATGTCTTTAAAATTTGTTAAATAATCAATTCTTATAAAGTTTCCTTCATTATCATGAAATTTACTTTTTTTTTTTATTTTTCTTCAATTTTTGTCAAATCTCATTCGATTTTCGTAATATTTCCTTCCATTTTTGCAAAATTTGCTTTAATTGTCTTGAAATTTCTTTAATTTTCAGGAATTTTTTTCTATCATCGAGATATGTTGCCAAATTCTACCAAAATTTGCCATAATTTTACAAACCCTCCCTTTACAATGATAGTTTTTGAACCATGATAAGAGATTCATACATTTGGATTGATGGGACAAAAATGAAATCTGGCAGCCAATGTCAAATATCTTCCTACCTTGCTGACATGATCACATGTACTTGTTTTCCCATGTTTTTAACAAAATAAACATTTGTAGCAATATTACATTGAAACTAATTTGTATTAGGGAGGGGGGAGGGGGGGGCCGAGAGGGGGAGGGGGGGGCGGAGAGGGGGAGGTAAGTTAGAAAGCAACCAAAGAGTTTGATTATTAACCAATTCACTGATTTTGCATTTCCGTCTTACAGATCAGTCGTTTCCAAAACTTAAAATATTACTCCACAGCCCATGCTAGAACACATAACTGTCTGTTGTAAATGACATTATTGACTGTTGTCAAAATAATTCTTGTTTCAACTATTAACAACTTTTCAATCCTGCCATGTTTGCATTTTGTTAATAAAATACAGTATTTGTAGGCACTAAAATGTGGCTTCCCTAGGCCGTATTACAGTGCATTGTATGGTCCTTCTACTCCTATCATAAAATTAACCCAAGTATACTTCAAAGCTTTATTACTCAAGGAAACATTGTGATCTTTACCATTTTCTAACATGTGTATTTAGTCAACCATTTAGTTGTTATTAAACTAACCAAGCTTTTTACCACCATTTTACACTCT
Source organism: Chiridota heheva (assembly GCA_020152595.1). Lineage (NCBI taxonomy): Eukaryota > Metazoa > Echinodermata > Holothuroidea > Apodida > Chiridotidae > Chiridota > Chiridota heheva. Next base: position 520,319 of record JAIGNY010002050.1, read on the forward strand.
AGAATTTTAACCTCCCCCGTCTCAAAAAAGATAAAAACATGAATTGGTTTGCTTGAATAAGAGTCCATCAATCATACAATATGAGAAAGTAATCATTCAACATTTGTTTGTTTGCTTCTTCATCCACGTAATCCTTCCTTGTGAGAACTTGGCAGAATCCCAATATAAAGCATGTACCCAAGCTCCAGCAGATGCTGGCTATAGCAGATGCTGGCTACAGCCAATTGTTGTTTATGTCTATGATTTGCGACTGCAAACATTTTGATCTTGGAGCTGCATTGAAAGTTTTCAAACTTCAACCTCATGGCTGAAAGAGGCAGACCACTGAACTAAACTGCCTAGCTGAAGTGGCCAGTTTTTGAGAAAAAAATCATATCATAACTCTACCATCAAAGGAACCTTAGGTACACAACTTGCGATGTGAAATTACATCAAATCCCATACACTGTACATAAATGAATAAGATGATAATCTTAATAACAACCCAATCAGAAAGAGATTAAAAGGAGATTAACAGAAGATTGTGTATTGTACTGTACAGAAGAATGAGTGTGTAGCAGCACATACAGTACACTGTTTCAATACCGCACTGTCCTGTATTGTTCATGACACAATCTGAAAGCAGGAAAATACAAATCACTACTATTCTCCAAATGATGAAACTTGCTCACCTTTCTTTGACAGAACTCAATAACAAACACTGAATCCTTTAGTATGTTAGAAGCACTTGTTCTGAATTAGTAGTATTTTGATCAAAATCCAATTAAGAATTCAATGTGAAATGCTGCATACTATCCCCAATAGGATACACCTCTGGTTAGAAACTAATTGCACTGTTTGCATGTTCATCAAGAATGTCAGTTAAACACAAATTTATGTTAATGAGGTGACAAATCCCATTCACAAGCAAACCCCAAGGAGCTTAAGAACCTTAATCACATTATGCAAATGAGGAAGATAAGAATGTAAACAATTCAACACAGGAAATTGTGCAAAAAAAAGAGGAATTCACAGTTATTGTTGTGACCAATACAAACTGCACAAATGGTTTGTGTACATCCAATGGCCAATGTTTGTCATTCTGAGACCAGTCATGCCTTATTTGTTGTACAGCTTGTATGTATGACATGTCTACTAACTGTGGTGTAGCGGTTATCATACATGTCTACAGACCACGAGGCCCTGGGTTGGGTAGACACGCCAGTGCACCACAACTGGTTATCAAAGGCCGTGGACATTGACTTGGTTGTCCATGGTATTTCTGTCCGTCATCGTACCTGTGTTCTCGTCGGGGTCGTATTAAGCGTTTCGTGATAGCATTGTTACTATCATAACCGAATACGCAGGCTGACAACCCCGTCATTGTATATGCGTTCACTCGTCGTCGCCGTCGTCGTCGATGTATGACATGTTAAGCACAGTATTAACATGCTTAGCACATGTATAGACACATGTATAGACATGCTAAGCACAGTATTAACATGCTAAGCACATGCATGCCAGACTAAGCACAGTATTAACATGCTAAGTACATGTATGACATGCTCAGCACAGTATTAACACTTAAGTTTATGTTTCAGTTGAAAATTTGGATATTAAGAGGCAGTTATTTTAAATGAAAGATTGTAACAACTGGAGGACTACTGTGGTATCATGTGTTTATGGTACATATTGGTTGAGACCGAGTACCTAAATGTCTCAATCCTTTGACAAGAGATATTGTACAATCCACAAATTCAAACAAACAAAAATCTATATTTCTGAAAATGCTCTTAAAAGGCAATAACCAGATGGGATTTTGAGTGTATTCTTAATCTTAACAGTTGAGGCCTACTGGTATCTGTAGTACAAACTTACTTGTTTGAATTTTGGCATCCACTACTCATCATAGAAATGTTTGTTTGTTTGTTTGTGTACAATGGCACTTTAGCAGTTTAAGTCATATGTGATGTAGTTTAACAAGAAATAATATTCTAACATAATCATAAAATTTGATTCATACTTATACCTGTGTAAATGTAGCCCAGCAGTGCCTGCACTAAGCAATTTTTCTTAGTACTATTATGACAAAAGTAAATTTGTTTTGCTAAAGCTGGCAAACTAATAATTGTCAGCCTCTGTCAAGTATATCATCGTTTCATTCAAAAAGTGAACTAGGAAGTACATGTATTCATAATTTTTATTTCAGACTCATTTACTCAGCAAACTAAATGCAAAAAAATATTGCTTTCACATGTAACTTTACTCGATTATCAGGGTATGAAATTTCACATATACTTCAATAATGAGATAACACACTAGGGTTGAACGGAAGATATAGAGCTGCTCGTATTAGCAGCTGAGCCCAGCTGAATAATTACTATATGAATCAATGTACTATAGCACATCAAGCTCGCTTGAGTTATAGTAAAATGCCATGGAACAATTGACTGAGTATTAATTTGGTGAGTGGTTTTGCAAACATTAAGGAAAATTATGATTGACTTGTATTTTTGTGTATGTATTTCACTTTTAGGCATATGCTAGGTAAAGTACATGTAGTCAACATCAGGCTTGGAAATATCACTCGCCTACTCGCCATGGGCGAGTAAAAAAACAATTGTGGTGAGTAAAAATATCATAATATACTCTGTGTTACTCTCCACACTTAATAAAGCCATGACAAGTGAAAATGTTGCTTTAATAAATTGTTTTATTTCGCGTAATATACTGTCTTGTGTTTTTTTCTCCACTACGAAATGCCTCCACACACTCAAAAACCAGCTTCAGAGCTCTCCTTACGTATAGATTATTGTACTTTCCAAACTATTCCAAAAACAAATTTACTGAGCTGCCACTGATATCGGGACCAGTATGTACTACGTACAGTACAGATATGCACACACTATGGGACCAGTATGTACTATATACAGTACAGATATGCACACACTGCATGTATATATAGGGGCTGGAGCCGCGACAGGCATTGAGTGTAAACTTTCTGCCGTAGGGGCCTACTTGTTTCTGCCAGTAGGCAGATTCAAAAATCCAAGTAAGTTTGTGCATGTTGATTTAAATTGTTTTAAAACCACCTACTTAATTTTATTGTGCATGTGATGTGTAGTCTTGCTATGTTTTTTGTGTACATATGGTCATGAAGTCAGGCCCAGGAAAAGGGCAATACAGAGGTATTTTAGTTGCGCAAAAATTGTAAAATTTCAGTTGAAAGTGTTGGCGAGTAGTTGAAAATACTTGGTGAGTGGAAATACTGGTTTCATTAAATTGACTCGCCAAGCTGTATAAGAGGCTGGCGATTGACCTTTTTTTTTGTATTTTTCCAACCTGGTCACAAAGGTCGGGTGGGGGAGAATGTCCCAATGATATCCTACTTTATGTCCAACATGGCATGACATCCCAGGTCCCCATGGCCTCCTACCCTATGTCCCACATAGCCTCCTATCCTACGTCACACATGGCATCCCAACCTATGTCACACATGGCATCCCAACCTATGTCACACATGGCATCCCAACCTATGTCACTCTGTGTTACCTGAGGCATCACACCCCATGTCCCACATGGTATCCCACCCCATGTCCCACATGACATCCCATAGGCTCCATAAGAAGTCTCATCCTAGCTATCACAGTCCTTGATTGAGCATACTATGTATGAAGTGTCAGTTCATATAACTTATATGCAAATGAGCTGTTGAATAACAAAAATAGGCAGCAGGCTTGGGCGATATATCGATATTTCGATATATTTCGATATTGACGATATGGCCGATATTGAGTTCAAGGGTCATATCGATATATCGATATTATGTTTTTTTTAAAATACACAATACATGAATTATTAAAAAGCTAAACATGACTATCAAACATCCAAGTATTTTTTTATTAAACAGCCACAAAAAGTTAATGAATTTCATTTATATCAAAGTTTCAGGCACTCAGTTATGATAAAACTTATTAAAACATTAATATTGTGATAACAAAACCCCAAATCCTTCCATGAACAAAAACCACTTGACTCGCGAGCACAGAGGCATTGCGCAATACTTCAATTTTATACTTGATGGCTTACGATGTTCGGACAACAAAAATCATAAGTTGTTGAATCCTCAAACATCGTGTTAAATTTCCTCAAAAGGAATACTGAATCTGAATTTTTATAACAAACAATCATTAATTGACAAATTACTGACAAAACTATGAGGTTTTTCTCACTATTTTGTTCGTTCAGAAAGTTTAAAGTAAAAGTTACAGACTGGTCTTACCAGATCGATCAGATAATGTACAGTGCATTAATTACATACACTTAGTATCACTGTACAGTCTATGTACACACATACCATCTAGGCTATCACTGTTTCTTCTGAGTGACAACACTCGTGCGATGATTGAAGCAGACTAGAAATTGATAATACGCATCATATATAGACTTCTGAATGTCTAGAAGTCCATATAATGCTACCAAAATAATGCCTTTTCAGTACAACTTTCATAAGAAGTAAGTGAGTTATAAAATTTTAGGAAGAATTGGAGCCGATTTTCGTAAGGCATACAGTGTAGGCCTAATACCAGTTCCACAACATTTTTTTTTTTTTTAAGAATATGCTGAGGTCTAAACTTTTTCAAAGTTTCTGTGATTGATCTTTTGAGATAGATACCATGTAAAGAACATTTTAAAACACAATGGGTGTTTATTTGAAGATGATATGTTTATATTTTGCAGTGATTTCTGTTAATTTGTACAAAAGTTTTACTTAACTTTTTTTTTTGAGCGAGGCGAGATTACCTTGCCCAGAACAGTACATACGACTTACGTATGACGTCCCATAATTTGCATATCGATATTTCGATATTATCGATATTTTACAGGCGATATATCGATATTGCATCATGTTCAATATCGCCCAAGCCTAATAGGCAGTCAAATATTTATGCCTGATATAGCCCTTGGTGTATACCACATGGTATATATTATATCATGTGTCCCGCATGGTCCCCATCCATGTCCCACATGGCATCCCTCCCCCAACCCCTAGCTTTGCTGTTTCACAGGGGCAGCCCGCCCTGCTCCTCCATGGGACTGCCCTGCCCCCTGGGGTCCACCCTGCCCCCTGGGGTCCACCCTGCCCCTCATGAAAAAAAACTAATTATTTATTATTATATTTTTTTTATTATTATAGATTTCATTTTTTTTTAAACATTAATTTCTTTTTTTTTACTTAATAATCTTAATTAGCCTCATAAATGAAATACTTTACATGGATACAAAATCATAGCTCAGTAAGCAATTGTCCTGTTTGGCTCATGACTGGTCCTTATCAGTCAAAATAGCTTCATTCTGAGATGTATGATTATAGCTAAAATCCCAGAGCTTCTTTATCAGGGAATAAGACTTAAGGGTGCCCCAGGACTCCACGCCGAAAAGATGCAGCGCTTCACATGTGCATCACTGTGCTTCTCAACAAGTCTAGCACCCTGCCCCTTTTTTAATCAAGCTAGGGGTCTGTTCCATATGTCCATATGCATTTACATCCTGTCACACTCCCTGATTAAGCATACAAAATAAAAAAGTCTCGTCAGTTCATGTACTGTAGCAACTTTATGCAAATGAACACAATAATAAAGGTAGGGTTTAATAATCATGCCTGATACAACTGATGGTGACCAAGTATTTTGAAGAATTTTAGGGATTTCAAATCTCCAGTGCTAAGAGAGAGATGCTTAAGGATCTCTAAAAAATATTGGAAAATTATATCATATTACAGTTATCTTCTAAGGAAATATGAAACGTTTTGTAGACTTTTTAAGGAAACTAGTCTTCAATCCTGTCTTAAGTATCTCTGAAAAATGGTAACATTTTGTAAGGAAATTTCAACCTTCCATAGGAATATCTGAAGAAAATTTAACTTTTCCTGGGGAACTCTGAAGAAACTTACATTTTCTGAGGAATTCTCAAAAAACTAACATTTCTGAGGAGATCTCAGGAAAAACTGTGGACGACCGGACCGGACAGCCGGATGGACCAAATCGCCATTACATATTATGCTTTGCATGCTCACCAAAAATGAAATTCCATGGGAATTTTTTTTTTAAGCGATTACAACAGGAGATCAAGAGTCTCACACATGTTTGTTACACAAAATTTGGAAAGGCCTCATAGGCAAAAAACTTTTAATTTTGATTCTTGTTTAAAAACTCTCACAACTCTGGTCATGAAACTCTTACAAATTGCACGATAAATTCCTTAACAATCCATTCCCTTCAAAAAGTGTTATTCTTAGGTGCGAACAGGAAGGAAAATTTGAGACGCATTTCACAATGTCATTTCGTGTGCATTAAAAATAAAATTACAGTCCTTTTCCAGCAAAATCAAGTTAAATCAAACTATTTACATTTGATCATGAACAAATCTGAAGTTTGAGATGAAAATACCCTTTCCAAAAATATATTGACTTTTATTTAGTCATTTATTAATTATCTAAATGAATTTGATAGATGCTGCAAACAAATGGCTGTTTTTAAGTCTTAAAATATATACAGTGGCTTTCAAATTATCTGTTTTCCCCAGTTTTACATAAATACTTTAAAATTAAACATTTTTTGCAAGGAAGTTTAAGGAATTTATCTTGCAAATGGTTTAGAGTTTAAATGACCATGGATGCTAGAGTTTTTCAATAAGTATCAAAATTCAACAAAATTTTAGATTTTTCCTATGCAGCCTAACACTTATGATGGTTGCCATTTCAAGTGTGGTCTGTAAGTACAACTAAGTATAGCAGTGGCAAGAAAATTACCCGTATTTGTTTATGAAATTGGTATGAATTCCCTATTTAATTGAAATGTGAAGTTAGTAAGTCTCGCCTGGCATATATTTTTGATTTTCTCATTTTACAATTAGTAACAATGCATGTTTTCACAAGTAATATAGATTAGAAAAAAAAGTGTTAAGACATTTATGGCCATGGTTGGCAATTGTATCAACCCAGGTAATTAATTATGCAAAAACAACCCCCAACCATACATATTTAAACTGGCTAAACCTCTTCCACAAAATTAAAAAAAACGACTTAAAATGCACACTACACCTCACCATTAAATGTGGAAAATGCTCTCCGCATATATGATCATTTGCCTAAACATTTAAACAGTACCATGACATCCAACCCTGTGTCCCACATGACATCCCTCCCTATGTCACCAGTAGCATCATATCTTATGTCCCGCATGGCATCCCATCTTATGTCCCACATTGGATCCCACGATGTTCCACATTGGATCCCACCATATGTTCCACATTGGATCCCACCATATGTTCCACATGGTATCCCTCCCAATGAACCAATGACATCCTACTTTATGTCCCACATGGCATGACATCCCATGTCTCCATGGCCTCCTACTCAATGCCCACATAGCCTCCTACCCTATGTCACACATGGCATCCCAACCTATTGTATGTCACACTCTGTGCCACTCATGGCATCCCAACCCATGTCCCAAATGGCATCCTACTGCATGTCCCCCACATGACATTCCTCGTTTTAAATTAGACTTAATATACACCATTTTTGTCATAAGATATACTTGTATAAAAAGAAACAAATAAGTAATAGAAGGCTGTTGCGCACGTGTCAGAACTCTAAGCCAAGTAAGGCTGTAACATGTATTGTATCGTATGTATACGCGGTAAATAGGTAACGGAACCCATGATAGTTGCGTCCACACGCAAATACAGTATCAGGGATATGAGTGAGATATCAAAAATTCTACTGAAGATTATTAATATGTAGAACAAAATATTACATCTTCGGCACATGGCATGGAGGGAGAGGTGGGGTCAATTTGACCATACCACATGCTGGAAAATATATTTTCCCAACAAACAAAACTTAAAGGCAGTTGGGAGAAAATTGAATTTATGAACAAAAAATTATGCTTCCAACAAAAGTTATGAGCCAGTCAATTCCCAGCCTCGCGTTAATGAAGTCATCCTCTTCGCAAAGGACTCCGCCCACTTTCAGAATTTCAGTTTTTGCAAAATTGATCACTGAAAGAGACAATGTTCTATCACGTAGGGTGTCACCTGACAATGTTGTAGCAGTAAAGTTTATAAGCTAGGTGGGAGTTTGCTGATTTTTCTTTCCATTGATACCAAATTTTCCATATTTTCGGACTTCCATTTTGCATAACTGTTGTTTGGATCTGTGTACTAAAATATTGGCTGAATTTTTAGGCCAAATTTATGCCGAGCTCCTAACCAGCTTTCTTCAAATTTAGGTAAAATTGATCGATAATTCATTAGATGACACAATAAGCTTTCTGCCAGTACTAAATTTGTATGGCAATTAGTGACAGTGTTTTGAAGTTGAAAATAGCCACCATTACCGAGATTTACAATAGATTTTATGTGGATTTTTATCGCAATCAAGAGTAAGTTAGTGGTAGCTAATATAGAATAAGATTTATTTTACATCCATCTCATTTACTCTGACCTAGCCCAGGGCGTAGTTGTCAATGTGTAATTTGATTTCTTTTAATCTGTGCAGCATTGAATCCAAATTATAGTTAATCATAAGCATATTTGAAATGTGGTGTTGTATAGTGAAAGACCAGTGAATTTTTTAAATTTATTTTTATCATTGTTTAGGTTGAAGTGCGAGCAAGGTCTGTTGTGAAAATGAGAATAGTGTGTCCATAGTTACAAATCATCCGTGGATCTAGGTTCTATATTTACAGGATAAAGTTAACAATGTTCAATATCAACCTGGTGTGTTGCCGTGTTGGTATACAGTAATTTTCAAATTGTCTTGAAATACCGCATTAGACAATGAGGAAATACTTCAAGACCAAGATATCTAGACTGCAGATTATCTACTAGTTTAGGCCTTAGCTTGAGGACTTAAATAAGCAATCTGAGTGGTAGTGAAAACATTTCCATTTTATGTGTGTGTTTTCATTTTTCCAATTGATTGTTTCATTGATCTCTAATTTCTGTTGAAAAAATTCTAGTGGCACTACTTATCCACATATGTACCTTGCATGGAGTTGTTTTTAATAAAAAGCAAGTTGTTGTGAACATTTGTGTTTATTGTCTGTAACAGTTGAAGAACAGTACTGCATCTGTGTATTCTGTTTATATTTCAAGGGTATATTTATTGTCAGTATCAGAAGTAAATAAAATGTTGAAGGAAAAGTGTCTTCCTCCTGGAAATAGCATTGCCAATTTTATCATTGCAAGTTAATGCTATCATGCAAGCATGGATATATAGAACACCAGTGAAAGTGCCCATGTGGTCCTTTTGTAGTATATCATGCTATGCCATACAACTAGCCAATATTCTACATAAGCCTATTCATACAATGCATATATGATTATTATCCACTGTTATGTTTTAGGCTATTTTGTAAATTACGTAATTTTCTGACTGAGAACAGTGGCGGAGCCAAGATTTTGGTCATGGGGGAGATAAATTTCTGGGGTGAAAGAGGGGGAAAAGTGATCTCGTGGGCGCAAATACAGGCTCTATGATAACAAGAGATGGAAAACAACTGGCCATTGATCTATATTTTTAGTGGGTCTAACTTATTATTACAGGGCCCATAATCATAACAAGCAGAAAGGAAGGCCCAATATATTTATCGTTTTGATGGGCGAGAATGTCTCGCAGAGAAATTTCACATTATGATGGTCCCAAAAATATGTCTTTGAGTAGACGCTCTGAACTAGTATCCAGCTGCCGACACCAACCGAAGTACAAACTCATTAAATTTGGCGTCACTTGAACGGATTAGCCATGTACTGGTGCTTCTCATTCATTCCTTGCTTATTGCTTAGAAACCAGCATGTTTTAATGTAGTCTGAAGATTGCCTCAAACACGAGCAGAGGTATGAAACTGACATTTACTACAATGGAGCATTAGCCTGAAACTGCTTTTTTAATTTTATTAAATAGCTCTTCAAGAATTAATCCAGCAATTTTAATGGGCAGTAATTTAGCTATATGCTTATATAACCTTATATAACCTTATATATATATATATATATATATATATATATATATTATATAATATATATATATATATATATATATATATATATATATATATATATATCTATATATATATATATATATATATATATATATATATATATATATTAGTAGATATAATACTATATTAGTATATAGGCCTAGGTTGCCAATGCCTTAGTAGAAACGATTGCTAATACATAACCTCTTCTACTGTACAGTGGTCACAAAAGAACATCAAACTTAACACCGACGCCCTTTACTTTAGCCTGAATGTAATCACACAAACATAAAGCTGAACAACTTTTTTCAAGTTACGTTTCAATAGATTTTCCAAATTCCTTGTAAAAAAGGGTAAAAATTGTCAATTTTCGGAAGAAATTCAGTGTTTTGTGCACAGGACCTTGGCATTGCAACTAATGTTGCAAACACACGTGTATAACTTGAATGAGGGGCCAAAACGGGCAAAGATACAACAAAAAACCACACTGCCCGTTCGTTACAAGATGTGACAATTTCGTTGTTGCGCACTATTGAAATTATTCAAATTTAACTACCTTAATGCCCTTGTTCTTTTGTTAATATTAATACATACAAATTGTACATGCCAACCTAAGTAAAACGTACGTACAGTAGGATGCACATTGGTGCAATCATACGCTCAAGGTTACACAGGCAATGCACTGTACGCACTCAAATTATGACAATCATTTCTTTACACAAGCATCCTATCTTCTTACTGGTTGGGAAAAATGCTTACGGGCATATCACATTTTTGTCAAGACGCTCGCAGAAAATCTGTCGGAACTTTATTTTTGAACGAAAAATGTGTATCTTTTAGGAAAGCAAGTGAGTTATTACAATATTTACAAGGTGTAAAACCAATTCAAGTTTCAGTGTGCTGATTTTCATGTAAAAATATGAGTCTTCATACCGAAAATCAAGTTGCAACTTTCTTTAAAAACACACGTTGAAGCCCATTGACTTTACTTAGGCGTGTAAAATTTTGTATGTATGTAGGGCCTAATCATTCATACCCTAAATCAGAGATTCCGAGCGAATGAGTTGGAGTATAAAGATTCATACTAGTATTTTACCAGTATTTGTTGATAAATGTAACTGATACTTTTCTCGATCTGGAAGTAACTGAAGACATGGTTGCAGATAAATTAAGTAAACTGAAAGAAGGGGAAAGTCTGTGGTCCTAATAAAATTTATCCATTACTCCTTAAAGCACTTGCGAGTAGTATTGCTAAAGCCCCTGGCTATCCTTTTTAGAAAGTCTCTGAATGAGGGTGTTTTGCCACAAGACTGGAAAAATGCCAATATTTGTCCAATCTTCAAAAAAGGTTGCAAAAGTGATCCAGGAAACTATCGACCTATTACTTTGACATCATGTGTTTGCAAGCTATTTGAAAAAAGTAATTTGTGATGCACTAAACACTTTTCTTACATCATATAACATTTGAGTAATAAGCAATTCAGCTTTAGAGCCAGTTCTTCCTGTAACCTGCAATTACTTGATACTATTAATGTTATTTCTTCTATTCTTGATGAAGGAGGTTGTTGTGATAATTTATACTTGGGCTTTAAGAAAGCTTTCGATAGTGTACCTTACAAGCAATTACTTCTCAAGCTTATTACTCTTTTAAAGTCAGGGGCAAGATACTTGCTTGGATTGAAAACTTTTTGATACAGTAAACAGAAAACAGAGTGTCCATTAATGGCACACAATCAGATTGGAATCGTGTAATTAGTGGCGTACCCCAAGTAGTGTACTTCGTCCAATTCTTTTTCTTGTATTTATTGATGACATGCCTGATTATGTGAACTGTCATACCAGATAAGTTGCTGATGATACCAAATGTTTTTCAAGTATTTCTTGCTTCGAGGACACTTTATCGTTTCTAACCGACATTAACAGCTTGGTTTGCTGGTCCAGTAAATGGCAACTGCAGTTTAATTCTGCAAAATGTAAAGTGATGCATCTTGGAAGGAACAATCCCTATATGAATTATCACATGTGTAATGATAGAGTTCTACTTCAAGTTAATGGTTGTTTTTGAGGAGTGTGATCTTGGCGTGACATTTCAAGATAATCTTTCTTTTTCGATATTGCCAATATTTTAGCAAAAGCAAATAGAATCCTTGGCCTTATTACGAAATCTTTTCAGTGTATGGATGTAGATACGCTCCAAGTTATTTACAAAGCTTTAGTGAGACCAGTTTTAGAATTTTGTACACCAATTTGAAATCCATATATAAAGCAAGATGCCAGGAAAATTGAAAAAGTACAGGCCAGAGCAACCAAATTGATTCGTTCTATACAAGATCTTCCGTATTGTGACTGTTTAGGAATTTTTGGCATACCTTCACTTCAGTATAGATGAGTCAGAAACGATATGATACAAGTAGATTTCACATGGTTTGGAATACCTTGGAGATCATTTTTGAGCAAGATAAAGATTCCAGGACAAGAGGTCACACTTGGAAATGAAAAGAAAGCTAGATGCAGGACAACACAACACCTATCTACTTTTGCTTTTCATGCCATCAATACTTGGAACATTTTGAATGATCATGTTGTTAGTGCCCCATCATTTAACAATTTTAAGTCGAGGCTAAATGTGTTTTGGGATGATCACTCATTGAAGTGCAACCCTGACTGCCTATTACTGCTGGCTCAGTCTTGCCCCACTACGTGTTTGAAGTGTTGGGAAAATATTGTCTGCAACACTGCAAGCCATGATCCGTAGAGGCAACAAGTCTACAGGACTTATTTGCCGCAACAAGTCTACATGACTTACTTACCTCAATCTTGGTAAGAAATGCCTGTACCTTATTTTAGGCCTATTGTGTTCTCATTTTGAAAAGAAAAAAAATGGCAAATTTGTTGCTAACATTTAACAAAAATAAATTCGGACATACCAAATAGTAGGATGGTAATACCCAATTTTGTGCACTAAGGACTTATTCTGTTTGGCTTAAGAAAATGTGACAAAAGTATTATTTCCTACCTTTACACAGAAAAGAGAAATTACTCTTTTCTACACCAGTGATAAATTCTTTAAATTTGCTATTCAAATTTAGTAGTTATCATCCTGGAAATGAAAAGGTTTCGCTCGCCCTGTTGACGCTGCAAGTGAACCCTAATTCGTGCGTCTAATGATGTAAAAACACACCAGGTGTACCAGTAAAAAGTAAGGGCGCTTCATCACTGACAAAAGTGGCTTAAATTTTGAAATCACAAAATGGAAAGAAAAATATTTGAATCTATGAAATTTGAGACATATTTTCAATAAGAATGTTAGATTTTGATAATTAAATTTTTGAAATTGGTAAAATAATAAAATGCACGAAATTGGAGATAGGCCTAGCATGACATTGGGTTCTTTACTATACCATGCTAGGCCTACACTAGTTAGATAAACATCTGACCGTAGTATACGCTATAGCCATTGCATGACTGCGAATACTGTGTCAGACATCACTTAATGCATATAACGGTGGAAACCGCTACATTGACTCATCATAGTCGCATCGCAGAATATTTGCGACGCACTCCTGTTTTGCAATCATTTTCCAAGAAATATTTACTTTTTTACCTCATTCATTTCAACCTGCAAAAGTTAAGCTACATAACTATAAAAGCTTCTAGTATGTAATTCGTAATCTTAAAAGCTTGGGCACATAAAAATACATTTAATACCTATGAACTAAAACCCGTAAAAAGAAGAAACTTTTACCTACATCGGTTGCTACCTTCTTACAATCGTGTGGGCCGAAGTGAATGTACCTAATTAATTCAAATTCTATCGAACATTCGCTGGCGTAATATTTATTAGTACGAGTATCGATGTTGTGCATCCTAGTTAAAAAAATGAAATAAAATAAAATTTCCATGAGCGTACGGTTGAACTGAAAGGAGTGTACAATATTGGCTTACATTTTACCCATTTTTTTATCATTTCGGGATTACCGACAAGCAATAACAGGAGAAGTTAACTATATATATTTATGTGCCATAAGTTCAGTAATTACAGTGTGACAGGTGACGTAAATGGATGGTGTAGTCGCGATTTTAGGACTGAGGCGATTTCCACGTTAAAACAGATAGGTTGGAGTCTCACTCTGTATTGCATGTAGTGTGTAGCATGTAGGGCATACGGAGGGAGTTGTTATTTCACTAGGCCTACACTAGCTATTAGTCATATCCCACAATACACTTTTTGACATACTAGTGGCGTGTACAGTGGGTTATTACACTTTCCATACATAAAGTAGGTGTGTTAAACTTTAGGCTACTAAAGAATCGACAACTAAAGAAAAAAAGCTGAATAACAGTGCGAAGGAATTTTAACAATGTCAACAATGTCCAAATCCTTAAACCTAATCCTATACCCTAATCCTAAACCTAAACCCTAACCTGAAAGTGAAAATGAGGATCTACATTATTAATGCGCATGTTTTAATACTTTTTTATTTCACTTAAACGGAAAAACGGCTTGCAGACTCCACTCGACAGTACAGTAGGCTTAGTAGTAGTATACATACTGAAGAGTAAAAGTTTTTATCAGAAATCCAAAACATAAGAATTCTTTTTTTTAAATCAAGTTTGGCTTAGTTTCTACTTAAAAGACCCATATCTAAACTAGAATGGTAAATACCGTCATGCCCATGCAAATTGACACCCATTATATGACCCAGCCAATTATAAAAATGGCATCTCACACTAAGTCCCACATAGCATCCCATGTACCACATGGCATCTCATGTCAGATGTACCACATGGCATCTCACCCCATGTCCCACATGGCATCCCACCCCATGTCTCCAGCAAATGTGAGTCGAGTCAAAAAATGTAATCAAGATTCGCTAGTGGTCAAAAAAAGGAATTTTCATATACGGTTCGATAGTCGCGTTACAAAGTGACCTACCTTTTTGTTTGTTTGTACATGATCCTCCCTTATGGGAACTCGGCAAGACTCCGATATGGAGCATAGACGCCAAGCTATAGCAGATGCTATAGTGGATGAAAGTGGGTGAACACCGGGTTTTCACCCTACATTATACATATCTTTATATATGTATATTAAGTATATAGGGCCTAGGTTGGCATAACGTATACACAGGTGTTCCTGACGTTAAGGCAACCTATATGCTTACTATATATATATATATATATATATATATAAAGAAAGGTAGGACTCTTTCTAACGCTACTATCGAACCGTGTAAAAAAAAAATCCTTTTTTTGACCACTTGCGAATCTTAATTAAACTTTTTTACTCTACTCACATCTGCTGGAGACTCCCTTCTTCGTGTAAAAGCTACGGTATTTGTTAGTTTTTTCCCGATTAGATGTACAAACGATGAATTTTCTACTAAATTACCATCAAGACAGTCTATCCGCCCAACAATTTGCAGCAAACTAAAGAAACATTGCGATGACGTCATGAAGAAGCAGCACTGCAATTACATCATCGCAACGTTTCTTATAGTTTGCAGCAAATTGTTGGGCGGATAGATTGTCTTGACGGTCATTTGGTAGAAAATACTGTAGCTTATACACGAAGAATGGAGTCTCCAGCAGATGTGAGTAGAGTAAAAAAGTTTAATCAAGATTTGCAAGTGGTCAAAAAAAAGGAATTTTTTCATACCGTTCGATATTCGCATTAGAAAGAGTCCTACCTTTCTTAATGTATATATATAATATAGTAAGCATATAGGTTGCCATAACGTTAGGAACACCTGTGAACGTATAGGCCTAGGCCTACTTCTTTTTTCCTCGTTTTGTAGTTAGGCCTGGGCCTATGTTTATTTATTTTGTTATGCATAAATTGTTTTGTTAATGTTTTGATGTTGATGTACAAAGCTGGAAATAAACTGTTGTCATTGTCAAGTATATAGGTTGCAATAACGCTTGGAACACCTGTGCTGGAAATAGCCCTATATTTATCTAGGCTAGGCCTATTATTACAGGCTACTGCCTACTAACTGACTAACGTTGGCCCAGCGTAATTGTTAGACATCCGTGTTTAATAACTAGCCTATACTGCACTACGCAGTGTACGAAGTCCGTTTGTTAACTTAGGTTGGGCCGGAGAGTGGGCATATGGCCTGCAGACAAAACAGAAACGAGTTTCCGTTAACGAGGGGTGGACTGGAGTCCAGGAATTTGCCTCAGGAAAACATACATCATTTAACAAAATTTGTACGAAGAAATCGTCACATACTTACACACAAATCAAAAGTAAAAAGTCAAGCTTTTGCTGAACGAAGTAGGCCTATCTGCACTTGAAACCACTGACTGATCAATCATTTACGTTACTTTATTGAAATTATACCTAACGTTATAGTACTTCCGTACTCGCCCTGACTTGCGCACAATATGACAGATAATAGCAAAAATGTAAAAAATGTAACCGCATCACTGACCTCAAATTCAGCAGGAAACAAGAGTTGAGTGAAAGTTTTTGCAGGTTATAGCAGAATTGAAAACTATTCTACAGTAAATCGAAAACAATGTTTTTAAAACATCTTTTAAAGTTAATGTAGTAACCGTTCATGGGCGGGTCCAGGGTTGATTAGGGTGATAGCCAACCCCCTCCCCCTTCCTTCAGTTTTCTGGTTCCAAAAAAGGCAAAAAAGCAACTTAAACAATAGTTTCATACGCTTCAGTCCTCGCATATAATATTTCCTGAGCAATAAGAATTTTGTAATTATAACTTTCGGTGTGAATTGATCGCAATCATGTTAGGCGAACTGGAAAAGTGAACGCCATTGGTTATAATTACGTTTGTAAATAGACTTAGAATAGATGTGCTATTAGTTATTAGTTGAACTTTTTCACTTAATCTGTATGCAAGGATATTTCTTGCATATTTTCTTGCATCGAATCACAACAAAAATGGGTATCGCACTCATAAACGTGTGTGCTGGTGTTCTTAATTCCAAAATGGCTCCTACAGTCTTTAACGGTAAATGCAAATAGATAATTAATGCAATAATTGATGTTGGTGTCCAACAAATGATTTCATAATTTATACAATTGCCGTTGCATACGCGTAAAACGAATTTCCCTGTTGGTAGATCGTCGGTACTTCATAGAATTAGGGAAATGGTACTCTATTATAACTTGCCTGTTAGAAGTATGTTGTCGTGTACTACTTACCAAAAGCAGGCTAAATAATTGCGATACTTATAATTTTATAATAATAAGGCTACCTACAGCCTAAAGGAATTTATCTTCATGGCAAAATTGTTGCTAACTTAGTCAGAAATAACCCAGTCAACAAATAAACTCATTACAAAATGCTAAAACCGCATAGCTTCCGAGGGATTTTCCCCTAGACCCTACCAGGGCCCTTATGCAGGTTCTTGGACCCAACGTCGTTTGGGGACGCTTCACGTAGTAAACATGGTCTGATGGTCGGCCCAATAACTTCAACCTTTCGCCGCCTCTGTTCTCAGTAAAGACTTTCTTGGTAAAGAAATCATGCATTCTGGAGGTCGGATATCCGAGAATGTTGTGATGCACGGCGACGTAACAATGCTTTTTTGACGATCTCAAACTTTAGTCAAATGGGAAAACAAACAGTCAGTTATCATTGCAGTCAATGAGGAAAAACCCTATTTTTTTGTCATTTTGCTAAAAATACTCGACAAAATTTATTTTTCTTAACAAATGTTGTGTATTAGATAATAGTTTCCAACATATATGAGTACCATTAATTTTTGCTGACTGGCTGAGGCGACACAAGTATTCATAGAAAAATATATATCCCATTGACTGTAATGATAAAGTTTCCCCTTCAACTTGGCAAAACCGTGCTGAGCACGTACACGGTTACGTCGAACCGACCACGACCGCCTCAATGAGCTTTTGTTTCTTCATGATGACCGCCCGGGCAGACGACAACATTTTTATAGAGACGCATTGAAGAAATGGAGTGTGATATATTTCTGTATTACCCCAAATTATGGTAACACATACTGCAACCGGCTAACAGATATCATGGATAGCTGAATGGCTATCCATGATATATATTGTTAGATAGTTGCGAAATAGTCGGGACTATCTCCTGACTATCGCATTCAGCGTGTTGTCTGTGATGGTGAAATCTCTGATTCTGAACAGGTTTTATCCGGTGTACCACAAGGTACTGTTTTAGGTCCTTTACTTTTCCTTTTATATATAAATGACATCCCTGATAATATAAACAGCACAGTTAGACTGTTTGCTGATGACTGCCTTGTGTACAGAACAATTGATAACCCCTCTGACCAACAAATCCTCCAAGATGATCTTAACAAACTTGAACAATGGCAAAACAAATGGCAAATGAATTTGAACCCCTCTAAATGCTACATTTTGTCAATTTCTTCTAAGAAATGCTTTAAATCACCTGTTTATACCTTATGCAACCAGCCACTAAACTATGTCAACTCCCATCCATACCTAGGTGTTGAAATTGATAATAAACTCAGATGGGATAAACATATACATAGCATAACCAAGAAAGCTAACTCTGTACTTTGCCTATTAAAACCTCACCTCTCAAACTGTCCCACCGACGTTAAATCCACTGCTTATAAAGTTCTAGGCAGGCTAGTACTTGAGTACGCATCAGCAGTCTGGGACTCCCATCACCAGTGCGATGTGGATAAACTTGAATCTATTCAAAGGAGAGCAGCCAGGTTCTGTATGGCAGACTACTCTTATAAATCTAGTGTAAAAAACATGCTTCATAAATTAGATTAGCCCCTGCTAAAAACAAGAAGATACAACACCCGGCTACATATGCTACATAAAATCAATAACAATCTTGTCGCCATCAATAAAGATGAACTTATCCCCACCGTCAGAGCTAATACAAGAAATAATCATGACCTTAATTTTCAGGTTTCCTATGCTAAAAAGAATGTATATAAACACTCGTCCTTCCCTCACACACTAAGGATTGGAATGCTTTACCGTCAGACATTGTACAAGCACCAAGTCTCAACTGTTTCAAAGCTAAACTTACTAACACTTGTATTGCTAACTAGTTTTTTTTACTCATACTTTTTACGCTCGGTTGGCGTTCATGTCCTCTTGAAAGATTTTTGCCGACTTAACCGATTCAGATTTAGATTCAGATTCAAACTGTTTGCTAGCAGAATTAACAAAGAGGTTTGGTAACAATATAGGCCTTTGCCGAGACGAAGGATTAGCCATCCTAGAGGATTCACCACGTAACGTAGAAAAAATCAAACAAGAAATTAGTAAAACTTTTAACAAGCATGGGCTCAGAATAACAATTGAAGCAAACAAAAAAATAATTGACTTTTTAGACGTAACCCTCGATTTAAACTCAGGAACCCATAAGCCGTATATGAAACCAAACAATACCCCACAATATGTGCACTGCAGATCGAACCACCCTCCGAGCATTATCAACAACATTCCTATGGGATGGCCATCAACAAAAGACTCGGAAATATCATCCAACAGTACAATATTCGACGATGCATCCCCAGTATACCAAGACGCCCTCGACAAGAGTGGATACAAACACAAACTTGAGTGCAAGGAAACACCTGCACCCGAGAGGAAAAGGAGAAACCGCAGTTGAAATATAATTTGGTATAATCCCCCGTACAGTAAGAGTATAGAAACTAATGTCGGGAGGCAGTTTTTTTAAATCTTAGACGAGGAATTTCCACTATCTAATTAACTGCATACAATTTTCAACAGGAACACAGTTAAACTTAGTTACAGTTCTGCAGTTGTACGCCAAGCATGAAAAACATAATTGACACCCATAACGAATCAATAATTATCACCCAAGTGAAACCCTTATCTAAAGAATGCAAGTGTAGGAAAAATTGGCAATGCCCAGTGAATGGTGGATGCAAGGAAGAAGGCTTAGTCTACCAAAACAGTCTTCACAACAAAGAATAGCGGCGAAACTGAGGCCTATGTCGGACTTTGTGCAACAGATTTTAAAACTAGATATGCTAATCATAAAGGTTCTTTTGTCCACCAACACAAAAGAAAAGATACAGAACTCAGCAATTATGTCTGGTCACTCAAGGATAACAACAAGAAATTTGATATAAAATGGAAAGTTTTAAAACGTGCTAGACCATATAGTAATGCAACTTAACGTTGCAATTAATCTTTAAATTGAAAAACTTTACTTAATATACAAATCCTGTTAATCTTCGCTTAATACGAGATCTGAATTAATGTCCACTTGTAGAGACTCTACCAAATTCTGATTAAACCTCCCCACCCCCTCCAAAAAAAAAAAAAAACACACACAAAGAGAAACTGATACTAAAGCACGCCTCATTGACCTCCATAGCTATTGTAACCTGTATCCTATAATTCTTGTCTTTAGTTGATCAAATACACCCGATGAGTGAGGTATTATTGTACTCTTACGAAACAAATTTGTCGTGTGGAAATTATGTAGCAGGAGCTTAGTTCGACCCACTTCGTTATTATATATATATATATATATATATATATATATATATATATATATATATATATATATATATATATATATATATATATATATATATATATATATATATATATATATATATATATATATATATATATATATATATATATATATACATATATATATGTTTATATATATATATATATATATATATATATATATATATATATATATATATATATATATATATATATATATATATATATATATATATATATATATATATATATATATATATATATATATATATATATATATATATATATATATATATATATATATATATATATATATATATATATATATATATATATATATATATATATATATATATATATATATATATATATATATATATATATATATATATATATATATATATATATATATATATATATATATATATATATATATATATATATATATATATATATATATATATATATATATATATATATATATATATATATATATATATATATATATATATATATATATATATATATATATATATATATATATATATATATATATATATATATATATATATATATATATATATATATATATATATATATATTTATATATATATATATATATATATATATATATATATATATATATATATATATATATATATATATATATATATATATATATATATATATATATATATATATATATATATATATAAATATATATATATATATATATATATATATATATATATATATATATATATATATATATATATATATATATATATATATATATATATATATATATATATATATATATATATATATATATATATATATATATATGTATATATATATATATATATATATATATATATATATATATATATATATATATATATATATATATATATATATATATATATATATATATATATATATATATATATATATATATATATATATATATATATATATATATATATATATATATATATATATATATATATATATATATATATATATATATATATATATATATATATATATATATATATATATATATATATATATATATATATATATATATATATATATATATATATATATATATATATATATATATATATATATATATATATATATGTATATATATATATATATATATATATATATATATATATATATATATATATATATATATATATATATATATATATATATATATATATATATATATATATATATATATATATATATATATATATATATATATATATATATATATATATATATATATATATATATATATATATATATATATATATATATATATATATATATATATATATATATATATATATATATATATATATATATATATATATATATATATATATATATATATATATATATATATATATATATATATATATATATATATATATATATATATATATATATATATATATATATATATATATATATATATATATATATATATATATATATATATATATATATATATATATATATATATATATATATATATATATATATATATATATATATATATATATATATATATATATATATATATATATATATATATATATATATATATATATATATATATATATATATATATATATATATATATATATATATATATATATATATATATATATATATATATATATATATATATATATATATATATATATATATATATATATATATATATATATATATATATATATATATATATATATATATATATATATATATATATATATATATATATATATATATATATATATATATATATATATATATATATATATATATATATATATATATATATATATATATATATAAATATATAAAATATATATATATATATATATATATATATATATATATATATATATATATGTATATATATATATATATATATATATATATATATATATATATATATATATATATATATATATATATGTATATATATAAATATATATATATATATATATATATATATATATGTATATATATATATATATATATATATATATATATATATATATATATATATATATATATATATATATATATATATATATATATATATATATATATATATATATATATATATATATATATATATATATATATATATATATATATATATATATATATATGTATGTATATATATGTATATATATGTATATATATATATATATATATATATATATATATATATAGATATATAGATATATATATATATACATACATATATATATATATATATATATATATATATATATATATATATATATATATATATATATATATATATATATATATATATATATATATATATATATATATATATATAAATATATATATATATATATATATATATATATATATATATATATATATATATATATATATATATATATATGTATATATATATATATATATATATATATATATATATATATATATATATATATATATATATATATATATATATATATATATATATATATATATATATATATATATATATATATATATATAAATATATATATATATATATATATATATATATATATATATATATATATATATATATATATATATATATATATATATATATATATATATATATATATATATATATATATATATATATATATATATATATATATATATATATATATATATATATATATATATATATATATATATATATATATATAGATAGATAGATATATAAATATATTACATTGAATACAAGTTATACTATACTGCCATGCTTGCTACTGGGTTTCACGCCACACACGTTCAATGTAGCGATTTTCAAGGCAAGTGAATTAAAGTGGTACCTCCATGCAGGGAGTTGTTAAGAAAATGTACTAAACAGACAAAAGCCTATTTCTTCTTCAATCGCGTACGGTTCGTTGGCTTGCAGTTGCAGTTGCCATGGCGACACAGCGAAATTAGTTTTGATCTTCTATTGATCCGATCTCCTTTCATGCGTAGTATCTCCAGATTTTCTTTTATCATACACAGATTACATGCCCCTGACTCTAGCTGGTGTGTGTCAGATTGCTTAAGAATATCCCATCTAATTGAGAATGGTGTATTTTGTCTCTTCAAATCCCATATATATTTTGACAATTCGGTTTCCTTTTCATATTTATTATTTCTGAATGACTTAGTGTGGTCATTATAGCAAAGGGTTCTTTGATTATAGCTAGACTAAAAGTCCCCGCCGGCGAGTCCAGTGTATGACCAGGGAGTTGTTAACAACTCCCTAGTATGACCATGGAAGTAAAAGAGACTTCCATGGTATGACCTGGTACTGTTATCGCTGCCGGAAGTGACTGCGGCCATGTATACAACGGCGCTCACAAGGCATTTCTCGCGTAGGGGGCAAAAGTTTTGTCCCTGCAGTTACAGGTTTTTCTGGGTTGTGGGGTTGTTTACTGCTGCAGGTGATAAAGTATAATTGTCAAATTGTGATATATATATATATATATATATATATATATATATATATATATATATATATATATATATATATATATATATATATATATATATATATATATATATATATATATATATATATATATATATATATATATATATATATATATATATATATATATATATATATATATATATATATATATATATATATATATATATAGATATATATATATATATATATATATATATATATATATATATATATATATATATATATATATATATATATATATATATATATATATATATATATATATATATATATATATATATATATATATATATATATATATATATATATATATATATATATACGTAACTGACATGTGTATAACCGTACTTTTTAGGGTTACGCTGTCTTAAAGACATATTGGCCTATGAAAATATTTTTTCAATTTATTACGGTATCATCATGCTAAGCGTTTGACAAGTAAAAATGAATATGAAAGTTCCAGGCCTTCATTTTCTTCCGAGACGTGGGATGGGGGACATAACCCATAACAGCATAGGCGTACGAGGCGAATAAAAAGGAGCGGGGGGGGCTGCAGCCCTTGATTTAGAAATGGGACGAGTCGGCAAAATGTATGGATGCAGTCGGGGAAAATGGCAAGAAATTACTGTACGTAAAATGGATGTTATTCTGTTATTCTATTAGCATTGCGAAGTAAGATTAAAACCAAAAGTAGCATACATTTTTTCGTGTAGTCTAAGAATGCATATTAGTTCATTAAAATCAATTTTCTCTTGAACTAATACAGCAACAACTTTAAAATGAAAAAGGCTAAAAAATTGTAAAACCTTTAAAGATTTTTTTAATTTCTTATTGTTTTTGTCAAAATTTCATGGCGCCTGATAGACTTTTTTATATACATGAACCCCCTTTAGTCCAACAAAGTTAAATGCGGTTTGTCCCCTCCCTCCACTAATTATATGCACCACGCCCCGCCGCTGCGTGCCTGCATTTGATAACACCATCTTTTGGCGCAATTTGATAGTCTTATGATGGGGGGGGGGGGGGAGGGAAAGGTGAAAAATCTGTGGAATGTTGTTAATCTATTAAATTTCCTTCATTTTGGGGTAGTTTTTCGATGTTGGGTAAATTTTCGTCAATTTTTGGTAAATTTCCTACAATGTTTGGGAAATGACTTTCAATATTTCAGAAATTTCTTTAATCCTCGTGTAATTTTCGGAAAATGTTTTTCATTTTGGGGCAGTTGTTCTGCAATTTACGGGACAATTTCATCAATTCCTCAGTGTTTGGAATATCTCTTTCAATGTTTAGGAACTTTCCTTGATTCTCGTGCAATTTCCTTCATTTTGGGAGCAATTTTTCTTCGACTAATAATAAATTTTCATCAATTATTGTGAAATGATGCCAAATTTTACCAAATTTTTCAATGATTTTGCCAAATTTTCGTTCAATTTTTAAAAAATAATTTTTCATTTGAAAGAAAACATACAATAGGGAAGGAAATTGGTGAAATCCTTTCTGGGAGTATGTTTCCCTTGTTGCTCGCTTATAAGATGCTGCACCCTTGGCCCAATATGTTCCATTAATTATGACAAAATAAACACTTTTTTGGTTTGGTCCCCCTGATATTTTATCCTGGTCTCCACCCCTGGCTCTAGGGTTGGAACCACCCCTTCGAGAAAGTTCAAACAATTTGTATTACTTCAATAAAAATCTTGTGATTTTCCTAGATCCGCCACTGACAGACCGTTGCCGCGCCCTTTTTAGAAAGTTTTAGGCTAAAGTTATCAATCGCTATTTTTAAGTCTGGTAACTTAGGTACCTTTTGTTGTACCGTCTATTGTTCATTTGTTTTGTCTGTTATGTATCAAATCTATTATAATTAGATATAAAATTTGGAAAGTTCTGAATTTCTGATTATGCGGATTCTTTTAATCACCAAAATTTGAAATACAATAGTCTACAAAGGAAAGACAAAGACAGAGGAAAGACAAAGGCTGTTATTCCCGGAGAATTGGTCCCCATTTGGAAAAGAAACCAAACCTTTGTGTTTAAGGGACCGCGAAGCAATTATTAAAGTACATCACATACCATGTCCCAACCACATTGGTACATCGTGTAAGGTAAGAGCGTGGGAAGGGAGGGGGAAGGGGGAAGGGGGGAGGGGGCGAGCAGTACCTCAAGAATTTCCAGGTCACAAGTGGAAAAATTGCACTGGTAAATAAAGTTCCATCCCTCATTTTGCTGTTAATCTGAAAATCACCTTCAATTTTTGGGAAAAATTCATTCTTAATTTTTGAGAAATTTTGTTCATTTTCGGGGGCTTTCCTTAAAATTTTGGTGAATTGACAATGTTAGGGAAATTTCGTTCATTTTGGGGCATTTTTCCTCAATTTTCGGGAAATTTCCTTCATTTTAGGCAATTTTCTTCTATCTAGGCAGTTTTGAAAAAAGTTTTGTTTAAGGAGACATGTCTCATACAATCATTATTTCATATGTTAAAAATCTTAACCAACTACTAGCAAAAACAGCAAGTCAAAATGTTATTTTTATCTCAAAGGAGCGCTAGACCGAAAAGTGATGGCGTATTTTTGGGGGGGTCCCCCAGAAAATCAAACTGCCCATCTAGCACCCAATGGTATAACAAATTTCTGGTTAATATAAATATTCAAGTAGCCTTTGCCCTCACGTCACCTACGGGTTATGGAGGCATTAAGTTTATCTTTTGTGGACGATATGTATGTGAAATTGAAAAAACAAGCGCCCTCACTTTATGGTCTAGTGCTCCTCCTATTCATGTTTAAAGCCGACACATGGTGGCCATTTTGTTCAAATTTGTATTGGAATATTGTGCATAATATAATTTCCCCAACAGGGATATGTGTATTTCTTTATAAATGTGATCAAAGTTTGTATTCCAATATATGCCACAAACTTTTAACAGCATGTTTTGATAATTTCATGTGTTCACAAAAATGTCCTTGACCCTGACAAAAAAGAAAAAATCATTGTGAAGTTTTGGAAAATTTATTGACAAATATCATATTTTGTCAATGATTGTTTCAATTTTATGTTAATAATTTCCCAATTTTACCTCCCAACCTGGAAATCCAGGAGGACCAAATTCTCTCGGGTCAGCAAAAAAGTATGGGAGGGCCTCCAGTCCTCCGTCCCCACGGTCCCTGACTTAGGATGCAAATCTTTGTTAAAACGTTCAAGTTTGTGGAGAAGGGGAACAGTCCACTCGAACTCCCTTTGCCACCAGTTCCCCACTTTGTGGAAAAGCTTGAATTACGGATCTGGGAAAGACACTGTACGATTGACTACTCATGATAGTGGAAGGTACGTGACCATGACTTTTCTCAAAAGGGAGCTGAAGAACTTCTGATGATAGGGACACTTAGGCGTATTCATATATCCTTACTATATTTTCCATCTAATTTTGCACTAGGGTAAGGGGAAAGGGAAAATACACACTTTTTACTGTGTGAAAGGGTGTGGGGGGGATCATTGATGTGTTGCAGGAAGGATAGAGGTTTTCCAGAAGACAATGGCAATGGAACTGAAGGAAGTCTTGTGGGGAATTATGAAAATGTTTGATTCTCAAGTGTGTTCTTGGCAATCATTTGAGTGGATGGGAAGCCATTGAGATGGGGTAGAGGGAGAAGTGAGTTGGACCAATTCCGAGGCAAGTGACGCTTAGTAAATAGACTTATTTGATCCTGTATACCTATATTTTACTGTCCTTATTGTATATTGAATTTGTTTCCATACCCCAATCTTCCATGATACAGATGTAAATTTATTTATGAAATAAATCCAACAGCAAGTTGAGGAAAATAAAGACAAAACTAAAGGCAAACCTTCATAGCAAAAACTTTTTTAAAGTAAGAAATACTAGGGTAATAATGCAAGCAGTTGATTTGGTTCAACAACAACTGCACTGCACAACCATAGTGTCACACGATTGACAATATGGTTGACCCTGAGAAGCATCTTTAACATATACTTCTTAGTGAAATGATTATCAGGTTTTGTTTAAGGGGTCCTACCCACAGGCATAGGAACATGTTCTTCATTGTGCAGGTAGGAGGGGGGAGGGGAGGGGGGGGGAGGGGGCAGGGCACAAAGATATGCTACAAAACTAGTTCAATGGTAAAAAATTGACTTAGTTGAGGGGGCATCATGTAGTTTACTGCAACTTCGGAGGGGGGGGGGAGCACGTGCCCTCTGTGCTTCCTACGCCTAAGGTCCTACCTAGCTTAGGGTACCTAAAGACTTAAGGAATCAAATCAGCCATGGAAAGTTTCAGGACAATTCTTGAAGAATTCAGTGGCAAAGGATAACTGCATCATGGGGCAACAATGTAGGAGAGGAATCTCCTTACCCTAGAGAACAGGAATAAGTTTCCCTTGTGGATTGCTGTTTTCAAAAGGTATACTCCCCTGGTTGAAGACATAATGGTAATGATATATGAAAACCTTTTAAGCTATGAACAATACCTACCATTGCTCTTCAGTTTTCTCCCAGATTTATCCACATGCACAGGTGCCCTATTGTTACATTGTATTATAGTTTAAGTGAAGTCATAAAAAGTGTCCTCCATTTTAATTTTGCCACCTTTTTCTTTTCAGATAAGATGGACAAGAAAACTTTCAAATTGTGTGCTGTTTATCATTAAATAAATCAGATGAAATCTGGATTATTCTATCATTGAACCATGGCAGCAATGTAGAAAAGTACAATAGACAGCTGCATTTAAAGCTAGAAGACTAGACAAACACTTGCTATTGAATACCTACAAAGTTTGGTCTATAGATGTCTACAGGTTAAATGGCCCAAACTGGAAGGTCTTTAAATTCTGGTTAAATCTTGATGCTCTATTTCAAAAACTTGTAACAAATGAAAAAAAAGAAATTAAGGATTAGAAAAGACTTTACATCACAAATCTGAATGAAACTTGATGGGACTAAAACAATTTCAAGCAATGCCTAATATTTCACCTACTATCGAAAATATTTTCATGATTTTGGCAAGATTTCAAAGCATTTGACTAAATGCTGTCCATTGCATCCATAGACCTCCAATCAATGAGACAAACATAATTGCAATGAGTCACAACCCACATCGCCACCTTCCAGAACTGCCGAGAGTAAATTCAGTTAAATTTATCCCCATGGAGGTCCAATAGTGACTCAAGCCAATGACTATACTCCAGCAAATAACTCAACTCCACCTGAAAATGCATTCACTTGTTACAATTCCGGAAAGAAGGCAAAGCTGGTCTGCAAGAAGAACAATATGTTTGTTCTCTATAAACATCCAATATTCATTCTACTATATGAAAACTGTAGGTTTAGGACTTGAATCATTGGTTTTCATTCAAGATGAACATTGCATGTCTAATGTATTGTCAATACAATGTCCCACATAAATGAATTTGCAGCTCCAGACTTCTGACTGGAGCCAACAATCACAATGCAGATATATTTGCATTGCAACAAACTCACTTACCCCTTTTCACTGACTTACTTTACATTTAGCTAAAAATGGGTACGCTTTCTTTCACATATTTGGCAAGAATAGAGGCAGGATACATGTATTTAAATACCTTAAAAAGAGGACTGGACACTATAAACTAGACATCAATGATGTTATAGCTCAACCCATTACAATGCAAGAAGAATTGATTGCTTTCATTGATTTTATTTTTGTCATATGTACTTTTATGATGTTTTTAAAGTTTGATTTGAGGTGCATTCCATTTGTGGGCAATTATTCATCATGTTAAAAATTCAAGAGTTTGACCTTTCCCGTATGAGTTGTATTCAGTTTGTTTGTTTGGGTGTAATGGCACCTTAACAGTCAGGTCATATGTGCCAAACGAGGTTAATTGTGAATGACTGTCAGATTGGTTCTCAGTAATGACTTAGTTTTGCGGTGGGTGCAATGAGGTTCATGTTATAGCGATGTCTGAAAAATTATGCTTCTAACAAAAGCTATGTGACATTCAATGCATGGTGCCATCATGTCTCACTTGATTAATGACGTTGGCGAGGTCATAGGTAAATTCCACCACAACATATAGTTAGAAAATACATTTTGCAAACATAACAAAAAAGTTTAACATTTACACATTAATCTTCATAAATGTTAGATTAATTTCATTTGGCCGGTACTGAAAAAGATTACTAACCAAACATGTTTCAAAACGGCCAAATATGTTATAATTAGCCAGTAATCGGCCAAACTAGCAGCTAAGGTTGTGACAGTTAGCATTTTTTCATAAATGTACAGCTGTCACCATTACGGTCCATAACCGTTTAACCGTAAGGCCAGTTGTCATAAGTGGACGCCCTTTTAACGCAAGTATAAAGCGAAATCTTCGCCAGGTTCTTAACAATTATCTACCTACTGTGGTGTAGCGGTTATCATACATGTCTACAGACCACGAGGTCCTGGGTTCAAGCCTGGGTTGGGTAGACACGCCAGTGCACCACAACTGGTTATCAAAGGCCGTGGACATTGACTTGGTTGTCGATGTTATGTCTGTCCGTACGTCGTACCTGTGTTCTCGTCCGGATCGTATTAAGCGTTTCATGATAGCATTGTTACTATCATAAGCGATTACGCAGGTGACAACCCCGTCATTGTAATTGTGCGTTTACTCGTCGTCGTCGGTTCTTATTAATAGACCTTCCATAGCAACCCATGCTAATCCACCACTTGAAAGACGCTACCGTTATATTCACTATGTAATGTGCAAACATGCACTTCCTGCTTCTCGTATGAGTGTGTTAAAGTCAAGTTGACATGTACGATCGTTACTTAAATATTGATATCTGGTGTTTGTATTCTTACATAATTAGTTCTTAAATAAATAAATTATTATCCCGATAAAAAATCATATATTTCATGTAATTTCTTTGTCAAATACTGTTAAAAATCTTGTTTAATGAGGAACGAAACATAACATAGAAATCATGCTGCCAAATTTGTTTGTGACTTCAAAGAAACATACACATGAAATATAATGGAATTTCATTTTAAAGTTATGCCCCTAATTGTGTTTCATTTGACTTTTACCATAATTGATGAAGAAATTACTGTTTTCCCCCTTGAACTTACAAAAAATCTTCGTATTTCCAAACATCCACGTGGAAATAATTTATTTAAAACGACCTACCTGTGGAGGGGGAGGGTGGAGGGGAGGGTGGAGTGGAGGGAGGGTGGGGGAGGGTGGAGGGGGAGGGGTGGAGGGGGAGGGGTGGAGGGGGAGGGTGGAGGGGAGGGGTGGAGGGGGTGGGTGGAGGGGAGGGTGGAGGGGAGGGTGGAGGGGAGGGTGGAGGGGAGGGTGGAGGGGAGGGTGGAGGGGAGGTGGAGGGGAGGGTGGAGGGGGAGGTGGAGGGGGGGAGGGTGGAGGGGGGTGGAGGGGAGGGTGGAGGGGGGTGGAGGGGAGGGGTGGAGGGGGGTGGAGGGGAGGTGGAGGGGGGAGGGTGGAGGGGGGGGGAGGGTGGAGGGGGGGTGGAGGGGAGGGTGGAGGGGAGGGTGGAGGGGAGGGTGGAGGAGGGGGAGGGTGGAGGGGAGGGTGGAGGGGAGGGTGGAGGGGGGAGGGTGGAGGGGGGAGGTGGGGGGGTGGAGGGGGGTGGAGGGGGGAGGGAGGGGGGGGGGTGGAGGGGGGGGGGTGGAGGGGAGGGTGGAGGGGGGGAGGGGGGTGGTGGAGGGGGGGGTGGAGGGGGGGTGGAGGGGGAGGGTGGAGGGGAGGTGGAGGGGGGGTGGGGGGGAGGGTGGAGGGTGGAGGGGAGGGTGGAGGGGAGGGTGGAGGGGAGGGTGGAGGGGAGGGTGGAGGGGAGGGTGGAGGGGAGGGTGGAGGGGAGGGTGGAGGGGAGGGTGGAGGGGAGGGTGGAGGGGGGAGGGTGGAGGGGAGGGTGGAGGGGAGGGTGGAGGGGAGGTGGAGGGTGGAGGGTGGATCGGGAGGGTGGATCGGGAGGGTGGAGTGGGAGGGTGGAGGGTAAGGGTAGGGGAGGGAGAAACAGCGTTGGGCAGAGGCGGTTGTGGCTACAGGAAATGGGATGGTAAATTTCGTCCAACGTATCTTTTTTTATTGGTATTTCTTGTCCCCAGTAGGCAAATAGACTAAAATATTGGATGGGATCAATAGCTAAATACAAGTGTAACTGCCACGGTCATGTGGAGAACGAATTTTATTTATACAACAGGAGACAAAGAAAATTGTTAAATAGGGTAGAGAGGGGGAATACCCCTATTGTGGGAGTATTCCCTCATAATGGCGGGGGGGGGGGACACAGAGGGTAGGCCTATAAATGTTGTATTTATATATCGTTTTGTCAGTTTGTAGTAGTTGCTGCTGTAGGATATTGTGTAACTTCTTTCTGGGACGTACAACATAAACTTCAAAATTATCATGCTACGTCGGAGTTCTTACTCACATATGGGGACAGGCTTAACGCACCACACCCTAGCACACATCTGAGGCTAACATGTTTTTCAAACACATTTTTATTTCAATATTGGGTATATAGTGGTGCGTGGCCAGGGGGCAGGGAAGACTTTCCAATAATTACGGCCCTTAGTGTTTGATAATGGTAATACCAGGGTCATACAAGCAAGAATATGTCTCCTTTGATTTAGGTAAACAATTTGAATAGAAGAAAAATCTTTTTGATTCCTATGCCAGACATGACAGTATCTGAAATACGAGGAACAAGAATTAAATTTTTTAAAAATCGCGCAGAACGAAAAAAGAAGGTTATTAAAATAAACATAAAGCAAATGAAAAATAAGAAACTACTGTTGCATGCTTAACAGTAAAGAAATAAAATAGATAATACAAGGATAAAATATACTTATCTCACTAAAAAGAAAGAAACGAGAGAAAATACTTAATACTTCCTTAAAAAAAATAAATAACGCACCTGATTTCATGGCCCTCGGTATTCGCGAACTTAGGGCCGGGTATATGCAGCATACTACCTCTTTTATTTAAGAATAGTGACAGTTGAAAAAATATGCTTCTAACAAAAGTTGTAAGCCGTTTTGTATTAATTTTTATGTAGGAGTTAATGGAGGTTTCCACTATGTAACGGTCGATTACCGACGTTATCGGAGAGCAAAGGTCACTTTGAGTGCAGCATATTCTGCAACAATACATTGTAAAAACAAAATTACGAACATTAGCAACCATCTACATGTATTAAAAAAAATATGTTAGGCTATAACGTTTGCATGTTTGATTGTTTCTGCATAGGACTTCCAATTTGTTTAGTTTTAGTTTCGCTACGGAAAAAGCGTACTGCCGTGATTCCCGGGATACATATTCCCCTACTTTTTAAGTATAGGCCTATAGAATAAAAAAAAAATAGTGCACAATTGGGGGTGAGGGGGATTTGTTTGAGTTTCAGCAAGCTCATTCACGTTGAAGATGTGAATTTACGGCCCTGAAGTGTCAACGATTCATTGTATGAAAATGCTTTTCTGCATCTCATCCACCCCATGCCATCTCAGAATTCAATTGTCTCATCAGGGGTGGCGGAGCGTTCAAATTATTAAGGGATTAAATGAGATAAGGTGACATGTGATACGTTCACCTAAAATTATTAGGCTGAAGCCCGCACATCCCCCTTCCCAGCTCCGCCGCCTCTGTCGATTTCAAGTCATCATTGATGATAGGACCTAAATAAAAACCTTGATATGAACGCATAAAGTAAGTTTCGCGTAACTAGCATGGCTACTTTAATATGAAATTAAAATTGGTTCTTCCCCGTTTTTCTGTTTGTTCAAACTTAAGGAAACACTTGAAATATAAAACTTAACATTCATCCTATCCATGTAATGATAATCATCGGGATTACGTAATTCCCCTTTGATGTCGCTACTGCTGCGAGGAAAATCTGGGTCACTGCCAAAATGCGTTTAGAGCAGTGATGCGGTCTAATTTGCTGCACAGTATAATTTAGTGCACTTGGAATAGCTTTTGAATAATTTAGCCAATCAGCACTAATGGGGCTGTTATATAGCAATAAATATTCAAGTGTTTGAAGTTTTTTCCCCCAAAACCGAGAATGATTGTTTGTTGTCCGTAAGTACTCATGTTAAGAGACACTATAGCGACCACGTGTGACTTCCGCAACTGGGGATGACAGATCACACGGCGTGAGAATATTACCGAGTTTTGAGCATGAGCAGGCTATTACCGCATTAATTTATGTCAACACGTGCTGATTTTGTGATTCGTAATCCAAGCAAGCAACAACTCCCTGGTAATCCGGTCGTAAAAACAATAACAATACCCAGGCAAACATTTAATCCGTCCGTAAATACAATTATTAGTTTTGAAATATTTGTTACTCTTTGAAGTAAATAATAAAAGACACGAATTAATCTGTAATTTTATCACAATTGATGTGAAACGAGAATTTTTTTAATGTTTTCACTGCACATTAGAACTATTAAAAGCTGGGATACTTTCAACGATAGGCCAAAGGACATCGTTGCGTATGAATTTTGATTTCTTTGCATCGCTACCGTGGTTTGATTCATGACTTGTGTGTTTTTAACCTTTAACGCAAATTCTTCTGGGCCAACTTTAGGAATAGGTAGATCGGAAAAGAATTAAAGTTGTTGTATTCATATTTCATAGGAAAGAAGGGGACGGGCCCAAATTTCCTAGCGTACTGTTTTTACTATGAGGGAACAAATTTACTGGATGGCTACGGCTTATTTGTCTGGGGGCCCACATTTCCTAGGAAATAAGAGCCGGGAGGCCAAAATTTACTGGGGGGGTAGAATTTACTTTTACACTGATCAGTGGTTGGGTGATGTGTATTGTGATTTGATAATTAAGGGATATAGGCGGAAATTTCTTGTGTGTATTTGACGGGTTATGTTAATGAGTGCTAGCCTGGGCCTAGCGCCTTCCTCATGAGCACAAGCTAGCTACATTCCATGCATCCCATCCCCAGTACCGTGGAAATAATTAGTGATATGCATAACGCCCCGGGTGAAAAATGTGAAGGCAATGACATAGCGGGTAAAGATTGAAATGATAAGGTTGGTTGGATGGTTTCGTGAATTTATGCATTATGCAAACTTGAAAAAGCAAACATAAAAATTGAATTAACATTCGTTTACACGTAGCATGATTTCCTAAACGGTTAAACGTCACAACCTTATTAGCAGCCCTAAGATGCCCCATTGAATACTACCGTACCCAGCGATGATTCTTCCACGTGTCCACGAAAACTTATAGGTTTGAAACAAACTTTTATTTCTGGCAATCTGCTGCCCATACGGCAAATTACGGTTTACGCAATGCCGCTGCGTTCACCAACGCAACAAAACTTTATCCTTAACGTTAGTGGATTTAAGTATAACGCTCTAGCCCCGCGATGCAATGTAGCACAAAACTTACTGACACTTGAGACTTATTGTACGACAAGCGAAAATGATCAAACAACAACTTCACACGTTATCTTCTAGGCTATGTTATAACCTATCATACAACTCGGTAATCCAATCCGATACAGCGTGACCTAAATAAGATTACGAGAATTTGCATATTCATTGCAGAATGTCCGAATTCTGATTGGAAAATACTGCGATATGATTAAACATATATGTCCATACAAGGAACTAATAAGCATGCGTGTATACCAACTGACCAATACCATGGCCCAGAGCGGTACCGGTACGAAACGCGAATAGGATAGAGCTATTTTTAGAGAAATTACCATAAAATCTTATACTTTGTTAAAACCTTTCGAGAGCTCTAATTAAAAAAATACATGGAATATCTCATAACGAAATACAATCTTAAATTCCGATACAAAAATCTCGCTTGAGCCAGAATCTCAAGAGCAAAACTGTAAAAACCTAGGAGGAGATGCATTTTTAAACAAAACTTAGTACAGGCACATATGAGAGGTCACGTACGATTTGATAATCTCCACTCATACACTCTGTGTATGGGTGGAGCTAAAAATAAGTATACAAAAAGAGTTGTCATTTCTCTAAGTGGCATATCATTGAATTGTTCTAATTTCAAGAATATTAAAGATTATTCTTTACATGCAAGAGTGACATTAGAGGCAGTGGAGCCAATACAGCGTGAGTTGTACCAATAATTCACACATTTTAAGAGGGGCAAAAGCTCATATGTCCATAACCCCCAAAATTAGAGTAAAAGCTTTTTGTCTTGAAAAGTAATTCATAAAGTCTTGATGTTGAGTGAATGCCAAACTACCTTTTACTTCAGGAAAGTACATGCAGTTGTACCAATAGTGCATACCTCTGCTGCCCCTGAATTGTTTAATTAAAATTAATCACTGAATATTCATGAATATTGTTCACATTTCACTCTTACTTCTGGGTCAAACGTTTCTTCAATCTAAACCCTGGGGTGTTCTGTCCAGAATCAAACGAGCAAAGCAATAGGGGCAGGGAGGGATTTGATGTCTCTGAACAGCTGAAGTGGCTGCTGAAATACAAACTGTCTCCAGTAGAGTGACATCTCTTCTGTTTCGTCCTCATCTATCAAACCATTCTTTACATACACTAGCTGATGCTTACATGTGCAGAAAACAGGAGTTGAACTGTGAAGAATCTCATCTTTGCTTTGGCCTACTGTAGATGCTGGTAAATGCACAACATCACCATTTAGTAGTTCTTTCAGTTTATGCCACTTCAATATTTCAGGATTCCATTTAAAGTCATCCAATAAGATGATTTCAGCCTTAGCTATTCCAGTCCATGCACAACTGTTTGATGAAGGCTGAACGAAACATCTGTAAATGATTTTTAATGGAGAAAAAATAAAACTTTTGCCATAACCATGAGGGCCAGTTATCAAAATGTTCCTATTCTTGCTTCGTCCATTTTCTAAAAGGTCAGAGACTGCAGTACCAAAAACATCTAATGGAATACCATTTCTCCTTAAAATATCTTTAGACATTTTATACCAGTTTCCGTTACACCCAGTAACACAATCACTCTTTTGGAGATTATTCAGTCGGTACAATCGTGACATTTGTGGTTCAAGATAACTGCTCTCCAATGTCTCTATCCCTGGAATCTGATAAGAAAAATATAAATCAATTAGACATGATACAAATCAATTTAGAAGGCATGAATTTGCCACCATGAACATCTTCACAAAACTAAAACCTTTTGAAGGCATATTTGTCTTGTTCACTTACAGCCAGACCAGGCCTCCTAAGGTAGGACTACTTTTGCATTAGTTTCTTTTAAAAAGGCACTAATTGTTTGTTGATTGTTTCAAGCATTCCATAAACTTCTTAATATCTACAAATGAAATGCCACGAAACAACTACACATTTTGATCCTTCTCTTTTCTCTTCCTGCCCCAAAAGTTACCTTACACAACTTTTCAATAGGGTGGTTTTGAAATTAATTTATTAATTTATTTATTTTGTCCACCCCTTAACTAGATTATACACCTTTGGGTGGATTGCTTACATGTGTTCCAATAAAATCTCAGGAACTAATCAATTTCATATGTAGTTTAAAAAAGAAAGCTAGTACTTAAGAGATGTGAAGCTTGGGAAATGTGTTTCATTGGAATACACACCTCATTTTATTTATTTTTATTAGGAGTGGGGGGGGAATCTTTACCTTATCTAGTGATGACTTCACTGTTATTATTATACATGATTAACCATCAAAAGTCAAATATGTATGACATTGACCCTACCTGACTTTCACTATTCCAAACACATTCTTTTATGATTTCTGAAGATTCTATCAATCTTTGCTCTCCTTCAACCATGTCTTCCATCTGGCATGAAGTAATAATCCTATCTTTGCCTTTCTCCAAATGTCCCCTATCACCACCATATTTGCTTCTCTTGAGCGTCTGATAGTTAAACCTGCTTGTTATTATCTTTCTCTTCTTTTCAGAGGCCATTGATGTTCCTGGATGATCTTTGGTAAGATCAGCATGTGTGCTTCTCTTGAAAGTCTGATAATTATATCTACTTGTTGTTATCATTCTCAATCTCTTCTTTTTACAGGCCATTGATGTTCGTGGAGGGCCTTTGGTAAGATCAGCATGTGCAGATGATTGAATAAATGCCCTATCTTCTGTAACCACAAATTTCCACCCAGAATAGTAATTTAAATGAGCCCCTGAAAAGTGCACATCTATTCCATATTTACTTTTCAAAAATCTCTGTACTCCCAGCCATCGGTGTGATTTCTGTAATTTAATAACCATGTGATATTGATGACCATCCTCTGGGTGATGGGATTGACCACAAGCCCACTGGACAATTGAAGCTTTAATCTGCTCAAAAGCTTTTTCCCCATATCCACAAAGGATTCTCTCGATGGGCAGATGTTTAGATCAGCTTTGTTGTAGGAAAGAAAGTAGACACTGCGAGCTTGTCTTCCATCAAGATCAACAGATAAAGGAGATATCACCTCACAATCTGTTTCAAGATCGGCTGACCAACAAGAAGATATACCTTGCAATGGTTTCTACAAGGAGAAATAAGAGAGAAAATACATCAATTGGACATTAGACAATTCAATTATGAACATCTACACAAAAGTGACAACTTTTCAGGGAATCTTTCACTTACAGCATGACCAGGCCTTTTTCATTTTGTTTAAGATGGGACCAGGGGATTATTTTTGCCTTAAGTTTCTTTTAACACAGGCACAAATTGCTTGTTAACTGTTTCAATCATTCCAGAAATCTCTAACCATTTTTAAAGAAATCATTCAAAATAACTTTTTGATGCTTTTCTTTTCTCATTCTGTCCCAAATTCACCCTTTATAATGTTTCAAGAGAATTCTATGGACATATTTTGTCCACCTCCCCAACAAAATTACTCATCAAAATTGATTGTTTACCTCCCTATTGCATGTCTTTTAATCAAATCTCAGAAACTAATCCATTTCTAGACCTAGTGCTTGGGCTAGCTAAGCTAAATTCTCCATGCTATGAGGCTCATAGAGCATGTACTTATTCCCGGTTTTAATAGCGCATGCGGATGAGAGCACATGCAGTGCTGGTACTCATTTACAACTGAGTGGACTGAAGCAAGTGAAGTGTCTTGCTCAAGGACACACTGCAGCGTTCACGATGGGAATCAAACCCGGTACCTTTTGAATAAGAGCATGACTATCATGTGAAAGAACTCCTTTGATTCTTTCATATTTTAACCATATTTTGTGGGGGTGACATTTAGATTTTTGGAATAAATTAGGGGCAAACAGTTGTCATTTCATTCTTTCATAAAAACTTACCAAAAAATTCAGAATTTACTTGAAAAGAAGTTCTAACTTACTTTTTCATCCAACTCATTCAGTTAAATCCTAAGTTACAAATCTACTCAAATTGTATTCATACCTATTGTAAATTTTAAAATTTCAAGGCAATTTATGCAATTTTGTTTAATTTCTGGTTGATTTTGACACAAAATTTTCAAATACTAAATTCCAAAAGAAATAATTTGTTCACCCTGTAAATAAGAAAACAACGCTTTTCAAATAAGATACTAAATTTGGCTATAGTAAATCTACATATGTATTTTTTACATGACTTTTAAAAACAGAATAAATCTTTCCAAAAGAATCAAAAATCGGAATAGAACTTATTTGATAATTATTTTCTGCATTCTTTTTAGGTGCATCAGAAACAAGCAATGTTCATTTTGAGCCCTTTTTGCAGCCTAACAGAACTATAAAATGGCTCAATACTTTAAAAAATTGTGACATTCTCTGCTTACTTTTAGTCAAAATAAAATCATTATAGTGCAAATTTGATTTCCCGAAACCGTTCAATGTTAATTTTGAATGCAATTTTTGCCCAAGTACAAGGGCAGGAGAGAGGTGCAGTGGCTCAGTGATTAAGGAATAATGCTCGGATGCGAAAGGTACCGGTTGGAATCACGTCCCGAGCACTGCATTGTGTTTTTGAGCAAACACTTCACTTTGCTTCTCCAGTTCACTCAGCTGTAAAATAAGTACCAGCTACCACTGCTGGATAGTTGACCCGCAATGGACTGGAATCCTGTCCAGGAAGAGTCATGCATTTTCATCTGCTTAAACTAAGGTATTCGGAGATAAGCACTGGCATGATGGGCCTTCAAGGCTCTAGTATGGATTTAAATTTAACCTTATCTAGAAATGACTTCACTGTAATTCTACATGATTAACCATCAACTAGAACAGTAAATACTGTCATGGTTTGCATGCCCATGACACCCATAACATATGACCCCTCCAATTATAAAAAATGACATCCCACACTATGCCCCACATGGAATCCCATGTCCCAAATAGCATCCCATGTCCCACATGGCATCCCATGTGCCAAATGGTATCTCATTTCCCACATGTCATTCCACCATATGTCCCACATGGCATTCCACCATATGCCCCACATGGCATCCCGCCCTATGTCTCACTGGTGTCTCATCCTATGCCCCACATTGTGTCCCATCCTATGTCCCATATTGAATCCCACCATGTCTCACATGACATACCTCCCTATGCCTCACATGGCATTCCTCCCTATGTCCCCATCAAGCTTCTCACCTGATGCCCCACATGGCATACCACCATATGTCCCACATTGGATCCCACCATATGTCCCACTTGGTATCCCTCTTCATGTCCCAATGACATCCCAATTAATGTCCCACAGGGCATCACATCCCTTGTCCCACATAGCCTCCCACCCTATGTCACTGAGGATGGGATTCATCCTATATGTAACACATGGTATCCCACTCTGTGTCACAAATGGTATCCAACCCTATGTACCACATGGCTCCCACCCTGTCCCATATGATATTCCATTCGATATCTCACATAACATCCCACCCCATATCCCACATTGCATCCCATCTAATGTCAGTGTTTAACCAATCACCCACAAATTCACTTGCCCACCGGGCAGACACATGCACAGAAATGCTTGCCCAGAAATGCTTGCCCAGAAGCAAAATCCACTTGTCCAAAAATAATCACGATAATATTGGATGAGGCGATGCACGTTATGGTAAAATATTTCTTACAACAATATTCACTGAGAATGCTGTATAAATAATAAAAGACTTACACTTACCAAAAAACAGTGGAAATTGTAATCCATATATCCTCTACAAATATAAAACAATAACAAGCTCCATAAAATAAAAAAGAAACACAGAAGTTCAATCAACTTTTACGTAAACAAGTGGCAAAGGCAGGTCAAGTTTGTCATGTAACAGTACAGTATATACAGCGTACGGTATGCCCTGTACGATACTGTATGTGTACATGGAATGGGTATTGGGCCCATTGCGTGTGGTGCATTATCACAGCAGAACAGACCTTGGCAAGAAACAGTGACTATATATAAATACGCATGAGATTTTTTACGCGAGATATGATTGGTTAAAAGGAGCAAGCCTCGCCAGCAAAATAGCATGCATTACGCACATGTTCAACCAGCTTTGGTGGCCTGGATCATATATCTGTACTGCACATTATATGTTTTGTGTGTATGTGTGCGATATATGTTTACGTATGTCTCAGGTATGGGTGCATGTGATGTTGTGATGGGGAGGTTCAAATTATTTCGTAACATAACAAAATATTTTGTCTTCCAAATAAATGAATATAAGTCTGATTGAAGTTATTTTCTGGGCATTCCCATCAGTTATATTGTAGTACTGTAAGTATAATCTGTGTAATGAATTAAGTTTTTAAAGAGAAATTTACTCTATTAGTTTGGATCAATTTATGGTTGCCCAGTGGGCATATCAACTTGTAAATCAACTTGCCCAGACATAAATATTACTTGCCCCAGGCGTCCGGACAGGCGATTTGTCGAACGCTGTCTGATGTCCCACATAGCCTTTCACGCTATGTCACAGGTGGTATCCCACCCTATGTGACATCCCACCCAATATCCATAGACTCTATAAGCAGCAGTATCATTCAAGCTATCAGTCCCTGATTGAGCATACTAAGTATGAAATAAACTGTTGAATAAGAAAATAAAGGCAGATACAAATAATCATGTCTGATATAACCCTTGGTGAATAATATCCCATCCTATGTCCCACATGACTCCCTTCCATGACCCACATGCCTCCCACCCATGTCCCACATGGCTCCCACCCATGTCCCACATGGCTCCCATCCATGTCCCACATGGCTCCAACACATGTCCCACATGGCTCCCACCTAGGTCCCACATGGCTACCTCCCATGTCCCACATGGCATCCTTCCCTATGTCCATATGCAGTCACATCCTGTCACCTCCCTGACTGAGCATACTAAGTTTAAAAGTCTTGTCAGTTTATATACTATAGCAACTTATGCAAATGAACAAAATAATAAAGGCAAAGTTTTATAATCATGCCTGATACAGCCATTGGTGCACAAATGTTTTAAGAATTTTCAAGGATTTGAAACCTCAAGTGTTATGAGAGACACTTGAGGATCTCCAAAGAATATTGAAAAAGGATATCATCTCACAGTTATCTTTTAAAGAAATATCAAATGATTTAAAGACTTTTTAAGAAAACTAGTCTTTAATCTGTCTAATTGGTCTTTGAAAAACTTGAACATTTTCTAAGAAAGTTTCAGCTTTCTCTAAGGATATCTTAAAAACTTTAAATAACACTTGAGGAATTCTGAAGAACCTTTAACATTCCCTAAGGAATTCTCAAAAAACTGTAACATTTTTTTAAGGAAACCATGAGGTAATTTATTCCCAATACATGGAGCTGCAAAAGCAAAAGGTCTTTATGCTTCACATGCTCACCAAAAATCAAATATGTTTAAATTTGACCCTACCTGACTTTCACTATTCCAAACAGATTCTTCCAAGATTTTTGAAGATTCTGTCAATCTTTGTCTCCTTCAGCAATGTCTTCAATCTGGCGTGAACTAATACTCCTATCTTTAGCTTTCTCCAAATGATTCCAGTCACCATATTTGCTTCTCTTAAAGCGTTTGATAGTTAAATCTGCTTGTTATTATCTTTCTCTTCTTTTCAGAGGCCATTGATGTTCCCGGAGGACCTTTGGTAAGATCAGCATGTCCAGATGATTGGATAAATGCTGTATCTTCTGTAACCACAAATTTCCACCCAGAATAGTAATTGAAATGGGCCCTGAAAAGTGCACATCTAATTCCATATTTACTTTTCAAAAATCTCTGTACTCCCAGCCATCGGTATTTTTTCTGCAATTTGATAACCATGTGATATTGATGACCATCCTTGGGTGATGGGATTGACCACAAGCCCACTGGACAATTGAAGCTCTCATCTGATCAAAGGCTTTCTTTCCCATATCCACAAAGGATTCTCTAGATGGGCAGATGTTTATATCAGCTTTGTTGTAGGAAAGAAAGTAGACACTGCGAGCTTGTCTTCCATCAAGATCAACAGATAAAGGAGCTATCACCTCACAATCTGTTTCAAGATCGGCTGAAGAACAAGAAGAAATACCTTGCAATGGTTTCTACAAGGAGAAATAAGAAAACAAAAAATTACAGTGCTATCACACTATTAGGGAAAACTGAAGGATCTACAACAGGTGAATGGGAGGGACAACAGTTGGTTCAAAATGTATGTTAGAACTTTAAATGTTTGAAATTCAAACAAAAGATTGTGGGTGATAATCTTAACATGAGGGAAATATCTAATGACCTGATAAGTTTTTATTTGTTGCAGGAAGATGCATTTAATGTTCTGAATAATGACCTGCCTTTTCTGACTTGTCAATTCTGTAAATCTTGTTGATGCAAAAGCAGAAATAATTGTCACATTTTTATGTAAATTTGCGACCAGAGATGTAATTTCTGACCTACCCCTCCATCATTTGAACCTACCTGATCACTGCATTCCAGATGTAGAACATCTCTGTTACTACTGACTTGCAATGAATCTGAATTTTCTCTTCCATCTTGATTACTATCTTCAACTTTCTGGGAGTGATAATCCTTTTCGAGGTTGGCTTTGTTTACAACTTTGCGAATTTGTGCTTCTTTGAAAGCTTGACTTCTTTGATGATTGTATAATGCTCTGCTTTTCTTTTTCTTAGAAGTCAAAGATGTTTTAAGCCTATACTTGAGGTCAAGACTGCCAGAAGATTGGATAAATTCATTGTCTACAGTTGCAATAAAGTTCCAAGCAGAATAATAATCAGGACATGCTCCTGAAAAATGCACATCTATTCCAAATTCAGTTTTCATATATGTTTGTACTCCCAGCCATCTCTGTATATTTCCAAGCTTGATGACCAAGTGATACTGAAACCCTTATCTGGATAATCGGCCTGACCACATGCCCATTGGACAGCTGTCCCTCCATTCTGTTCAAAGGCTCTCCTCCCCATATCAACAAAGGCTTGTCTAGATGGACATATGTTTAGATCAGCTTCTTGTATGTAATTAGATACACATTATTACTTCGTCTTCCGTCAAGCTTAACAGACAATGGGGTCCAGGCTGTAATGTCACAGCTGCTATTCAGATCCATTGGAGAAGTTGAAGG
Organism: Chiridota heheva; assembly: GCA_020152595.1. NCBI lineage: Eukaryota > Metazoa > Echinodermata > Holothuroidea > Apodida > Chiridotidae > Chiridota > Chiridota heheva. Next base: position 564,914 of record JAIGNY010002050.1, read on the forward strand.
TTTCTCCTGAGAGATTTTAAAAATGAAAATATCAATACAAAATGAGATATGATTTTTATCTTTTCTTATTGATGACAAACAGCTTAAAATTTTTCAATATATTACCTGTCACAAGTAGATGATAGTGGTCAAGGAATGATGGTACCTGTCACAGGTAGATGATGGTGGTCAAGGAATGATGGTACCTGTCACAGGTAGATGATGGTGGTCAGGGAATGATGGTGGTCAAAGAATGATGGGGTGTACAGTAAGTGATACAACTATGAAGACAAATAATTTGAAATTTTACTGTATCATAATGGGTAGGCACAGTGTGTGTATGGCATATGCTGCAATCATGAAACAAAAACACTGTACGTACACTACTAATGCAGATAAGGTTTCCATTTGTACACTAGCTGCATATTTTCTACAAAGTGGTCTTTTTTTAATGTTGAATTTGAATGTTGTTGAATCTTGCTGAAATTTGAAACAAAATCACCAGAAATGGTCTGGTTTGATTTTAATTTCTAAAGTTGGGTGTAAATGAAAAACATTTTAAGAAAATAATTTTTGCCAATTGATGCCCCTCTGCACAATTTCATTAAGATTACAGTAAGGTCTAAGGACTTATGTAATGTATTATTATAACAGGACCCCTGAGGTATGTTACCAATGATAATATTGCATTATCTTTGCAGTTTGACTTCCACCATACTAAGAATCATGCAGTCAATGCTGGAATTGACTGTAGTTGTATTTGCGCCTGTTGGTCTTTAGTAAAGGCTACAGTAGTGCAACAATTAACCTGTCCGAGATAGATGATTGACAGCTTTTTAAACCAATCACTGCATGAATTTGCCTAGCAATAAAAGCTGCATAACAAAGTGGAGCAAACATCATCAACAATTAACCTGTCTACAAACCACGTTAGGTTCAATTGACGCCAGTGCACCATAACTGGTTATAAACCAATCATGTCTCCGCATGACCTGTGTTGCCGGTAGCGTTTCGTGATAATTTGTACTGTCATAACAAAGTGGAGCAATTGTGTGTTCAATCGGAGCAAACATCCTATGTGGTACTGATACAGCACAGATAGCTAGCGGCGCACCCTCATGCAGTAAATGCAATATACTGTACAAAACAAATTTCTGTGCACACAGACTGAGTGACAGCAAATTTCTAACAAAACACTTACAGGCCTGCTGCGGGTTTTGTAAAACTGATTGCTTTTACCCAGAATAGTTAGCAAACTGAATTTTGTTTATTCTTTTTGCAAAAAACTCTACAGATCAGGAGAAGTGCCATAATTGGATCAAACTTGCAACAGGCCACATAAACATCCAAATGTCAATGCATTGGTTATGCACGATTGCATATTTGAGGTTTATTTGTCCCACCTGTAATTACCGCATTGCTACGGTGGGTTTGGTTTATTCTGGTTTGTTGAGTTTTAACGGCATCGTGACAGTCAAGAGTCAAACATGCTTATTTCCTTAATCAGGAAAGGTTAATTAATAGAAAATGTTAAAAAAAATTACGGGCCTCAGTTAAAAAAAACATGATTTGAGGGCCTCCACTACACTGATGTATGTGTTTGATGGAGTGGCTGGGGCCTTAAGTGCCAAATTTCTCAATCCTATACTACTGAAACCCTATACAGCTGATTATGAAGAACTTTTCAACTGTTGATATCACAAATTTGAATATTTTCTTGATTAATTACAAGTGATACTAAATAAGTTATAAAATTTCAACTGAGGTCAGTGGAAATTGTTGCTGTTTTTATGAATTTGATACAATTTCACAGAAGCTGTGTGGCTTCCAGGTGGCGTTGTTTTGCTGTTTATGATGAATAAATTCTTTATCAGGATTTCTCACATACCTTTAAAGAATTTTACACTGGTGACTAGGATTAACATACAAATGACTAGGATCAACCAATTCCTTTAAAGAATTGACACTGGTGACTATGATTAACATACAAATGACTAGGATTAACCTACAGATGTCAAGGATTAACATACAAATGACTAGGATTAACCTACAGGTATCAAGCATTAACATACAAATGACTAAAGTAAGATTAACCTACAAATGCCATGGATTAACATACAAATGACTAGGATTAAACTACAGATGTCAAGGATTAACATACCAATAACTAGGATTAACCTACAGATGTCAAGGTTTAACATACAATTGACTAAGATTAACCTACAGATATAAAGGATTAACATAAAAATGACTATTAACATACAGATAACTCAGATTTACCTGCAGAGACTAGGATTTACATACAGATGACATGGATTTACAGACTAAGATTTAGATAATGATGACTAGGATTTAATTAAAGATGACTAGGATTAACATACAAAGGACAAGGATTAACATGTAATATAGATAACTAGGATTTAAATAAAGATGACTACAATCTTGTACAAAATATTTGAGATACTCACTTAACTATTTTAAACAAGAACTGTCGGAAGGACAGTATGCTCGACTATTCAAAGCTAGTGTAGAGAATGGACTTATTGAGGGGAGTATATAGGGTAGTAGGGGCAGATGATTTCAAATTACTTGAGCTTTGAAAGATGCTTAAAAGCTAGCAGCCTTTATAACTATAACACCTTCTTTAGTTCTATCAATTGAAAAACAAAGAAAGAAGAGGCCCTAACTTGCCAATGTCAATAAAAGAATGTCATTAAGCCTTTTCCAACCTGTACCCTCCCCCAACCCCTACACATTCCCAAAACTACATCTTGGATTGTAATACAACTTCCAATTTAAGAAAATACACAAGTAAAGCAAAGTCAAGCAGCATGAAAAATGTACAATAACATTAAAGCAAACTTATGCAAAACAATAGTGCTTACTGTATGACAAACTAGACATTGCAAATGATACAAATCCCCTCACAACTAATAATACATATTCAGACTGTCCCACATTCCAACCTGTCCCAAATGTCATGCTATACCTCACCAATAAGTGTGAACAATGCATTCACATACACTGTATGATCATTTGTTTAAGCAAAATCACCACAACCACTTTAATGCAAGAGATACCACAGATACAAATATTTTCATTGCTATGCAAATTAGCTAATTAGTATGCACACATAACCCCAGCAATCTTGCTCAACTGAACAGTACCAATGCCCTTTACCACTGTACCAAGTTATTATCTCAAGTTAATTATTTTGTATGAAAGTCTGTTAAATGCAAATAACCTAATTAATATGCACATTACACCTCACCATAGACAATGCTCTTCACATATATAATCATTTGTGTAAACCAAATCGCACTCCCGCTTTAATTTAAGACATATCATAGATACAAATATCTTTTGTTATTCAAATAAGCTAATTAGTATGCACTCACGTTACCCCCATCACGCTTATTTAACAGCACCCATGTCCTCTACCCCTGTGCCAAGTTGCATGAATGTACACTATTCATAACTTAAGTTCTTCGCTCATCTTAAATCATTTTATACGAAAGTCTATTGTTATGCAAATAACCTAATTATATGCACACTTCACCTCACCATTAAGTATAGACAATGTTCTTCACATATATGATCATTTGTGCAAACAAAATCTCCACATCCACTTTAATTTAAGAGATATCATGGATATAAATATTTTCATTGTTATGCAAAAAGCTAATTAGTATGCACACACAACCCCTAATCTTGCTCACTTGGTACCCTATGCCAAGCTACATGAACATACACCATTTATACCTTAAGTTATGAAAACTTCGAGCAAAAACTTTAACCAAACTTTCACCTGGAAAATATTTTGATTGATATGCAAATAAGCTAATTAGTATTCACACACAACTCCGTAATCATGCTCATTTGAACAGTACCCATGTCCTCTACCCCTATGCCAAGTCACATAAATGTACACCATTCATAAGTTATGAAAACTAACCAAAAATTGTAACCAAAAACTTTAACCAAAACTTTAACCTGACAAATATTTTCATTGTTATGCAAATAAGCTAATAATGTGGTCAAAATGTGTCGCCACTCACCTGATTACTGTCCTTAGTATTTACTGTGGTTGTGTTTCCAGGCTGGATTGAATTCCAGACTCCATTGCGGAAAGTATATACAAAAAGATCCTTTTCATGTTCAAGTTTGCCTTTCTCCAAATGTCCCCTATCACCATCATATTTGCTTCTCTTGAGCGTCTGATAGTTAAACCTGCTTGTTATTATCTTCCTCTTCTTTTACAGAGGCCATTGATGTTTCCGGAGGACCTTTGGTAAGATCAGCATGTGTGCTTCTCTTGAGCATCTGTAGTTATACCTACTTGTTGTTATCATTCTCTTCTTTGCACAGGCCATTGATGTTCCCGGAGGACCTTTGGTAAGATCAGCATGTCCAGATGATTGGATAAATGCCCTATCTTCTGTAACCACAAATTTCCACCCAGAATAGTAATTGAAATGTGCCCCTGAAAAGTGCACATCTATTCCATATTTACTTTTCAAAAATCTCTGTACTCCTAGCCATCGATGTGTTTTCTGCAATTTAATAACCATGTGATATTGATGACCATCCTCTGAGTGAAGGGATTGACCACAAGCCCACTGGACAATTGTAGCTTTAATCTGCTCAAAAGCTTTCCTCCCCATATCCACAAAGGATTCTCTCGATGGGCAGATGTTTAGATCAGCTTTGTTGTAGGTAAGGAAGTAGACACAGCGAACTTGTCTTCCAACAAGATCAACACTTAATGGACAGGTAATCTTTAAATCGCTCATGATCTGGAAGCCTGCAGACTTTTCCTGAGGAACAAAAGAAATATATTTTTAAATCTAATTCATAGAATTTTCCCAATTTGAAGACAAAGTCCAAAGATGTTAGAAATCCCAACAGAAGTTATGGTTTTATTTAGAGGATGAAATCCAAACAATGACTAAAGAGAGTACTGAAAAAAGGTTAAAGGATGCAGACTTAAGACTTCTTTTAGCTGTTTTGAAATGATGCTAAGCTGAAAGTATATTGATTGTTCCCAGTAGGTAGGTGTGTTATGTGCAGGAAAATGAAATATATATAGAGAACGTGCATGGGTACCTACCATACATATCACGTGATCACCATCTGCCAGGCAAGCTGGACAGCAAAAAAGTTTGTTTACATTATGTAGGTAACATAATAACTCATATGTCGAAGTTAATTGCAGTGAGACACTAAACGTAAATAAAATGTTTTTCATTCATTAAAAAATATTTTACGAGTTGAAATGGTTATTTCCTACTCAGTGTTTGGTTGTACAAATCGTCAAGGACAGAAAAAGGAATATCATTTTACAGATTTCCAGCAGAAGAGAGCAGACGGGCGAAATGGGTAACTGCAGTAAAACGCAAAGATTGGACACCAAGTTTCACCAGTAGTATATTTAGCACAGTGCGTAGGAAGTGAGAACCAGGGGGCCGTGGCCCTCCAATAATTTTCCAGGGAGGAAGTGGGGGCAAGTACTATTTTGAGCCCCAATAATGAATGTCTAATGAATTGATTTTAAAGAGTCAAGATTCCATAGCTTCTTTCTTCCGAAATCTCAAATTTTCTAAAATTCTTTAAGTTTCTATTTGTTTTAAATTTTTCAATATTTCTTCAAAAATGTAAAATACAGTTCATTTTCATGATATTTGCTACAATTTTTGTGCTATTTCCTTCATTTCCAATAATTTTTCTTCAATTTTCGAAAAGCCTCCATCATTTTCGTGAAATTTGTCACAATTTTTGTGCAATATCTTTCATTTTTGTAAAATTTGCTATTTTTGTGCAGGTTCCTTCACATTGAGGAATATTTCTTCAATTTTCAAGAAGTTGTCCTCAATTTTCATAAAATTTCCTTTCAATTTGCTTCAATTTTTACCAATAATTTTACAACCCCACCCCCTTTACAAATAGTTTTTGGACCAAGAGGTTTCTTGAGACAAATGATAAAATCTGCCCCTCCGCCTTATGTCAAATACTTTCCTACAACACTGAAGTAGCGAACATTTTATATCAGGTCAGGTGAGGTTTACTTCAGACCTCATATAAGGAAATAATTCTCTATTTATTTTAGGTACAATTTTAAGACTTTTTTCCTTAGGACATGCTTCCACCCCTCTAACAAAAGTCAATTCGTGTTTATGTGACCATCATTTGGGGACAGTGAACCAAAGTCTTTTTAACATACTAATTGGGGGCAAATGTCTCCCATTCCTTTTCATGACCCACCAATAATGAATTTTGTTACCTGTGAAAATATCCTATGAATATATTAATAAATCACCAAAAAGGCAACTATTGAATTACTTATTTAGCCATTGAAGGGCCTGTAATTTAAAATAATCATATCTCCCCACCAAATAATGTCCTCTTATTTCTCACCTTTGACAGTAGGTGTATCTCACAATTTCTACCAATGAATTGTATGCATTGCCCCCACACCAGATTTCTTAAAGTGAAATGTTTTCATGTGCAGCCTTTCTACTAAACTTGAGTGGCTCAAAGCAAATTAGCCAAGCCTAGTACTGAATCACAGACTCATTGCCACTGTGTAGTTTGACCTGTATACTGCATGTTCACAAGGCAGTTGTAAATGACGTGATAAGCAATGCCATGGATTCAAAACTACTTTAATCAGCTTGAATAAAGCTGCTGGCCAAGTTATGGGGATCTGCACATCAATCATTGAACACTTAGTTATATATTGCTTTTTCTGTTCATCATGTAGATGTTGCATGTACTTAGATAAAGATTCTGATCCAGAAGAACTTGTCATTTTGATTTCATGTGTACTGGAACAGTGTGTGTATGGTATACAATACATGCAGGGTACCAGTTCTGTGAATAGATCCATTGTGTTCTCTTGCCATCCAACATGGTGTCATAAACGAAACAGGTTCATGATATGACATAATGCACCTTCTCCATACTACAATCTGATATCTACAACATATAAAAATAAAAACTGAATCTTATGCCTTTTAGCCAATTTTTAGTAAATAAAAACCAAATCTGATGCCTTTCAAGCCAATAAAAATAGAATCTGATGCCTTTAAGTCAATTTTGTAGTAAACCAGACATCGTATACAGTACACATCCCCTCCTCGCTAATAACATGCTTTCCAGCCTCTGTCACACCTGCCATCCCACCCTGTTCCAGATATCATACCAAGCTACTTACCTCCCTACAGGAAATCACACATGAAATCCAGATACCATTTTACAACAACACACCTGCAATCAAGATGACATCCCACCATGTGCCTTAATTGCCACCCTGTCCTATATACAATGCCACCCTGCCCATATACCATGCCTTCCTGCCCATATACCATGCCACCCTGTCCCACATGCCATCCCCTCCTGTCCCATATACCACTTTTTATACCCATATACCATTTTTTTGCTACTCATTCGCAAGACACTTTCTTATAAATTCCATTCAGTCGAGATCTATTATTCACCTTTTTTCATCCCAGAACAAATCCTTTAATTGCTGCTATTCAAGTCTGAATGCATTTGTTCTTCTTTACATAAATTTATTTTCAAAAAATAGTTGGAATTCCTTTCCCAGGGCAGCAATAATTTGTTTGCTAGTAGCTCAATAATGCATGAGGTCAGACAGACAATAAATGTATATAGATGCAGACGGATGGGCAGATGGAAGGCGGATGGACGGACGGATGGTAAGGATGGCAAGGGGATAATAAAGGCAAAGCCAATTTATAGTCAATAAAACCAAATCTGATGCGGATAGTAAAGATGCTATAAATGAAAACTGAATCCCTCTTCACCAACTTAGTTGCCTTTAAAGCCAATTTTTTTAGTAAATAAGGATGCCTTTAAAGCCAATTTTAAGGGATAATAAAAACCAAATCCGATGTCTTTAAAGTGAATTTCTAGTAAATAAAAACTAAATCTGATGCCTTTAAAGCAAATTTTTAGTAAATAAAAACTGAATCTGATGCCTTTAAAGCAAATTGTAGTAAATAAAACCCAAATCTGATGCCTTTAAAGCCAACTTTTAGTAAATAAAAAGCAAATCTGATGCCTTTAAAGCCAATTTTTAGTAAATAAAAACCAAATCTGATGCCTTTAAAGCCAATTTTTAGTAAATAAAACCAAATCTGCAAAACAGTTCATTGTGATTATGTTGCTGTCCTCTATCATATAGCATGTTTGATCACATGAATATTCATTCAAGTAGAAATTTCTCAATTTTTAATTTTTGCAATTTGTTCCTGTGCCAAAGGGAGATCATATAGTGTATGGTTGACGACTTCTAAATTATATGTGAAAACAATTCAATTGTGTATGCTTAATCATTACATACCTCTTGGGGGCATTCTGTCGTATCACCCAGAGAGCTGCCTCTCCATGTACCTCTTCCATCATCCAGTTCTGAAAGACAATCATCAGTGGGATGGAATCAGTTAACAATAGCTATTAAGATGATTAGTTTGGGAGAAAAACTAGCACCTTGTTTTGAACACCATTTGTTTTTGAATTTTAAAAGTTTTTTTGTCTAAAATAATTACTGTTACTCTTGTGTGATGTATACACATGTACAAATCTGTAAAAATCATATCCTTCAAATCATGCCATAACAGTCCTAAATGGATGACCAACATGATCACATTCCTATATATTAGTTTACTGACTACCAACATGTACATACAATACTGACATGATAAATAATATCAGGTGCCATTTCATTTCTTTTGTCAATTTACAGCAAAGTTTGGATTGAAGTAAAACAATTTTAGCTTTCTTTACTATATTTTTACATGTTTTAAAATGTGATTTTAACTATATTCTTGACCCTTTTTTGCTTATTTACAATGAGTGAATGGTTTAAAACTATTCCATAACATATGAAGTTGTTATATGTTCAGCTTTTTTCACTTTCTTTGTAAAAATTTCTAGCACTTTTTTGGGGGAAATTTTTTTTCTTCTTTTTTTTTCTTTTCAGGAATCCCACAATCGCATGTCTCATAGGTATAAGACAGCCACTCTGAGCAACACCTGGAAGCCACAAAGGTTTTACAGAAAAGCCTTTTCTTGATCTATTCTCTTCAATTGAACTTTAGAGTCTATAAAAGAAATTTGAAAATCACTCAAATCAATGCAATAAGATCTGATAAATTTCCCCGCTAAGCTTAGCGGGGATATCTACGAGAGTTATACTTACCTTCCATGCTATAAATATGCAATCTGGTCACATGACCTGATTCTAGTAGTGTCTACAATAATGCCACAAAACTCACCAAGTTCGTCCACAAGATGGAACCGGCTAGTAAGATACGATTGGGAACAGAGCGTGTACTAGCTAAAACAAATTGAAGAATTCTTGGACCGGGGAAAAATTCATTAGCTTGTAGCTGCATAAGAGCAAATGTTAGTGGGGTAACACAAACTTTATAAAGTAAGTCACGCAAAAACAAAGTCATGTTTTCCCAAAAACAAAGAAAAATGCCTTGAACCGGTGCATACCCGCCATTTTTGTCCACTACTTTAAGAGATTGCTTCTGGACAATCCATCGGAAGAAAATGTCTCGCGACACAGTACGATGAGACTCCATGTATCTTCCAGTGGTCAGGAATCAATGACCGTCGACCCAACTGAAAAACCTCAGTGGATGGCTGCAAGCTATCCTAGAGCCTGTGACTGAATCAAGTCTGAGAGAGGCCCCCCCCCCAAAAAAAAAAAAAAAAAAACAGGGAGGGGGTAAAGAATTCCTCAGAAAAGCTTTGCTATGCCAAGGATCGGCGGACAAAGGCCACACAGACAAACAAAGTTCTCTGGGACTGTGATGCAGTTGCCGGAGCCCGGGAAAGAGACAAAAGTTGTCCCTGACCAGAGGCTCATAAGGGAAGCCTGCAAAATCTTGAGCAGTTGAGGGAACCGCAGTTGGCCGCTATCTGTCGTACGTCACCTTGCTAAGCATACTCGGTACCTGCGTGAAAGGCGGAAAACATAACTCACAGAGTGAGTCCCTTTGAAAAGTAAATGCGTCAACCCAGAAACCCAAGGGTCAGGAGATAGGACGCAAAGAATCGATAGCTTGTGATCGTCCACGGATGCGGACATACCTATGTCCAGGAGACCGAAAAAGGTCCTGATCACTCTGGTCACCTATGGGAAGCACGCCCATCCTGTGGGGGTTCCACTGAAGCGAGACGATTGATCCGTGATCATGTTCTCGTAGTCCGAGGTGAGCGTCCTTAAGGCTGGCATAGTTCGTCCTGCGCAGAGACGAGAGGAAAAGTCCGTTTCACTCTGTCCGAAAAAAAGACCACAACAGTGATATAAAGTCCGCGCGAATCTGAACTGCCTTGCTCAGCACTAGCGGTAAAAGGTGAAAAATGCCCAGCATACTGCCTGTGAAATAGACCAAGTGGGCTGATAGCACTGATAAGTTAATTCCAGCTTGGAGTTAACGTACGTCGTACACTTTACGGGCCGTTAACTCTGTAAAAACTCGTACAACAGCGGAGCTGTGGAGTCCCGGTGATCGAGGAGCAAAGTGGCAGATAAGACTGCTGACACTGAGCAAAGTTTGTTTAAACTTTACTGAACTAAACCAATCAGTAAATCCCAGCTAGTCAAAAAGACTTGCGTGGTTGAAAGTACAGACAACACCACGTTGTGGGTCTAACTAGTACCCTAAACTCTGGCTAGCGAATTAAAAGGCAGGCCATTAATATAAATCGTATACTAAATGGGCTGCTAACCGTGTAAGGCTAAGTAGATGCAAGATGGTTTTGTGTCGTAAGACCGCGGAGCCATAAGCCATTGGCTACGGCTCCAAAGCGGTGTCTGAAAACTGTAGCAGTTGCTGAACCGCGTAGCTCTAGGCTACTTCTATCAACAGTGAAACTTGTATGAAATTGATTGGAAAAGGTGTTAACGTACGGCATATTCTTACAACCTTGGAACTGCGGAGCCTATGGCTACAAATGTGGAGAAAACTAATATTGTATGTCTGTACGGGTAGTTAACTAACAGGCTGTGAAGCCACAAGCCACGTTGAACTGCTTTAAGAAGGTGTTAAAGTATAGTATGAACTATACGTGCCGTTGTTTTTAATAGCTACCCCAATCGTGAGATTGTCTATCAAATGGCCACCTATATCAAGAAAAGTATCCTCCCTGGAGTTAATTTTGACAGGGGGTTTAACGTACTACGTCAACTGTTAATCCAATCACTGGGGTAGAAATCACAAAAGAGTTGACGTCCTGTGTATACTACACGGGCCGTTAACTCCGTTAAACACCTTTTACCACGGAGCTGAAAAGCTCGTGGCTACTGGGGGGACTAATGACGTACTCAGTACGCGTCCCCCTTAAGTAGTATAGAACCGTCATGGATCTACAAAGGCGTCAACGTGCTCAGTGTGTTCTACTAGCCGTCCGCCCAGTTTACCTCTGTTCACTACGGAGGAACAAAGCTAGTGACTAAGTGAGGGGACTACCGCCATACTGGTGTGTGTCCCTAACGTAGTAGCTATCAGTACAAAAGAACCATCCAAGTACGATAGCGTTGAAGTACTACATCTGTTACATGAGTCGTTACCTCAGCATACTTCTATTCACCATGCAGCCACTGAGTAAGTGGCTACACGTGAGGGCGTAAAGTTATACTCAGTACGCCTTTCTGTTGGAATAGCTAAAAAATATGCTGGAGCCAAATGGAATACAGAGAAGTTCACGTGCTATGCAAGCTATACGAGCCGTTAATTCTGTTTGTTTCACCAATCAGCTACAAAGCTGGTAGCAGCGTGGGGAACAGGGGGACTACCGTCAGACTTAGTACGTGTCCCGGTAAGAATAATGGCCACGGAGCTCTGTAGCTCCTGGCTACTGGTCGCTTACCATGCAGCTGCGCAGCTAATGTATGCCGTTAACTCCATTTGTATCTGTTCACCACGGAGAAACGTTTGGGGGGGACTGCCGTCGAACACTGTACACGTCCTGCAGTTGTGTTATCCCGGTTTACCGTACAATGTATGTTATCCCGTGTAGGTCCTGTGGGGGCCGTAACGGCCCGTTCACTGGAGCTGTGTAAGGTTAGGCTCTGATAGGGCAAGGGGCCCATACGGGACCGCAAAATGGAGCCGTAAGGGCCTGTAGAAAGTAGCTACGGAACTGTATGGACCTGTAAAGCGGGTCCCGGACTCGTGAACTCATAATGTCTTGGAGCCTTAGGAACTGGTACGGAGCCGTTTAGAGGGCCCCCAAAGTTGTGGTACTCCTGAGATTACCGTACATTGTACGTAAAAACGTGCTAATCTCTTTATAGTTTGAGCGAAATGTAACATTCAGCGCGAAAATTATATTCAGGGTAGTTCTGACGGTCGTGGAACTACGTAAACACGGAGAAAATAACTCGTGATGCTATGCCTCTCGTGGAGATGGTTTTCTTATCACCTGACCACCCAGCTTCGTAACCAAGGAAGCGCTTACACGTGACACATCCTGGGTGCATAATGCACTGACATTCAGGGACCTGTTCTCCTGTATCCATGATGCTGGTGAATTTTTTTGCGGAACCGTGATGTTTTACGCGGAAATCTTACTAAGGTAGCTCACAGGGGCGTGGAACTGCGAAGCTGATGGCTATGGTAACAAGATGAAAAAGCTCTAGTGATGCTATACTCCTTGTAAAGATTGTTACTTATCACCTGACCCTGTAGCTTCATAGCTAAAGGGTCTATTTTCGGGTTTGTCGTACGTATGTTGTACGTTACCCCGCTATAAAACCATGGAGCCGTACGGAACCAAAAGCCATTGTTTACAAAACTGTACGGACCCGTACAGAGCTGTCCCATGACCCATAGGAAGCCGTAGGGCTGTGTCACGAAGCCATAAGGCTGTGTCACTGACCCGTATGGGGCAATGAAAACAAGCCTTGGGGCTGACTAAAACCAATCACCGGAGCCATATGGACCCATGAAAGTAATCCAATGGCTCTACAACGAGCCGTAAAAAAAGGTTAGTAACCCACTTATAACTCTTAGGGCCGCCTCTTGTGGGCCTACCGGTCCCTTGCGGAACCGTGGTCCACAGCGGTGCACATGGGTTTTTTTTTTAGTTATCACCAGAGTGTAACTAAAAGAAGCGTTTACATGCAATGCATCGCGGGATATCTTGGGTGCGTAATGCACGGCACTCGGGACCTGTCCTCCATGTCCATAATACTGATGAAAAATATTGAGAAACTATAACGTTCAAAGCAGACAATCTTATTGATGCAGTTCACACGGCTGTGGAAATGCGTAGCAAATGGCTACAGGACCAAGAAGAAAATAGCTCTCTGGATGCTATACTTTTTGCGAAGATTGTCACTTATCACCTGACCATGTAGCTTCATAGCTGGCGGGTCTATTTTCGGGTTTATCGTACATTGTACGTTTTCCCGTTACAAAACTCTGGAGCTGTACTGGACCTGTTCACAGGAGCCGTATGGACCCGTAAAGCCGTGGGCCACGGAGCCATCCAATGGTATTGTAAATGTGGGCCGTGGGGCTGTCCAACGGACCCATAAACATGGGCCTTTGAGCTGTCCAATGGACCTATACAGAGCCATCAGGGACCTGTGAACATGTGCTGTGAAGCCGTACGGAGCCGATCACCAGAGCCATGCGGACCTGTGAAATCACTTATGACTCACCTATAACCTCTTTGGCACTGCCTTTACGTGGCCCTACCAGTCCCTATCAAGGAACAGTGAACTACAGCGGTGTACAAAGGGTTTACCTACTAAAAATACGCGCCTCCACAATTCCCTTCTTTATAGTGGTTTATTCTAAATGACGTCTAGGATGCCACTTAGCTGATCAATATAGACTCAGGTAACTAACGTCTGATAAACCGCACCGATGGCCCTGCCAACTCAGTAATCTATTAAGTCAGAGGCCTCCAGGGGGTCAATCAGAAAAAAGTTAACAAAGTAAACTACAAACACAGGCCTCCTCGACTTAGTAATCTATCGAGACGGTGGCCATGGCGTAAGTAGAAACTCTTGATACTAACTGATTTATGTCGCCTCTTGGCGTTTATCTGAAAAGTAAAAATATACATATAAATATATACATACACACTTACACCAAGGTTCCCTACGGGGGATGTACTTACAACCCTTACACCGGGAGACAGGTCTGCGGGAGACGTCAAACATAGTGAGACAAGCCACAGCAATATAGTACATCCCAAAAAAAAAATCAGAAAAACACTATCTGAATTTTTTTTAAACCCGAGAAAATGCACCGAAGGTAAATTCTTTTAAATCGCAGGGCTAGCGTGGAAAACATAAACTATGAGTGACTTGGTGTCTGTGGAGATAAAAAGAAAAAATTAGATCTCCTGAAAAGAGGACGTCAGGGAGGCCCCTGAAAGGTCTCTCCAATGCCCCAAAATTCAAGCTTGAAAATTAAAAACTTTGTCTTAATTAAATGCAGGAAGAACGAACACATGATATGTACTGGTAACGTTAAATAAAATATAGGCTTTCTTGTAACAACTGTAGCTCCTTGAGCTGTATGAAGCCGACTCCTAGAACACCCTGTGGTGACGTCGACCAAATACACATGCGCCAACATTGATTGAAGAAATTGGCCTAATGCACACGAGAACCTGTACTGAAGATATTCTGACATGTTAATACAATGCATAGTATAACGCTAGGCTCTCCTCATGGAAGGGCGGGGCTGAGGGTAAAAACACTTGAACCCAGGGCAAGAGGTCCACTAGACAGGCACACTTGGTTCTCTAGGGCCTAAAACACCCGCCGCTCGAACTAGCCACCCGCTTTGTACGGATGGAGACAAAAACACTTTACTTTAAGTTTAGGCTTAACGGGAAGTCCTGTGAAACGGACAGAAGAAATCCCGGCCCCATGGCTACTTTGTCTTACCTCAGAAGATCTGAAAAGGTGAACCGAATAAGGACGAACAGCATAAAAACCTGCCTGGTAAAAGCTACAAAGAGAAAATTGTTAAAAAAAAGGTTAAAATTTTAAAAGAAAATTTGACCAGTTCCAATGATAACAAACGCTAAAAAGAAGTGAGGGTTAGGAGAGGTAATATGGAGATCAGGGCTGGGCTGGGCTGGTAACTACGTTTCTAAGGTCAGTTAGAAGTGCGTTAGAATCAGGTCATGTGAACAGATTGCATATTTATGGCATGGAAGGTAAGGTATAACTTGAAGTAAATTTAAATAATCACACAAAAAGATCCCTGCAACTTAAATTTAGGTCTCTTTATAAACAATAATGACTAGTGTAGTGGTCATGTATGATAGCTGCCAAACCAACAAACAGAACTGCCAAGAAACTGCATTGACATCTTGCATAATTCAGAAGATGTCAAGTTTGAGAAATGTTTGTATGAAAATTTTCAGAAAGTCTACTATTTAAGAGAGATTTAACATTGTCACTTTCTTTGTTAATATATCTTGCTAAAAACACACACAAAAGATGAACTAAATACACACCTACATCCTCTATCCAGCCATCACCTTGATCGAGTATCTCTTCTGTTTTTACAACCAAGCCTGCAACAAACCAAATGATGAACATAAAGGAAACTCTGCAACACTCATAGCAAGTCCTAGGTTTAACAAAATGCAGACCCCAAGCTTTGCTGTTTTACAGGGGCGGCCTACCCTGACCCTCTGTGGGCCCGCCCTGCCCCACTGGGGTCCTGCCCCCCCCTTATGAAAAATGAAAAATATATATATATATATATATATATATATATATATATATATATATATATATATATATATATATATATATATAGACATATATATATATATATATAGATATATATATATATAGACATATATATATATATATAGACATATATATATATATATATATATATATATATATATATGTATATATATATATATATATGTATATATAAATATATATATATATATATATATATATATATATGTATATATATGTATATATATGTATATATAAATATATATATATATATATATATATATATATATATATATATATATATATATATATATATATATATATATATATATGTATATAAAATATATATAAATATATATATATATATTTTATATTCAATTTCTATAGTTTTATTTTTATTTTTGATATAAAAACTTAATAATCTTAATTAACCTCATAAATAAATACAGAACACAGAATGATATCATAGTAAGCAATTGTCCTGTTTATAAAAGGAACCCTGACTCCATTCCGAAAAGACACAGCACTTCGTGCGCGCACAAATGTGCCCCCTCAACAAGTCTAGCACCCTGCCCCTATTTAATTCAGGCTAGGGTCTGAAATGCATCTCTGAGATTTGTAAGAAGGCTCTTAGAATTTCCAGGACAACCTTTTTAACTATAAGTGAATAAACATAGCCATGAAATGCAATACATGATAATGTCTAGGGCTGTGACGAAATGGGTATATCAGATATTTATTACCGTGGACAAAATATTGTGATATATCATCATATTGCAATATCTATGTTGCAAATATTCATTTTGGGAAACTGCTTGGGTTTTCAGCATGTGGATCTCAATTTTCCATAAAATTTAAGATCTAAAGAAAAAGATTTTCTGCCAAAATTCTTAAAATCTCATTCATTTAAAATGCTTCTAAAATTCTGTTTCAGAAATTAGTTTAACATACAGTTTTTACATGAAAATGGCATATCACAATATGTTGGTCAGGGTATTTTTGATATTGTGGAAAAAGCATTATCATGTTAATCAAGATATCATGCAGTTCTAATGTCACAGAATATTTGTACTTTATAACATGATGTTCAACTTGTTTTCACCAAGGGCTGTTTTGCACTTGTACGAAAATCTTCAATACACTCTTGCCAACATCAGATAAAAACATCAATTTGGGTTGAAGGAAAAACATGATTTCTTTCTTTGATCACTATGTATGGAGATCATATTATCTTAATGATTATAAGTAAGTATTGTTATGTAGTATAACTTTAAAAGTTGAGCACTTGCTAGAAGAGTCATCCATGGCTGAATGGGACATCCAAACATGCATAGAGTTTTGGCTGTCATCCACCAATCACATACAAATATCAAGAATTATATTTCAAAGAATTGATCAGCTGTTAATCAGAAATTAAACAAGATCTTTGTTTAAAAAGATATTATTCAAAGATTATTTAACCTTAACTAGATGATCTTTCTAGAAAGACAGCAAATTGTTAGGTATCATAGGAGCTTTAAATGACTCCATGTCTATGTACCTTGTCCTTGCTGTTGCCTTTCATACTCTAGATTTGAAACATTTTGAAACTGTAGCTCAGCATCACGTTGTAGCTCAGCAACACGTTGTAGCTCAGCATCACGTTGTAGCTCAGCATCACGTTGAAGCTCATCATTGTGCAGATCCACATGGTGCTGCTCATTATCTTGCTTTACTACAGCATTGTGTTTCAGTTCCGTATGATACTGTAGCTCGACATCATGTTGTTCATCAGCATCAAATTGTAGCTTCACATCACTGTTAAGCATAGCATCAAGCTGCATGATATCTTGCTCTGGGTCACTTTTAGGGAAGTCTAGAGATAAGAAGAACCACAGAATTATGCAATTTTTGGTAATTTCTTTATGAAAAATATGTCTATACAGATACACTGGTAAAATTTAGTCTATAAATACTCACATATCTATTTTTATACTCTATATATTCTCTATATTTACTCATATATCCACCCTCCATTTTTATACCCAGACCCCTCACCTCTCTATTGTCCCCTCACTATCCAACCCCTTTGTATTATCTACATTCCACTACCTACCCACCCTCATTCACCTACCAACTCTCCAGTCACATCATAGTTTTTTGTCCCCAACTAATATCACTTCTCTGTTAATTCACTAGTTCACTGTCATAGTATTATCATCAATTTTTCTACAGTATATCAGCTAAGAAAATGTCAACTCTAAGACATTTGTTCTGAGTTTTACTCCCAAGTTAGGAATCAAATAATGTTATTTACAACAGTCACTCTCATTATTAATACAACAAAGACTTCATGATACTAATCAGGTTCTTACAGTTTATCACTATCTGAAATGGGTCATCGACCTCTGTGCTGCATGCAGTGGTATCATCCACATCCAGAGGTTCCGTCTTAATTTGCATGGGATCTATAAAGAAACAATTAAGGATGAGGTATGACATGACTTATTCCTTCATTATATATTGCAAAATTATAAATCATGAAAGTAAAATGAAATATATCTCAAATGAAGCACAGGTTGGTAACATGCTGAGTGTGATATATTATACCATGACATTCCCCAAAGTACAGTATGTGTGTTTTCTTTCATCTTCTATAAAAAGAATAAAAACTGTCATTTATGAAAAATAAAAAAAACTATTGCATAATGAACAGATATGTAAAACAGGTTCATATAAAGTATATAGTTAACTTAAAATGTGTTTACAACAATGTTTACAACAATGTGTATGGAACTTTTTGCCATTATTTTTGAAAATTCAAGATTTTGCCCAGTTGGTTTTTAGAAAGTGGTAATTACTTAGGCGCCATCATGACCTCACATTACTAATTTAGCCTTAAGGCACTGGTCACTTTTAAAACCACTTGTGGGCTCCAGGAAAGTTGATAAACAGAAGATGATATCGAAGTACATTTTTTTTCTTTGTCCTCTATTATGTGAAGATGGGATGTTTAAAGTGCATCTGGACCACTTCATCTCACTCCTTATATGCATTCAGGTATGCCCCACATGGCTCTTTCTACTCTGTACTGTTCCCTCACCTGCTCGAATACCCAAACCTAATACTTACCAATGTTATCCATCTTGACAGCAGGATCACATTTTAATAGTGAAAAACAACTTTACTCCTCCTTGCTGGCTGTAGTACCTTCAAAACAGAATGATACAAATTTTCAAATAAAAGAACTTCAAATTATTTCAGCTGAGAGAAGGCCCTTTAATACAATTATTGAAACCTGAATGACAATACATGTATCTCTCTTTTGTCATTACTCTGTTTCTGTCTTTGTTATGGCATTGTATGTCATGCTACTTGCTGGTATTAAGTTTTGCAAAGCAGATCTGAATACGGTATTGTTTATGAGTGAAATGGTTTGCCTAAGACTAAGTTGGTTTTAACTTTGATTTTGTTCACAAGGAATAACTTACTTTCGTTGCGGACACTAAGTTAAGCATCACCCAGTCACTGACAAGGCCTACTTCAGACTTCTCGCTAAAAAAAAAATCAACAAGGGCGTTGACGGAGTCAAATTAGAACGAATATTGATTGATTGTGCACAACAATGCAATTGTCGCATTTGTAAATGAATGCGCAGTATGATTTTTGCTGTATCTGCATTCTGCACCCGTTTTGAAATTGCTAATTTCATTACATATCCATGCAGTCTTCCATTTAATCACATAATCGCGGAAATGGTTTGCTTCATTCTAATGTTAAGTATACCGTATCACAAGTTATAACAAAAAGTTCTCACCCGGTTGAGAGAAAAAAAGTCGGTGGGGTATGACGAAGATCAATTTGTCCGAAACTTTCCAGTAATAAAATTTTTCATTATCCATTGCCAAGTGTCCAAGTCACTAACTTTGGGAAGAGGCTACTCCACTGTAGGGTCTTGCTGGTCACATGACTGGTGTTGATTATAAAAGTAAAATTAAAAAATGCATGTTTCTCCGTGGGTCACTCTGTTGTAAATTCGATCGATGCGAATGCGGCTTTGTTAGATTGATTGACTGACTGATAGATAAAATGATTTAATATATTCATTTATTGTAAGATCTTATTTACAGGCACAAATATACATAATGATAGTATGAAATATTATCAAAAAAATTGACAAGAAATCAAAAATAGAATATGTAGCAAATATAAATGAAAAAGCACTAAAAGTTGAACCCAATTAACTGGGGGAGCAACTTATTTCCATAGTGGTCCTGTTCATAAGTAAAACAAAAGAGATGTCACTGAAAATGAGATGAAGAAGAAAAAAAAACAGTAAAACATGCATACAAATTCAGCAATAGAAAAAAATCAAGGCGTGGGGAGGGGGGGAACAGCAAGAGAAGGTAAACAAGTACAACGGGCATAAAAAGCTAATACAAGATTGGAGCGTAGACATGAAAATAGATGCCATAAGATCAAAAATGAAAAATAAACAGCGAAAAAGTGAGCCCAAGTAAGAAACAAACCCTAAACCTGACAAATGACTAAAAAGCAATCACTAAAAATAAATAAAAGCACAGTATGAGATGGTTATATGGGCATATGCAGAACTGTTTAAAACAAAATGGAGCGTAGATATGAAAATGAATACAAAATTAATAAAATATACAAGACATAGATGGTTAAAACAGTGAGCCCAAATGAAAAACAATCTGAAATGATAGAAATGGCAAAAAGTGGAAAAAAACACTAAAAGGTAAAAAATGGAGTAAAAGCCATAACAATAAAAATAAAATATGAGTTGAATAAAAGTAAAATGGCAAAGTGCAAATTTAAAAAAAGCAATCCAAAGGACCAAAAAATGTGGTAGTTACCGTACAGGGAAAAATCCCTGTAAAATTGATTATTTTTTAAGATATTTATTTAAAAGCTTCCTGGAGACAGCATCAGTGAGGAATTCCTCGCAATTTAATTTAAAAGCATCTTTGGAGTGCTTCCAGGGCTTAACATCATTGTCGATAAAGGATGTTAAGCCATTGCTTTTCATAGATGGGACGAAACAGGATAGTTTACTTAGAATAGAAACCTTTGCTTGATTACACAGATGATGAGGTGCTTTGCCGAGGTAAATGTTAAACATTTGGCACAAGGTTAGGTAGTCAACTCTTCTTTAAACATCACACCAGTTAAGAGTAGAGATAAGCCTACAGTCAATATGAAATCTGCAGTGCAGACCAAGTAGGAATCTGACCAACTTTTTTTGTGCATGTGCACATTGCAGCTTGCATTTAAGGTATTTGGTAAGGCCTCTAAACCAGAAATTAGCACCATAATCAATGTTGGACTGTAGTAAGGCAGAAACAATCAGAATTTCAGGCATGAGTTGACCCTTTTGATAACTTTATCAGCCATCACTTGCTCAGATCAATCTTGCTCAAGTGTTGTATACAAACATTTGGTTTATTTTGTTTGGGACTTTACAATAGACTTACTTTGTATTATGTACTGCAATATTATTGCACATAACTTTTAGAGTCGGGTTGTGCTTCAGTTTATGTTTTAAACCCAAAAGTATATGCTCTCCGTTTAACCAAAATGTAACGACAACTTAATTGTTTTCCACCAGCCTTTGATTGATTGAGGCTAAGTTTTGGCTAAGTTTAACCTCAATATCGGTTCTCCTATCTCCTGGAACAACTAAGGCAGATTCATCTGAATATAAAAGAGGTCACAATTAACAGACATAACCATGTCATTTACATGCAGGGTGAAAAGTAGTGGGCCAAGTATTGTTAGTGGAACCACTTTACGAAGACTATAAAAAAAATCTTTAGTAAAAGTATATATTTTTTTCTCTCCACTCTATTCTATTTTTTGTGGTCTTTATCCGTTCTTGTGTATGACAGTATTTAGGTTTATCTGGTGGTGTCTATTGATAGTTAGTTGTTTCTTTGTTTAGTTGAGTAGGTAGGAAACTCCTTGTGGGTGATGTGCCGGCGGGGCTATACCCTTAAACTGCCAGAGAACAGCCCAGACAGGAGTAGGTTACTTTTATATTGGGGTGTGCGTAAGTGTTTTACGTGTAAATATGCATGTACATGTGTTTATGTGCCATGTGTATATTTATATACATATATTTATTTCTGTATGTGTGTGTGCGTGTTTGTATGTATATATTTAGTAGGTAATTAGCTTATCTATAATGTAGGGTTTTGGGACTCATCAGTTGCCATTTTATTTTGTTTTGGGACACGGTTCTTGGTCTTTTTTGTGAACGATTTAGGTGTTTTGTTTCATATTTTGTAACTAGATTTTCTTTTGTTTCCCGGCTGGTAGACTTTATTTATTCTCTATGTTCAAGGACTGATTCACAATATGGGTTATAGGCTGTGCCAACACTGTGGAACCATCTTTTAGAAAACAGGCTGGTAAGCTATCACATCCACTTGCCTTTGTCTGCAATGATATTCCCCAGTAAAGTTACAATGTTATGTTCAGTTACCGGCTGAAAAGTAAAACCATTCGGTATAACACCTTTGTTATCATCAAACTGTTTAATCTTATATATACTAAAAGGGTAAGATGTAGTACTGCAGTAGGTAAGCTTTCAATTAGACTGTCAGCAACACTGCATAAGAACATGTTGAACATATCAGCAACCATGCACATACAGTATAACCAGAGATCGTGCCGTTAATCTGCCTATATTTCGTATCTATATATATATATATATATATATATATATATATATATATATATATATATATATATATATATATATATATATATATATATATATATATATATATATATATATATATATATATATATATATATATATATATATTTATATATATACATATATATATATATATATATATATATATATATATATATATATATATATATATATATATATATATATATATATATATATATATATATATATATATATATATATATATATATATATATATACATGTATATATATATATATATATATATATATATATATATATATATATATATATATATATATATATATATATATATATATATATATATATATATATAAATATATATATATATACATGTATAAATATATATATATATATATATATATATATATATATATATATATATATATATATATAGATATATATATATATAGATATATATATATAGATATATATATATATATATATATATATATATATATATATATATATATATATATAGATATATATATATACATATATATATATATATATATATATATATATATATATATATTTATATATATATATATATATATATATATATATATATATATATATATATATTATATATTTATATATATATATATATATATATATATATATATATATATATATATATATATATATATATATATATATATATATATATATATATATATATATATATATATATATATATATATATATATATATATATATATATATATATATATATATATATATATATATATATATATGTTTATATATATATGCAATATAGGCTGTAGAGGGCGTATGAAGAGGGCGTTAACATCTCTGGTATAACTTATAGGCCTATGTCTATGGCCGATCTACATCAATTGGAGGAGAGACCAGGGAGAGATGGCGGGAGAAGTGGTTACACTCTAAGAAATATCTGATGAAAATATCCTGGTAAGCGTAATATTAACATCATTCTGGTGCAATCTGAAAACAGCAATGGTCAGATTATCCTGATTAAAGGATTAGTTCAGTGGTCAAGCATGTTTATCTTATATGAAAGAGGACTTCAAAAGAGATAAAATGGTGAAGAAAGCATTCAAAAATCTTATTCCGTTTAGGAAATATTTGGGTTTAATTAGTTAATTAATCAATTAAGAAGAAGATAACCAATGAAAGGAAAGCACAAAATACAGATGTACCTTTTCTCCTTTTATTCACAATAAAATATATATGAATGGGGGTAAATAAATAAATAACACAATTTGACGCAATGAGACGCAATGAATATCAACCGTCAGAGAATGTGAACAGTACAAAAAAAAAAAAAAAAAAAAATAGGTAGCAAGGCTCTGTTTATAAAGATAAACAAAGCAATAGACTTTACAGCGTCAAAGTAGAGAATAGTTGGATTGAGATACATAACAGCCTTAACCACAGACAGAAGGAGTAAAATGATTATGGAATACATGCAAGTATAAGTGCAAAGAATGCAGTAGTTTAGCCTAGATACTAGTGTTACTTAAATAAATTATAAAGGAGGTTGCTATTTGGGTTGCCATGACGATTGATATACCCATCAACTTGAAGATTAAATAGCAAAATGCGATGAAAATGATTAACTTGGGGTAAAACAGACTTACACCTGCAATTATAAATGTAATTTTTAGCAAGAATTAGGAAATAACTTAAAGGGGCTCTCATATTATCTAGTTGTCCAAAGAATACAATGGTTTAATTAAGAACAACGGGATTTAAAATAATAAGCTTCACAGCATCACTCCAGAAACAAATAACAATCGGGCAATCCCAAAACAGATGAGATAACGTCTCATCTTAGGCATTACAAAATGTACACAAGGGGGAATCTAATAAACCTATTGTATTGAAAAAACAATTGTTACCTAGTATCCTGTCAATGAAACGGAATTGGAAATAATGAAAATTAGAATTCTTAACAGATTTAAAGGATAACAGAAAGAGTTTGTTTCAATCAGTAACGAAAGGAAAATCGTCGTTCCACTTATCTAAACAGGATAGTGACTTCTTTTACTGTTTTACGATAGAATGATAGATTAATCTGTTGGAAATGCAATTGGTAACAAAAAAAGTGATAAATTTTATTAATTACGGATAACATTAACAGAGTTGGCAAATAAATTATATTTCCAAGAGGCAGGTATGCAAGAGATAATACCAAAACAACGGGTGAAAGGTAGGGATGTAAGCTTGAACTCTTTTATAAAGTCAATATAACCTTTGGGGAACCATCAATGCAAAACAAATCAAGGACCCGAATTGCCCCAGCGTTTAAAAGATTCTTTTCCAAAAATGTCTTATTCCCAATTTTTAAAAGTGAGTTGTTCAAAACAATTTGATTTTCAAAGTGATCAATCGACATATTAAAGTTAAAAGAGAACCAAGCTTCACATACCTGTTTTACAAAACAGTTCTTAATATTTAAAAAAGCATCATGTGGACTCATATTACATTTAAATAGAAACATATTTCCAAAATTACGTAAAGCTAAATGAAAAAAGATTTCCAATTATTCGGAATAGGTAAACAATAGCGACGAATCCAAAAACACTTTAGAGTAGAATTAAAAGATTAAAATTAAACATGCAACACACGAAGCCCGCCCTAATTGTAATCATTATTAAGTGAAGAACTTTTTAACTTTATGTGGTTTACCATTCCAAATGAACTTAAACAAAAGTTTGTTAAGTTCTATGATATATTAATGAGGGGGGTGTAAAAGAACAGTAAATAAGTAAACTAGTTGGGAAAGAGCAAAAGATTTAATGATAGTAATTTTACCTATGGGTGTGAGGTTACGAGTTGATCATAGATTAAGAATGTTCTTAACGCGAGATAATCTGGGCTGATATTCAGATGGAAAAAGTCGTCATGGTGAGTTGTGAACAAAATTCCTAAATAATAGATAGGACCGGTGAAAAGGTTAAGAATATAATTTTAAAGATGATTTGGGAGTATTTCAGTCTGTCAGTGTAATAACTAAGGGGGACAATGTATGATTTATCAAAATTAATTACGAGACCGGAAACTTTGTCAAAATCATTTAGACTTGAAATAGCGCATCAGTGGACGACTTAGGACCGTCCGTAAATAGAACAGTGTCATTAGCATATTGACAAATTTTTGAGTTGATATCACTTACATGTATACCTCTAATCAAATGGTTATGCTTGATATAGATACAAAAAATTTCAGAACAAATTATAAATAAATAAGGACCAAGAGGGCAACCTTGTCATACGCCACGGGATACCTGAAAATAGTTAGTACAATGACCATTGTTGATATCATATGAAGTAGCCTTTGTATAAAGGGTAGAAACCCATTGTATGAAACCACGTCCAAAATTGAAATAAGAAAGTACCTTGTTAATAAATGAGTGGTCCAAGGAGTCGAACGCTTTCTCAAAATCGAGAAAGATTAATGAAGCTGGTAAATTATTATGATTACAATAGCTAATAGTATCTAACACTAAACGAATGTTTTCCCCGAGATACCTACCCTTAAGGAAACCAGTCTGCTCTGGACTGATGAAATAAATTAAAATACATTTTAAACGGTTGGCCAGGGACTTAGCTGCTATTTTGTAATCGGCATTAAGTAGGGTGATAGGTCTCCAGTTTTTTAGGAATGATGGGGTTTTGCCAGGCTTAAGAATTGAGGAAATCACTGCCTGTGATTGTGCTTTGAATAAACACATATTATTATAAGAAAAATTTAGCGCGTTAACAACGAATTTCCCAATTTTATCCCAAAATAATTTATAAAAGTCAGAAGTTAAACCACCATCGGTACCCGGGGATTTATTAGACGGCATAGAAATGAGGGATTATTTGCATTCGCTAAAAGTTAATGGGCCTTCTAAAGAGACCGAATTCTCATTCGAAATACGTTTGTTACTGTTCAGGGAATTGAAAAGAGTAGAGGGGTCACTAACAGGACGTTTGGAATCAAGAGAACAATATGAAATTGTAATTTCATCAAAAAGTGCATGCTTATCAGTAACATGCGAACCAGTACCATTTATTAATTTAGTAATACAGTTGGAGGCCTTATATATACGTTCTAAATTAAGGAAATACCTGGTGTTCTTCTCCCCACCCTCAACCCACCTTACCCTGGAACGAATAAAAATACCTTGAAGTTTATAATCGTAAATCAAATCAAGCTCATTCTTGAAACCTCTCAAAGCAGATAAGTTTGAATCAATGGGAAATGCTATACATAGTTGATCATAATACGACATAGACTGAAGTACCTTGCGCCCAAGAGCTAATCTTTCACGAGCCTTACGTTTAGAGTAAGCAATAGTAATAGATCTGAATTTCATTTTGAGAAATTCCCACAACAAAGAAGCATTCAAATGAGAATAATCAACAGTAAAAGAAGTGATGGTATCATTAATAAGATTTACGTAATCATTATCTGTGAGTAAGGAGACATTAAATTTCCAAGTACCTGGACCGCGTTCGACGACGATTGAACACACAATTACAATGACGGGGTCGTCACCTGCAGAACACAGGTACGACGTACGGACATACATAACATCGACAACCAAGTCAATGGCCACGGCCTTTGATAACCCAGTTGTGGTGCACTGGCGTGACCGCGTGCCAATAAAGAAAGCAATTTAATGGTAGCAATATCAAGATCAGAATTAAACAAAGGATAAGAAGAAGCATCGTCAACTGGTCAACAAGATGAATTAGACATCTGGAGATAAGTAAAAAGTCAAGCCTGCAATGTAAAGTTTTGTTAATAGTAGAATGCCAAGTATACTTAGAATAACTAGGATGCCGTTTTCTCCAGATGTCCAAAAGGTCAAACCTGTTAATGAGTTCCAATGAACATTTAGGGCTCGTTAGCAGCAAAGAAAAAGCTGAGGTCATTAAGGTCTTCGAAATTGCAACAGCCTCAATGTTTTTTGTCCGTAAAACAGGATTTATTATAATTTACCACCTGAAGAAGGTTTGAGAAAAAAGCCTATAATTGAGATAGTGAAAAAGTTACTTTAGAGGAGCACTAGACCGAAAAGTAAGGGCGCTTGTTTTTGCGAATTTCACAGACATATTACCCACAACAAAACCGATCAACTTTATGCCTCCATAGCCCATAGACACTGTGAGGGCAAAGGTTATTTGAATATTTATATTAACCAGAAATTCAGAAAATTTTAAAGGATATGGTTTCGTGGAAATTAGTTTTTAAACAATATATTAACATATTGTAGACATATAAAATGAAGTAAAAAGATGGTTCGATATGAAATTTTGATCTAAGATTTGCAAACGACGCCATTGAAACCTTCATGAATGGCCGAATGGAATCCTTTGACTGTGCTCACTTGTTTGAATCTAAATCCATCAGAGCCGTTATGCTCATTGAGCCGGTGCTTATCCCCGGTTTCCATGGCTCAAGCGGATGAGAGTACATTACTCCCCCTGGACGGGACGCCAGTCCATCGCAGATTAACTCTCCCAGCAGTGCTGGTACTTATTTTACAGCTGAGTGGACTCACTTGTTTGGACAGCTTTTTGCGAAAGGAAAACATTCCTTACAGAGGCCACGCAGTCAAATGCATAAGGCTTGGATTGTGATGGAACTCCCCGGTCGACGTCATGGACAACATGTCCTCCGTGACCGGTAGTTCGTAAAGGTAATCTGACGGACGCTGGGGAAGTTGTGGCTGCCATTGCTGTCCCGGCCAGTTTGGGGGGACTAGTAAGTAGTAGCTGAGACTTGTCCTGTTCCACTTTGACCAACACTCGTGGCACCAGTGCGAACGGTGAAAGGCGTATCCGATGAACGGGTTCCAGGAAACCGCGCAGGCGTTGACCTACCAGACCCTCAGGTCTGGGGTCAGAGCGCCAAACGTTTGTAGCTTGTGATAGTTTATCTAGGCAAACAAGTCTACATCCGGTAGGCCCAGAACTGACTACCTGCAGTGCTTGAGTTATCTGTGACCGGAGCTCTGCCACTCTATGGGAGCTCCCTAGAGGTGAGACAGCAAGCCCGCAAGTGTTTTTTGTTTTTGTGCCTGGCAGGTGAATTGCCTGGAGCTGTATGTGGTGCGACTGGCATAACCCCCGCAGGGACTTGGTAAGCATCCACAGACGCTTGGACTTGGTCTCACCCTGCGTGCTGATGTATGTTATAACTGTTACATTGTCCGTTCTGATCAGAACCACTGAAATATTTCAAGGTCATATGGACCGCCTCCAATTCCAACATGTTGATATGTTGGGACCTCCATTCCCCTGAAAATAGTCCCGATACTTAGAACAGGCCTCGATGCGCTCCCCAAACCTTCAAAGACACATCCGTGACAACCGTCACTTTCGTCTTGGGTGGGGGAAAGGTGTACCCTGCAGTATATGTGCCGGGTTGCGCCACCACTCCATGCTTTTAGTAATGGCTGGAATGCACGGAACCTAAACTATGCGGTCCCTTGGGATGGGACGAAAAGTCACACTCAGTAAAATTGTAGTTTCCTTATGTGAAAATTGCATTTGGGAACGTTATCCACCAAACTGGCCAAGTATTCTAGAAATATCAGCGATGCCATCGTTGGGGCGGTGCGCTGTGAAAGAAGCAAGTCTGCTCTTGCTCATACGGCTTGTAACCGTAGCTGGGTCGGCCAGGTCCAGCATGTGACAAAATGTATTGCCGTTCCCAGGAAGGTCAGGATCTGAGAAAGGACTAGGTCAAGTTTGAGGGGGTTAAATAACCAGCCCAACTGTTGCGCAACTAAGACCACCCGCTGGGTGTGGGTGGACGCTGATAATAGATTGTCGGCTATTCCCGGACATTTGTCCAGATGTATAAAGATTATAATGCCCTCCTTCTGAAGATGGGCCTCAGAATAAGTGCTTTGTGAACACCTAAGGAGCCGTGGATAGTTCGAAGGGTATTATCCAGAAAACTGCCTTTGTACTGAAAAACCAGGAGTGTGTAAAGATCCTCCTGATTGCTCCTTTTTGCAGAAGATCGCATCTCTTGCTCTAGTAGAGTTCTGTTCTGCATCCCTTGGTTTGGAGGTCCCTTGGTTTGGGGGTCCCTTGGTTTAAGAGATCCTTTGGTTTGGCGGGTCCCTTGGTTGGGGGATCCCTTGGTTTGGGGTTCCTTGGTTTGGGGGTCCATTGGTTTGGGGGTCTCTTAATTTGGGGATCCTTGGTTTAAGGGTCCCTTGGTTTGGGGTGTCCCTTGGTTTGGGTGTCCCTTGGTTTGGGGGTTCCTTGGTTTAGGGGTCTCTTTGTTCGGGGTCTTTTGCTTTAGGGGTCCCTTGGGTTGTGGGTCCCCTGGTTTCAACGTCCCTTGGTTTGGGGGTCCTTTGGTTTGGGGGTCCTTTGGTTTGGGAGTCCCTTGGTTTGGGGGTCACTTAGTTTGTGGGTCCCCTAAATTGGGGTCTCTTGGTTTGGGGGTCCCTTGGTTTGGGGTCACGCGAGGCCGCTCCCTTAAGGGGGTTGTAGCTCTCTCCGATGGTGCGAAGCACCCATTTGTTGGAGGTTATGTCCTTCCACTGAATGTGGAACAACCCAGGCTCCTCGGGGCTGGACCTCCCAACAAGGGGAGCTAAGAGAACGTCAAGAGCGTTTCCGGACGCCAATCAAATTCAGCAACGGTGACCTGTCCTGACTACGGTCGTGATGAGATTTCGAAGCTGCAAGGGTGGGGGGGGGGGGGGCTGTGTTACTGCACCTTCGGGCGTCTTGCTGTCCCTGCTGCTCCGATGACCTGACCCGATGAGCTACTGGTTCTTTCGAGATTGTCTTGCCTGCCTGCCTGCCTGCCTGGTGGGACAAAACGTCCTGGAAGTGACCTGCGAAGCGGTCGGAACCCTCCGCCGGAATACTCCATAGGTCAGAGGCTCTTGCATCGGCAAGTCCCAGGAGAAGGAAGACATTCTCCACTCGTTCCTGTGACACCCTCGCTGTCACATGGGCTACTTGATCTACTGGATATCCTCTGGAGGATGCGCCCCAGGGCCTCTGCTTTACCATACAGCTAGGGCTTGGAACTTAAAGACCGACCGAGTCGTACGGTTCTGAGATTATGATATTTTACCATGTTATTGAATTCATTATGACCTGGACATACATTACACATATCTTCTTTATTCATTAACAACATAAGCATTATGGACCTTCTCAAACCGAGTTTAGCCGAGCGTAAAACTTTAGGGTACTTTAACCAATAAAATGCCGGGGAATTTTCGTTTTTACTAACCAACCAAACAGGTGCAGGGAAAATTGTAAACAACAACAATACACGCGCATATTACCTTCCTAAGCTTGTACGCACGTACATAATAGTACAACCAGAGAGTGTGACGTCATTCGCCCTATACTGACTTTTAAGCCGAAGGCCGAGAGACGAAACTTCTGTACAAAAAATTGTGATGCATTTATGGACGCCATGCTTGTTCCAGCATGGTCGTCTATGCGACCAAGGACAGTGCATGAGTAACGAGCCGAGTAACTGAGTGATAGCGTATCGGCTGGGCCGCGCGGAGAAATCGACAAGATACGATAGAGAGCGAATTTTTAGATATTTTTCATTCCACTGAAAATTGCTGTTTAACATTTCCGTTTAGATTAAATGGCGTTGTGCAGACATGCAAACCAGCCAAGTTTTTTTTAAAGGTTTTTATTTTTTTGGAGGACGGGAGCCATTATCATTAAGAACAAAAGTCATAAATTACATAATTAACGTTTAATCATGCGTTTTGTCACTAACTTAAGGCCTACCACTTAGGTTGTTACAGTTGTGCGAGATAATTTGGCATAACTTTCAGACGTTGGCATGATTTCACCATAGAATAGGTCTGTTTATACTCAGTATACATGGCTTCTGGCCTACGTATGAAGAATTTCAATCGTTTTTTGCCAAAACTCGAAAATACCGCATCGCTGATCCTAACAAATTTCGAGGTAGGCCAGGGCTAACGTTAGAGTCTTAGATGTACTGGGAATATTTTCTCCACGTGCGGCTTGCGTATGCCTACTACCTATGTTAAATGTCAATTTATACAAAAATGACAAATTTTTGCTTTAAGTGTAATAATTTAATATAAAGAATAATTTGTTACTGTTAGGGTTATTTCAAAATCCCTAACGAAAATTCTTGAAAGGTATCCTAATTGAAATAAAAAGGGAGACTGAGCAGTCACACGCATTGTTCATCTTAGCTTAGGCCTACACTGACTATTAATATTGTCCTGAAGTTAATTAGATTTACCCTACAACTTTAATTGTTTAGTGACACCCTGTCCATGTCTAAAACTTAAATTATTTGTATGTTTTAACAAAGAATTTAAAAATAACTTAAAAAATAAATAAATAAGAAAAAGAAACATTAGCATTAAAACCCACTGCAGTTACTATACTTTCATCAGCTTCACTTCACAAAGTTTGCTGATTTTAGGTAGGGGAAACACCACAATTTAGTTCACTTCATAAATCATTTGCGAAGTAATTACTGAAAAAGAGTGCATAGTTCTTAATAAATTTGCTATTAAGACTTAATTACCTCAGCATGGAACGATAACTTATTATAATTTTTGTTCTTGTTAATATCATGGTTATATGCAAGTTACTGTCAGGCACCCTGTAAATACAAGTCACAGCAATGTGTTCTTTTTCATAGTAGAAAAATATTATAAATGCATATTTCACTTGTTTAATTTTTTTAAAACTATCATTATGATGTAGCCAATGACTTTTATTAAGCCTAGCTGTCTTAGCAAAGAATAGATATATTGCTTTAAAGCTAAAACTATTCATGGGTTGCCATTAAGTCAACTATAAAAAAAAAAAAAAAATTCAGTGTTTTACATTAAACATTAACAGCTATTGTATTGTTCTTGTTAAAAAGATGTTCAAGAATAAATATTAAGAGTATTTGACACATTAAAAGATAAACAGCTCTTAAATCAGAAAACCTTGAATTAATTTTGCACATTTCATCAGGCTGACAATAGGTTAATTCAGTAAATACAGTCATTTCAGTAACTTAAGTTTAATTTGTTAATAGCAAACTGAGGTAGGCCTGCAGCTATTGAAAGAAATATGTTGTAAGTGAATAATTTACACTTCCTATAAAATAATAGTTATACAGGGAGTTGTTAGTAGAAAATGGTAACTCCCTGATTTATCTTATAATATATTCAAGATTATGAAGAAATAAGTGTAACTTTGTCTCCATATGGCTCCAAACTTTACCGGTCAAGATGCCAAATGAGTGTCAATGGTGACATAAAGATTTTTGCTAACAAGCATATGATATAGACTTTGATACTAATACTTTTTTGCTGTATTATTATGACATCAGCCTCGGCCTAAAAGTTTCTCAATTAATTTTCTTTTTAACGGTATAGCCTATAAAATCTGCTTAATATTGTAGTTCAACTTCAAAACAATTGATTCAATATAACAACCCCAATGCAAATCAGCTGTTAAGCTTAGCCTAAGCATAATGCTATACATGTTTTAATTTTGATTTCATTTACAATTTCACAAATATCTTTATACCTTTAAATATATCAGCCCATTATTTTTCAAAATTTCTGCATTTAAACAACCTGTAAAATCTTAAGGTCAATCTTTACATTGTTCCATATTGGATGATAAGTTGTAATGTCGTGTACAGCATTCAAACTCAATCCAATGGGTCATACATAGGCATACAATATGTGATATAGAAACTGCCAATAGGTGTGTGTTGCAAAGGCATTTTTATTTGAAATAAAGCAAGTTTCATTAAGTATACTGTACAATAATAACAAGTATTTAAAGTTATTGCCTGCATTGAGAATTACAACAACAAAAAAACGGTTGATGGCCACTGTTATAAAAAAAAACGTTGAGTATTACTTGGCTTGAAATGAATTAGGGGTAACATGTGCTATCTCGTGAAAATCAGTTAAATATGGGGTTCCACAAGGAGCAGTCTTAGGTCCTTTGATATACGGTATGTTTACTCGTCCAGTAGGAAAAATCATCAGGCGTCATAAGATCAACTATCACTGCTATGCGGATGATACCCATTTGGATTTTGGTTCATTAGAATCGTGGGAAAGTGTTTCATTAAAGCTTCAGGCATGTTTTTTAGATGTAATCAATTGGATGCAGGCAAATTGTTTGAAAATAAATCCAGACAAAACGGAACTAATTGTTTTCACACCAAAGTTTCAGGGCAATTTCTCCCAAAATAATTGTATAAAAATGGGACCATATGACATAAGTCCTGTTTCCGTTGTGCGAAATTTGGGTGTGCAGCTTGATTACAATCTTTCGATGCAAAACCAAATAGACTCCATTTCAAGATCATGTTATTGGCAGATCCATAATATTGGTAAAATTAGGCGGTATATTACTGATAAGGCTTGTAAGACATTGGTTCACGCTCTTGTGACATCAAAATTGGACTACTGTAATGTCCTACTTTATGGTCTGCCTCATAAGCTGACTGACCGGTTTCAGTGCGTTCAGAATTGCACTGCACGGCTTGTCACCCGCACACGTAGATGTGAGCATATATAAAACGCCTGTTTTTCGTGACTTACATTGGCTGCCGATTCATTACAGGTCCAGTTTCAAAATTCTTATATATACTTATAAGGTTCTCAATGGTTTAGCCCCTGTCTACCTCACAGATTTTGTGCATAAATATCAACCAACTAGATTTCTTCGGTCCAAAAACAAGTCATTATTAACTAAACCAATTATCAGAACATCTACTTACAAAAATAGGCAGTTTGATCATTCAGCTGCAGTATTGTGGAATGATTTACCAGATGAAGTCAAGCGTGCAATAGATATCGATGAATTCAAAAAACATGTGAAAACTTACCTTTTTAGAGCTGCCTTTTATTAGATTATCAGGATTGTGTATTTATATATATATATATATATATATATATATATATATATATATATATATATATATATATATATATATATATATATATATATATATATATATATATATATATATATATATATATATATATATATATATATATAAATATATATATATATATATACATATATATATATATATATATATATATATATAAAGTCCATTTTTAGCTTTTTAATTTGAACTTTTGTACATATATTGCCTATTTACTATTTTAAACAGTTTTAACTTTTATAAACCTGATTTTTATTCTAGATTTTTATATCTGTATTTTTAACAATTATTATTTTATTTTTTTCTTGACTTGTATATTTTTATTATAAAGCGTCATAGAGCAATTTTATATTGAATAAGGCGCTATATAAATTCTGTAAAATAAATAAATAAAAGCCACAACATAATGCATTTGTTGTGCATGATTTTTCTTTTTAATGAATGTATTTTAGTTTAAATCAGTATATATTTTGGCAATTTGGCATGGCTGTTTTTTTTTTTTTTTTTTTTTGCAGAAAAAGGCCAGGCTTGAAAAATTGTTTGTGTGGAGTAACCCATCTTGTTTTAACAATGAGCATCGGTAGGTAGGCAACATTTTGTGTAAAGGATGGCCTAATCTCTACAAGAAATATATTATGAGATCTTCACATACATTCCGTATTTGACTGAATATAATTACTGAAGGGTAAAATTATAATGCCTATGTAATGGACATGTATGTATTTACATGCTCAATGTAATAAAGAAGAGTGAATTTTGCATGACCTTACTCTTCTGTAAATATCACATGTTCGTATTCTGTAATCGAAACATTTTGTCGTTTTGTATTTGTAATTTTTTATTGATTGCTGTTTTTAAGAAATAATATGCAGATGGATAGAAAATTCACAATAAGTTTTTAATCATATAATGTGACTTATATTAATGCTTAGGATGGCAATAAGACGACAACCACTGTGTAAAATCACCTCAAAAGTTGAGATTAAAGCTACTGGATGTACATAAACTATACAAATTTACTGTTATGATATCTGAAATGTTTTATTCTAGTTATAAAAAAATTCGTTAAAGCCTTTGATACAAAAGTATTACTAAGATGTATCATAAAGATCTAAGTTAAATTCGTCATTACATTTAAACTATACGAGAACCTCCTCTCTATCTGAACTTTCATTGTCTGCTTGAGCTTGAAGGGCATTATTTGTCACAGATTCAACAAATTCATACCCCCCTAAGGAGTCACCGTCACTTTCCATAGATTTGGATTGAGTATCTCTGTTGAAATTTCCCCCTTGATGATTCTCTTTGGGAATACTTATGTCCTCCTTAACTGGCTCGTCCTCAGAAGAGGACACGATTAATGAAGGATTACCCCCCACAGATGTAACGTTTGTGTTATCGCCAACGGATCGCTGAGAACTAATCGAATTGTTTCTATGAGCCTCGTGTTCGATTCCTGCTTCAGTGCTTGATTCGTTTTTAGGTAGTATAGATGCCGGTTCAACCCTTCCATCTTCTTCGAATGCCTGGTTGTCATTCCCATCTTCATTGCTGTTATTCGTAGTCAGAGGCCTAAAAGTTGAATAAGGGTCAGCTCCAGCAATGCTTTCTTCGTCTATATCAAGAATCAATACCTAGTAAAGAAAACAAAGATTGAGGTTATGAAATCTTCTTTCCAAGAAGACAATCATAAACTAGAGCCATAGAAACGAAATATAAGATCCTTACAACGAATAGTTGATCATTTAAAGATTTTAAATTATTAAGTATTCGTTGTAAGGATCTTATCAAATTAAAGTTTGTATTGTAAGTTCAGACTGGTGGTAGATGTTCTATGTTCTGTCTCAAAATGACATTCTGCCAGTCTGCGCTGATTCGAAAAATGATAAAAATAACATTATCTTAAACGTCATTGTCAAATGTTGTGGCTTTTCATTGGCGTAAAACGTGCATTGTTTCTCGTTGGCTTGAATGGGGGCTGGCGAGCTTTGAGCAATTGACACATATAGAACTGTAGCATGTTCACTGAAATCCCTTGTGTAATTTTCGAGAGGTATATGCTGAGAACCGTCAGTCACTTTCCCCAATGGGTGGATGGGGCACGTGTCCGGTACCCTTTAAATCCGCCACTGCTAAAAGTTGGCACTTAAGGTAATTACACAATATAAACAGTTGAAAAGTAATTGATCATCTGGGTTATCAGGCTCAACAGATGACATGATTGATGAAAGTGGTTTTTAAGAATCTCAAGCAATATTCCAATATATCCAAGTGAAATATATAGACCAAGAGTTTTATTCAGATTTGCTCAATATTTTTTACATGTTTTTTGCTTTCAAAGACTAAAAATAACTATAATTTTAAGGTTACTGAGTTTTTTTAATCAATCATTAATTGGAATATTGAATATTAGGAATAGATCGAACGGCGAAGGCCAATTAAATAACAATGATGAGAATGTCCTTTTCACCTGGATTATAGGAGTAGGGTTAACATACAATAAACGTTTAGTCAGAATCCAATACACTCTTTCAAATATTGTGACACATGATTAAAACATGGAGCTTAAATAAGACAAAATATGAAAGATCTGCCTATACAAATATCACAAATTTGCATAGTACTGCAGTAACGCTCGAAATTCAATAATCTCTGATAAAAAATATCTCAAGTAATGTTTGATTGAAACCAATTCTGATGCGAATTGTAGCTATTTTCATGGGTTTTATTGTATGTTGGAACATTTGAGTTCAGACAAGTAATAGAATATAAATATAAATTTGTGAAAATGTTCCCTGCATGTGTACATTCTGTCCTTTGAGGACAAAAGGGTTAAAGAAGACAATCCATGCATGTGATATCACCATATGATAGTTCGGTAGTGAAATAATCTGGTAGATAGGCTAATCTTAGCAGGTCTATAAGCGCGTTGCATCTAATCGTTAGTGAAGAGAAAATTATGTCTTCTCAAACCTTTTAAATCCATCGACTTTAAGAGATTAGAATTCTCAGGTAAATACTTACTTGCGACTCCATCTCCATTGGAACGCGTGGCTTTCTAGTTACTTTTAACAAAACAAAAAAAAAGGAAAACATGTTTAAGAGTCCCGATTTTCAAAATTGATAAGTATTAAAGTAAATATAATTATCTTTATTAAAATGTATGGAATGGATGCAAAATGGATATAAGTCGCAAACATTTATTTATGCGACAGATCATGATTGATTTGTTTATTTCTACGTCTTAATTCAATAACAGTGATATATTTGTAAAAGTGCAAATTGTAGCCTAAAATCATTGTTTAGCAGTTTAGTTGTATTATATTTCATTGAATGGTGCATGCAAACTAATTTCGTTGCATTTGATGCATTGATATTTCAAGAAATGCTCTTACCTTGCTCAATTTCATCTTTTAGCGGTTCGATATGAACTTCGGTATTTTCGGGAAACACCCTCTGGTCTCTGGGAATAAAATTGTAGTACGAAGGTAGTGAGGTATACCAAAATTTCTTCGCAATCATACCTAGAAAATGCTCAACAGCAGTATGCATATGTTATAATTATTAAAGGATTAGTTCAGTGGGCAAGCAAGTTCATCTCATAAAAGAGTAACTCAAAATAAATAAAATGGTGGATTCTGTTGAGGAGATATTCAATTTTAAATTTCAAATAAATGAATGACTTATTAAGTCTACTATAGAAGGTTGGCATCCTCATCCTCACATTCTTAACAATTGTTAATGAATTTCAAAGAAATTTCATTTAATTTCTTTTTCAAGTTACTATTAGAAATCGCCTCAAACTTTCGTCATGTTATACATTATGTTATTACCTATATTAGATTCTGATTTACTACTTTTCTGGCATATGCAATAGATTTTAAGGCACAAAATTGCAGACAAAATATGACAGAATACATAAAAAAGAATCTGAGGTTGTAATGCCACAAGTAGTCTGATTTCAGTCTTTACTACCTAAATAATGTAGAACTTCGAAATTAAATCAATCCTTGACGGAATAATACTTGAATGCTTATGTCTATGTCAACACATACATCACATGTTACTGTACCTTGGCCGAGGCAATATTGTTATTCTTGATAATAATTGTTGGGTAGGGCCCGGGTGATACTTAAAGTTAAATCCAACCGAGCCATTAGGCCCATTAAGCTGGTGCTTATCCCCGGTTTCCCCGGCGCAAGCAAATGAGAGTACATGACCCCCCCCCCCCCTCCTCCATTTGGTCTGAACGGGACGCAAGTAAATTGCAGGTTAAATTTCCCTGCATTGCTGGTACTCATGGTACAGCTGATTGAACTGGAGCAAGTAGAGTAAAATATCTTGCTTATTGATACAATGCAGCGATGTCGATGGGAATCGAACCCGTAGTCTACCTTTCGTATAAGACCAAGATTCTTTAACCACTAATCCACTGCACCTGCAGGACCCAGGTGATATACCACTTTAAATTTTTAAGGGTTGACTTCGCCAATTCAAAACCAGGGAAATGTATACGTATACTTTCTGGGAGGCGTTGGATACTCAGTTTAACATAGTCTATACATGACATATCCCTATTTAATTCAACACTTAGTGGTTGTGAGTTCTGGTACTTTCTTTTCATGTCTGGCTATAACCCACTGGCTCACATAAACCATACTTTAAAAAAAGGAATCTTGTTTTAAGAAAATGCTGCGACACGTCACCAGTAAAACTTATAAATGTGAATGACGTCCCTTTTGCGTCATATATTGATTGGCTTGCCAGTATTTGTGTTAATTGGCTTGTCAATGTTTCCCGTCCTGGCAAATTCCTTGGGTCCACACTGACAACAAGTCAAAGATGCTTTACGTGTGTTTCCCTGGCATATGCCTAAAAGTGTAAAACAAAAAGTAACTAATATTTCGGCAATTCAGAAGCGATGGCTTATTTATCTTAGGTCAACGTATAATACCTGGCCTTTCAAGATGACAATTCTTGATGGCGGATTTGAACGAGCCAATCGGCTCTTCTGCATTACACATTGAAAACTGTTGTTTAGAATTGAATGACCAAAACAAGTTTTAGAACAAATTTCGGTACATACCCTTCGGAGGAACACAGAACAATGAGAATCAACAACACAGGGAGCACGAACAAAAGGATTGCAAAACCGAGTAAGATGAAATTACTGGCACCCCAAGTGTGAAGCGCAACCTGGCTAAATGTTACATCACATGACGTCTTCACCGCGCTATGAAAATAAAGGATCATAGTAATATAATCCCCACAAAATATCATTTATCTAAAACTAGAAGTCTTTCCAAATAACCTTTACTAATAAAATATTACATTGTTGTTAAATAGGCTATCAACCAATGTTTTGGGGATTGTTTTTTCCATTATAGATATGCATAGACAAGAAATGACATTTGTCGAGTTCCACTTAGTATTTCCGGTGAAGCTCACTCATTGATTTTAATTTATCATAAGAATAATACATTGTGACCTTAGAAATGAATTTATGAAAAAACACAGGCAAAAGATATGAAACTGTGTTTTATTTTCAATTTAGTAAGAAAGTCACCATTCTTTTGTGTGGGCCTTTCAAGGATCGTATTGCTCTTTGTGTAATGTGCAATTTCATACAAACTCACTTGTTCAGGATTTCCTTTCCATTGGCGATGAAATCTTCATCAGATAAACTGAATGCATACACCCAGTCTAGAAGTCTATAAAAAAGAATAGGGTAAGTTCTTTAAAACGTTTCAAAGGTTGGTTTTAACATGCTTGACTTGGATAATAGCGTGACGCTTTCTCTATATCAAAGCACTTACAGCACTCATCAACGTGGTGTAGAAAAATTCTGTGTCTTACAAAATGTTTAAGCAAAGTTTTTAAACAGAGTCAAACCAGGCGTATATCCACAAACCAAGCACACATTTTAATTTATGCAATTCACCAGGATTGCAAAGTCCATTTTATCGACTGACTGGTCACAAAAACTTCAATCTCAGACTGAAAATATGTCGAGTATAGTTTCCTCGAACAAAAATGTCAACTAAAAGCAGAGCGTGAACATTCGTTTAATAACGCTACAGGTAAAAATTCATTACTTTATCCAATCAAAATATATTTTTCAGTAATTGTATTACATACTTTCCATTCAGTTCTCCTCGTCTTACTAAGATATCCTCCAACAAAAGCGCTGCTCTTATACATGACCTGAAAAATATACAAAAAGGGTAAAGAACAGAATGCGAGATACTGTGAGTTGACTTTTTGCTCGACTCGAAATGTTATTAAAAAGAAAAGGTAATGAATCTGTGTATTAACGCGATGCCACCACATAAAGCTTTAGCTTTATAACAGGAATGATATCCTAATGCTAATTTATTGCCTTCTTTTGAAAATAGCTACTACCAGTGGCGTAGCTAGGGCTTTAAGGGGCGAGTGGGGCCCTGCCGACCCTTATGGTATAACTGTATAATGGTGTATTTTGACGGGGCCCTTATAGGTCCCGGGCCGGTACGCGACTGCCCCCCCATACGCCCCCTTCCCCCACTTAGTTAAGACACTGGCCACTAAAGTTATTTTGACTTTCAAAACTCTTTACAAATGGATATTCAACATTGCAAAACAAGAAGATATTATTAAAAAATAAAAGCAACTGGTCAAAAGTTTATTACATTTATTGTTATTTGCGTTTCTAAGCAATTATAGATATATTTTGTTCTATTTGATAGCTCAGTTGTAACATCTTCACAAAGTCAAATCATTGTTCTTCAATTCTTCAACCGCTAACGGGACATTTTCTTCTTAGATTTTGAAAGATCGGAAAAGTAATCTTTTCACTACTCATCTGATCTTTGTCGAGGCGTTTAACAGTTTAAGGCGTTTAACAGTTTAAGGAGATACTTACATGTCATCCTCGAGGGTGGACGACAGTTGATATATATGCTTACGCTGCAAGAACTGAAACTGAAGTGGAAATAGAACGAATTAGGCTATTGGTCAGACATTTTTATCTTGTTTGGCTAAGAGGTCATAGTGAAGAAACTAATTCAAAGATTTTCTTCCTACTGAGAAATTGTGAGTTTTAAAGCAATCACATTATTTTGTTTTAAACACGACTGAAGAAGGACGTTAACTTTCATAATTTCGATATAGCCTTCAATAAGATAAACAAAGACCTTTGTTGGCCTGTAGTTTATTTACGCAAATCTGTTTAAGCTTTGAAATTTGATATCTCCTTTATGAACAAGATGTTGACTATTTCTGTACTATCCTCTGCATTTCCCCCTCTAATATATATTAGATTCTAATATATATAAGATGAAAGTGAATGGTCATTTACTTTACCTTAACTGATGTCAACGTTGATGTTACATGAAGCTTGCGTGGGAGCATATATACAGGGACTGAAGAACTGAGACCCTGTGGTATATGGCCCCAATGGTTGCAAAAGTTTATAATAAAAATGCTGTCAGTCCTCTTTGTAACATTAACATATACTACAGTCAGAAATTCACCGACTGGTTGTTGAGTTTACTCTGTAATATATATTTTTTAAACATTTTTAAATAACGGAAGAATTAAAGAAAACTAGTTTTGCGTCGGTTACTTCATCATGGAGTTGGTCTTCATTTATCGATTATTAATTGATTCTAATGTCTTAGTAATCTATAATGATAATAATAATTTTAATGATAATGATAACAATAATAATTTATAATAATAATGATATAATATGATAATGATAATAATAATAATAATAATAATAATAATAATAATAGTAATAATGATAATAGTAATAGGTGCTATTGATATAGCGCTCACTTCTACAGTACTAACTATAATCAGTGGCACTTTACAATTCAAATAAAGAACAAAAAGTCAAGAAGAGTAATCATTTAAATGATAATTGAAAAAGTGAGAATTAAGTTTAATCTTAAAATGGGGGAAAGAGGTTATACATTTTATCTCGGCCGGCAATCTATTCCATTCTTTTGGCCCAACCACAGAAAATCCACGA
The DNA here is from genome assembly GCA_020152595.1 of Chiridota heheva. NCBI lineage: Eukaryota > Metazoa > Echinodermata > Holothuroidea > Apodida > Chiridotidae > Chiridota > Chiridota heheva. Next base: position 607,344 of record JAIGNY010002050.1, read on the forward strand.
TCCCCAAAAAATTGTTCTGTAAGCTTTTGGTATTTCGGATGTGCTAGAATGAGTTGATTTCAGTGAATAATTGCTTTGTTTTATATGAAAATAACTTGTTAAGTAGGTTTGAGCTAATCCAATTATACATTTGAAAGACAGGCATAGCAACCGAAATCAACTTCAAGACCTTATTGGCAACCAACTTGATGCAAGGACTTCAAGCATCCTGAAGCACTATCATATTTCTTCTTCCCTAAAATCAATCTCACTGCAAAATTTTGAACCCTTTATAATTCAGCTATTGACGCAAGCCATAAAACAACATACTACAATAGTCAAGCCTAGAAATAACAAGAGAAAGTGCCAACTGTTGAAGGGACTGATTGTTTAGATGACTGCGTAATGACCGTAGGTGATGTAGCATATACATAGCTGTTTTACACTTTTCATTTATGTGTCTTTCAAATGTTAGCTGATTGTCCAGCCAAACTCCAAGATAATTCAATTATTGTTGATCAATATTATTTGTGTATCACTTTTAGTGAGTCTTGTCTTTCCAGTTTCAAAAATCTGTGACTGTGGTTCTGAGCCCTAGACTATGCAACACATATTGCCATGAACAATACCAAACTGTGTTCATCATTGGATCAAAGTTTTTTAGTGTGTGTGGACACGACAGAAGAAGAATTTCAAAATGTAAGAATGTTACTTACGAAAAAGTTTGTGGAAACTGTCTGTGAAGATTGCACTGAATCCTCATCAGTTACGGTTAAGTTGTATTTGAAAGGCTCTGTTTCTACGTTGATAAATGATGTAAAATCGTCTTGCATGAAATCGGTTAATGTTGAAATTTCTCCTGTTTCGTAATTAACTTGTATTAATTGTTCACCCTTCGGATACTCCACGTACGTTAAACTGTATGTCAAAAAGGCAGAAGTGTCTGCATCGCTGACCTTTGAAGAGTAAAAGTACTTATGTATTTTCAAGGTATATCACAATTTGTGTAAAGATATGAATAGAAGGCAGTTTGATTAGAGAAAGGAGAGTCATATTGTAATAGGTGATGTCTCTCGCACTATGAGGCTGCAGGGTCCATTTGGCTATTTTATCTATTGATGTCATGATGTTTTGAAAAACAATATTAATGAAATGACGCACAGTGCTACACGCAGTAAAAAACAGACAACATCTAAGTGGTAGATTGAGAGTCAGTGCAGGAACGTAGCTTGTTATTCTTCAAGCTATGGTAATCAACAGTGGGACGATTTCTTTTCAACATTGTAGAAGGGGGAATGAACCCAGACAGTGGTGTAGCCAGCCATATAGACTTTTCATAAGGCTTCATTTTTTGTATAGGGGACATTATGATATTCGTCCCCCAACAAAATTATTGGAGAAGGGGGACATATCCCCTGCCCCCCAGGATTGCCGCATATGGTAGTCAATACTAAGGAATTATCTTGCTATTTTCTCCTACAAAAGACGAAAAAGGTCATCTACATTTTCTATTAAACCAAACTGTTAGAATTATGTGAACGTTAATTTTAAGTTGTGAACTGATACCTCTTTTGAAACATCCGCTACCTCCGTGCTTTCTTCCGCGTCGTAAAATAATCCGTAAAATAAAAGTTCACCTTCTTGGTTAAAAGTCGGTAGCTCATCGTTAACAGGGCTGACAGACACTTGTAACTCTATAGTTGATACTTGGTATTTAGACATAGAAAGAACATTAATCCAAACATATAACTGTTTGGCCAATAGACACAATAACATTTTCTAACAGGAATATTTTTCATGTACCGTCCGTGCTTTTTGAGAGCAATTATGAACTTTAATTGAGAATATGTAATGGTAAAAATTATTTTTGTTTCATACCGTACACTGAAATGATTTGTATGTTTTACTGGGAACACAAACTAGCTTCCTTAAGATCAAATGCAAAATCGAAAAGTACGAATAAACGCTTTCAAGTACAAATGAGAATAAATACAAATGTTTGTAAAAGGGAACTTGCTTAAATCTTCTCTACGTTACGCATGAAATGTATGTATTGTACCTTCCTCGGTGGTGAGCTGTAAAGTTTGGAATGACTTTACACATCCATCTTCATATTTGTATCCGAAAGTCGAGTTTGCTATAACAGCAAATGAAGTAGTTTCGGTGTCATGATCGAGGGCTGACATTGTACAAATCTGCGAGATCCAGTCGCTTTTAAACTTTATATCAAAAGGAGAATCTGGAAGACAAAATGACGGGATATCAATATATTTGATAATATTCATTAGTTCCAAACTTATACGTTTCGACGGTCTCATTAAGGCTATAGAATTGGAGACATTATTCAGTTTGAAACGAAAAAGTACAGATAATTTTTCATTCAGTTAGTATCCATCTCATAAAATGAATTTTGTGACTCATGGCAGTTATGATATCTAAAACAGACCATGTTCTTAAATACAAACATTTTTTTTTTTTCTTTCCCCTAAAATAATGTTTTACAAATATTGTAAGTTTGCGTTGTTAACTCCCAGAGATAAATACTACGTAACGCTAGGTTACCAACAAATACATGTCAAACAAGATCTTACCGGGTGGAGATGTGATGCTGTATAACACGCATTGCCCTGATGGGATAAACGGTGGGTTGAAAAATTCTCCACATGCATTCTCAACTCCTTCTTCTATTTCCACACTGCATATGACAGTAAATTAACAGAAAATAAATCTTTTATAACATTGATATGCAAGGCTATTTATTTCATCCTCTGTCATCTTTAACACACACTGGGTACACATAGTAATCTATTCAATATGTAGGCTTCTACATATGTGCGTTTAAGTTACAATACAGATAATAGCGAAACCATACAGCCGTCTAAAATGAAGGGACGTATATAAGTGTGTGAGGAAAATTTATACTTTCTTTAATTAATTGCTACTATTGAAAGGAGGCAAATCTTAAAGATCAAGCGTTTCTAACGTGGATATAAATAAATATCAATTAGTATAGGACTGTTAGTAATGCAATGACCCACGGTGCACTAATACTTGTAAGCCAGTCAGTATTTATTTTTGGAATAAAATGTATTCCATCACATATTAATAAAATTACATGGCATAAGACGTACAGTGGTTCAGTGGTTAAAGAGTCTTGCTCGTATGTTTAAGGTACCGGGTTCGATTTCCGCCGCGATCAGCTGTAAAATGAGTCCCAGCATTGCTGGGAAGTTAACCTGCGGTGGATTGTCATTCCGTCCAGAGGTAGTCATGTTCTTTCATCTGCTTGCCTCATACAAACCGGGAATAAGCATCGGGCCCTATTGTCGATTTTTGGTTCTTCCTAATATCAAAGGATGGCCCAAACTCGTTAAACCCCGCTAATTTTATGTCTAAACTGAGAGAAATTATAAAAACTCCGTTATTCGCACAAATGATATATTGGCGATTCTACATTAATTCCTCCAGATGAAATAAATACTCGTGATAGATTATGTTAAACGGTTGGTACGAATAGTTTATTCTCGCAACCTGTTATTAGTTCACAAAAACACTATTTCACCCAAATTCGATGACAATTTTTTATATTTTTTATATCTGTTTCGGTACTGTCAACTTTCAACTTTCACTGCTCTCACGAGATTGACCTACATTTAAAAAATCCCTCCCTGACGCTGAGAGAAGACACACCTATTTCATTGAAAACCAATCAGTATCAAACATGCGCAACGAGATTACCAATGAAGAATTTACACCTTAAAATTTGCATAAGACGTAATTACCTTAAACCAATCAAGGAACTGATTCTAATGAGTTTAAACAGCTGCACTGTCTCTGGGAAATTGGCAGAGAACAAAGGTTCTTTTTGTTCAAATAACCTGGTTGCGATCTATTTTCAAACAAGACGGAACTTAATAATTCCGTGGAAATCAAAGTCTCTCTTTGTCTGATGCCGCTTTACAGGGACGATATACATATGATTAAAGGCTAGGATAGGTTATGCTCTACCTATATATGCTCTACCTATATATGCTCTACCTATATATGCTCTGCCTATATACGCTCTACCTATATATGCTCTGCCTATATACGACACTATGGGCCTAATGGCTCGGATGGTAAATATATTGGTAAAGCAGCATTTAATGCCTCCAAAATTTAAATAATATTTTATAAGGTTATACTTTTATTTAATTTCAAAGTTTTATTTGAATTTTAGAAAATTATTTTCTAAATTTAGCGAGTTGCAATGTATGCACCAGGGATCGAGCTATGTAGCTTGCTAGTCTGAATCAAGTGCACTGCCACAAATGTCATGAATCACTATGCTAAATTTGCCTAACATGGCCTGCCTCATGCATATACTCTTATAATTAACAAAATTAATTATAATAGACAATAAGAAAGAGTGAAATTTAAATTTAAAAAAGACTATGAAAGTTACTAGTTTTGAATGCGTCCAAACAGCATAGATAAGGGTGATAATAGGTAATTTTTCTGTAAGACCTGATTTCGGATATTTAGTGACATTTTTGGTAATTTTTTTAGTGCAATAAACACGCAAATAGTAACATCAATACAAATAAAAATGCACAGAGGGATAAAATCATGAAAGCAAATAGGACAAAATTACTGGCTGCATATTCGAAATCTGCTCTCGTTTTATCGCCCATTTCATTGCATCATGGCGTAAAGGGTGTTGACCTAATCAAATTAAAAGAAAACTTGAGCTTCGTACCTCTGAACAGCATATCCCTCCGGAAAGTATGGAGTGTCAGACGTTTCACGGAAATACTTCAGAACAACTTTCATCTTGTCACTTAAAGGTGGAAAGGCAATATTTTCCAGAAACACCCATATCTTGAAAAATAGGAATATTTGATAACAGATGATATAATCAACAGATAAATGATAAATTTGAAATACCATCTCTCATCCGTTTAAAAAAAAAAATGTATTTGTAAATTTTACGAAATTCATAATCGACAATGTGTGTCTCTGGCAACCAATATTTTATGTTTTTTATCAATCATCAATTAAATCGTATTACAAATTGAATATCTCCACTTAAAATGTCATACAATTCGTAAATGAGACCAATTATATCATATATTTATAATTATGTATTATATAAATATAATTATAATTACAAATATAGAATGAGACCAAGAATTTCCTTGTTTCCAATGTACGTAATTTTCTTGCAGTGACTAGCTGTATATAGCATATGGACAGACTTCTGAGAAGATTTTGATAGTTTTTTTACATTGACATGTAGCTCTGTAAGTATAAACTACAAATACTACAGTAGTAACACATCCATAACAAATTAGTGAAAAGCATGTTGATATCTTTTTCCTTTTAGAAGTTAATACATTTCAAAATTTCACCAGTGACAACAAGTAACCAAGACACCTTTTTTTCTTTTATTTAGAGTATAAGGTAAATGCGCATATGAGAAAGGCATGTTGCTGTAAAGTTCATGTTATATCTCATCTCAATAATTCAAGTAAAAATTGTCTTAGATGTGCAAGTATGACATCAAATTGTATTCTGTGAATTTACTTTTCAACACACTCTGACACTGGCGAAGTCTTTGAAATATACTCCAAAATGGAATAAGATCTCAATATTGCTTTCAAACCAAATGTTTTTTTAATAGTCCTCCATCATCAGTGAAAATTAAACGAACAGGAATACAATTTAACGGTGACACTGGTCGCAAAGTTTCAATCAAGCCACATATATTAAGATATATCCAGATATATTAAGACAGACATATTGAGCCATTTATCAAATCAAATACAAATATTCACTGTATGTATTAAAGACTTCAGGTGGCTTCCGAAGTCCCAATAAGTACATTTATTTATATTTACGGAAACCATCTTACGTCTGTGATAAATGCTTCTAAGTTCTCTACATCAATCTCTTCGGCAACATCAATAGCAAAGTGCTGACTGGTTGCAAAGTAAAATGGTGGAGATAAACTCTGGTATTCCACAGCTGAACTTGCTCAAAACATTGTCCTCAGTCTAAAATAGTTGAAAACATTTGCTGTGCTTTAGAGTAATACAATATTTTAGAATATTACAAATAAATATCCAATGTAACTGAATTGCAGATATTATTTTTTGATATGTTGTGCTCCATTGAGCAAGCAGAGCTTCTAAAAGTCACCAGCATTAATAAATTATGTTTTTAATACACTTACACTGTTGGCAGTGTATATGAATGACAAAATTACAAATTTTCATATGAATTTTAAAATTTGCATGTGTATGAACATGTTTGCAAAGAATATCAATAAGGTGTGAATAGAATTTGATTTATCAGACCTATAAGGTTGGAATCAAGGTTGTCCGTTGCTGTCATGTAGCCATCTATCCCATTATTTGTAGACTTCTGCATAAACATATGCACATTAAAAATACGGTTAAATATTTTACTGGCGCCTGTTTCGTATCAAGAGAAGATTCGAGTGCCAATGCTCTACATACACTAGAATATAATCACAACAATTCATTGGGTTTCATCCAAACATATGTTAAAATATTTGGAAAAGATAGAACTACTATCAAAATTATTGGTTCTGGAACATTTCTGCCGAAAATATTTTTGATCCAATACCTGGACAATCGGTGAATCATACGTGCAAGATGTCTACTAAATACTTGCAGCGCCCTGAAAATGTCACGCTGGATAGACCTTTGTCGAATACAACCCATATATGTCTAACATTTAATTTTTCTAATGTCATAGAAGGGGTATGAACTCCTACTTGTGCGCTGTGAATAACGATAGACGAAATGAACTCACCACATCATTATCTGTGTAAGTGAACTGAAAAATCCTTTCACCTGGAACCAGATATGTTCGATTCACCTCCCCTGATCCAATTGTTTTGGTAAATATTGGTGGAAACTCATTGTAGTCTGCGATTATGAAAGTTACTATACCAACGACAAGCTATAGATAAAAAGAAATTGATTTATGAAAATATTAAGGAAAACAATGTATTTATTTGCAAGTTGTACATTCTGTATAACTAGGGAAAATATGTCGATACAACCCTTGTTTTTATATTAATGTTTACAAAGAATACTTGTTTCCGAACAAACAATTTACATAAGAGAATGATAAAATGTAATTGTAATATGTAAAATAACCAACTCTAACGAACTTGGATAATAATTTTTCTTTAAAATCATTAAGCATCTTCCCACGGCTTCTTGTTAACTTATGTGGTCTCTACATATCTGTCAGGTTTATAGACATTTAAAACTTATTTGAATCGTAACTTTCATTCTGAGAGATAAGAAGCTGTAACATTATTTGTCGCTTAGGTCCGCTTGCTGATTTAGAGTGCGTATTCAAACTTAATTGAAAAGTACATTATTCTTACATATAACCCGTCAGTAACAATCACAGAAACGTTCAAGCTTTGGATACTTTCAGCGTCCGGCTCCGAAGCAACGTATATCTCTCCGCTTGAAAAGGAAAGGCACAAAAACGAGCGATGAAACTCTTTAAAATTAATGTCGATTACGGCAAGTGATGGACTGATGTGGCAATTTCCACATAACTTTTAACAAATTATCACTTCTGCTAAAAAAAATCCTCTGGAATGGCTAAGATTATATTTTTGAAATATTTAAAGGGTGTCTGAATGTTGGCTCTTGAAGTGCCATCAATTACTCGTTCTTCAAGCGCACATCTTACGTTATGAGGTTTTTTAAATACCTGGCTAATCTTTCCTACATTCAACTGAAAGAGATCACAGCCGAAATAAGATCTTAACCAAAACGGTAATGCATGAAGAATATTTTCTATACACGAAATATTTATTTGATATTTATGACCTTTCCGTCAATGTAGAATAGACGCTCTGATTCTATAAAGCAATTTTCCATCAAAAATATTATTATCTCGTATTGATTAATTTTAGAAAGCAGTGGAATATTACAAAAGCAATTACACATCAATAATATTATTTTATATTGTATTTCATATTTGTTTCTTTATAAACTTGTTCACACTTTGTTATCTTGATAAGTGACCTTAGTTCTTCTAGGGTTCAAGTTGTCGATTCATAATACAACTTACATGTCTGAAATATTAAAGTATCCAGCGCTGTCCTCCAACGAATACTCCAAGCTGATTGGTAAATCAAGATCTTCAACCTACAAGAACAACGGATACACACTATTAGTTCCTAGTTCTGTTTTTAACAGCATTTCATGAATCGATACATTCAGCAAGAAAAAGTAAGTTAGATGGAGTTATGTCAAGAATAGAGCACTATGTGAGATTATGTTAAGCCCCCGATTACAAATATTTCTTAAAGTTATTCGTTCGGTATGCACTATGGTTTACATATATTGTAGATTTCACGCAATTAACATATGAGTTAAAAAGCTTATAAGTTCACTAAGCAAAATTACATTCAATCATACACACGACCGAAAACTTCCTTTATAGGTTATAACTTTGTTGGCAAACATGATGTAAATCCTTCAAATAAAGAGTTTATCTTAGTAGAAAGATTGGTACTGAAGTAAAACTCATTATATTTTCAAATTGGAACCTTGCTAAGGCCTAAACAAGTCATTCTCTGTGTACACCAATTGCCCAGTTTTTGGCGTGCGAAGAGTCTCGAAACGATCTCAAACACAATAGCACATACCCAAGTCGTCATTTCTGGTAGGACCCAAATATACGACTAAAAATCTTAAATACATGTTAAGCAATAACTGTAAAACTTTCGCAACCTTTAACGTAATTACTGATTTCCTTTCCTTCAAAATCTTAAATACCAATATAAAACAACGCCAAGCATAACAAACTATCGTTGTCATCCACAAGGCAAATAATGTAGTTAATGGTTGAGCAATGTGTTTTGCATCGAGATCCAATACATACGTATCTCCCTAGTGAACACAATTATATTGCATTCAAAAACGCCATGTGAGTAACATGCATTTGGTAATGTGCAAATATAATAATCCCTCTAGAAATAGAAGTAAAACTCCAGTTTGAGATATAAAACCATGATGGTTTCAAATGGGAACCTTGCTGAAAGTCTAAATTCTATTTGTCATGTTCTGAACTATATACGCCCATCTTCCGAAGCGGGAAAACAATTTATGTTCAATTCTCTTGGCATTGACACTGTGGCAGGTGTTGTGAATTTATTTTACCATTTTGGACGATCTCCATTGGCAGTACTCCATTTGTCAAGTACATCACCAAATTTGACTGCACTTTTAAAGGTATCGTTGAATCTCAGCTGCAGGGGACGACCAACTGGCCTTGAACCACTGACTAGCTCTTCATAGAGAAGGCATTTAAGAGGTCTTTCGTTGGCCATCCTTACAACCAGCGTGATCTGTTTCTGACAAGTTTAACTTCTTTGTCTTCCATACCAACTCTAGCTAGAACCTCGTCGAAATTTGGATATAGCCTTCAGTCTCCTCAAATCAAAGATGTTACCATCATAGCAAAAACGGACTGCTATGCTGCACTTATGCTTGATGAGGTTGAATGCAAAGTAAGGAAGAACAGCCGCGTATATATCAAAGAGGGTTGGTGCAAGCTTACATGCCTGTTTGACACCGCTGTTGTATTTAAAAGCTTTAGTAAGTTCACCATCAACTATGAATCGAGCATGCATCTTAGTGTAGAACGTCTTTATAATTCTAACAAATTCAGCAGGACAGCCGAGTTTGCTCAACATTTTGAAAAGAGGCTCACGATTTACTGTATTGAAAGCCTTTGTAAAATCTACAAAGGCGAGGTAGAAATTACTATGTTGCTCTCTACTCTTCTCCATCATTTCTCTAAGAGTGAAAATTACATCGATGGTGCTCCTCCAACTACGGTATCCTGATTGTGACTAAGGATATATCTTCTCTGCTAGCAAGTGCAGTCTTTGTAGGATGATATCAGTAAATAATTCGGCTACTATGCTGAGTAGTGATATTCCCCTGTAATTCCCGCATTGAATACGATCACCATTTTTGAAGAGGATAGTGATGTTAGCACCGATCATATCTGCAGGAATGGTTTCTGTAGTCCAGAAGGCATTAAACAGAGACAAACCCCTAGTGAACAAAATTCTAATCCTCTAAAAACGTAAGAAAAACTCAATTATGAAAATACTTAGTTTGAATATAAATTTTATATACTTCGGCAACAAAAACAACGGTTCCAACTTCTGTGTTTTCGTCCACTAACTGCGTCGCAGGTATATTTGTGAAGTTCGGTTTATGTTCGTTGACTGGTCCTACGGATATCTCCACCAGCGCATTATCGCTGTTGAAAATAAAGCAAAGATAGTAAATTTCAACTTATTCTGTAGAAGGTAGGTAAGATTTTTCTTAACCCATACAACCACCTCACACCCAATGTTTAAGTATAACCCCTGTCCTTTGACAAAACACTGTTGCATGTGGATAAATTATAGCCGGGATACTGGTATAGAAATGAAATGAAATGTATACAAGTAACCGTCGCATGTCAAAAGATTGCTCTGATCAAAAGACAATCATCATAACATAACGTAACATAACATAACGTAAGCATAACATAACGTAACATAACATAACGTAACATAACATGACATAACAACGTAACATAACATAACAAGATGACGAGCTAAAAAGGGTTATAGTCACCCCATAAAAAGCCCAAACTAACACCACCACCACACAAAAAAATTCATTGTTAGTAAAGAACTGATCAATGTTGACTTTAAAATTGTGAACAGAATTGGAACCAACTACCCACTCAGGCAGACCATTCCACTCATTAACAAGTCTTTGTGAGAAACTAAAGCGCCAAATATCTATCGTGAGAACTCTTTAGTCAACTTCAAACTGTTACCACGTGTCACATGAGAATTAGCCAGAAAAATGCAAGAAATAACAGGAAGTCAAAGCATCACTACCAGATAGGAACTTAAAAACCTGAATCATATCGCCACGTACTCTTCTCAACTCAAGCGTGGTCATACCAAGAATTTGCAACCTAAATTCAAAAGAGAGATTCCTTACTTCAGGAATAAGTCTAGTGGCTTTTCGCTGAACCTGCTCCAGAATGAACTTATCCTTCTCATAAAAGGGACTCCAATCCTGAATAGCATACTCAAGGTCAGGCCTGACTAACTGCTTATACAAATTAAGAACAACCTCTCTACCAAAAAAAACAAACAATTTCTTCTAATCAAACCAAACATCCAAGCATCAAAACCAGACCGCCTGAAGAACCAAAGAACGCTAAGATTATAGGGATACTTTCCCTGGTGAGATAACTATATCACCCCTCCTCAAACAATATCAGTAAATATTCCCCACGGTATTAGCGTCGTGGTGCTTATATAGATTTGAGTAGTAGTCGAAACCACTATACTTTAGTTGCTGCTATACCATGCTGATGCGCATTTAACCACTATCTATATAAGATAGATGGTATTAATAATTTTCAATATGTTATGAATTGGTTGTTTTGCTGCAGTTGTCTTACATATTGAACTGTGTTAATATGACATTAAATAGGCTTAGGTGTATTTTTCGATTTTGTGAGTATTATTACCTTAAGAAATTGATTATAAAATCAAATTTAGCAATTGAGAATCGTGCTTTATATCTTGTTAAATAAGCGATTTTCAAAGACAAATGTCATATTGTAGTATGCATAGTGTACATTTCCTCAATGACATTGTTATAAAGCGCCATACTTACAGCAGCGATTCATCCTCAACATCCGTAGCTGTCACTATCAGTGAATGTGTACTAAACGTTTCATAGTCCAGATTATTTATGACAAAAATAGTTCCTGTCTCAGAATTAATATCGAAGTACCAGGTTCCAGCGTTGTTCGAATTTGTGATTGTGTAATTCACATTTCCATCGTATGCATCGACTACAGAAACCTATGTAAGAGAAATATAAATGCTTTTTATAGTCATTTCTTGTGTTTATTCAATGATGATATGAAATGACATATCGAATGACCGGCAGTTTTAGTAGCACTTATATTTTGGTGGCACACAATGAGTGGTTCAACAAAATTTATCAGAAAATAATTTTCAAAACAGGAAACACTATTACCTGTGTCAGCTTTTTAAGTTCATGATGTTTAATATGCATGCACTATTAACGGATTAAAGCTTACAACAAGGTCAAACTGTGACTCAGGATATTTAATAACGACTATACATGGTGTGACACTTTGTCTTGATTTCCGAGTTAAATAGATTCAGATCCATTTCCTCTTATTAAATATTTAGACATAATTGTGCCAGAATTGATAGAAGTGATCCAAAGGCAAAATACGTTAACAACGCTTTATTTGCGATATTAGGCCGACATTTCCTACAACATATATCTCCCAAATGGATATACAAACCCTCAACCACACACCACCCACTCCTCCAGCAATAAAGCACCATTGGTGTTATGAAACTTTCATAAGGAAACATATCGTGATGTAATTGTTTTGGTATAAGAATTATCATGCTGTTAAAATATGAAAGCACTGTAGGAAATGGACACATTTTAGGCACGACTTGAATACAAAATTACAATCCCCAAAGCATGAAAAGTGATCATAGTACCGTGAGCACGTTCGATCCAGTTGTAATGTTTTCGAGAACGGGGACGTTGTACACACTTTGCTCAAACTCCAGTCGTGTGAGTGGGTTGCCATCTACGACGATTGTTACAAGTGTGGTATTCTCGCATGAAAGTGTTTCATCAGAAACAACAATCTGTGGAACAAGCAAAACATTTAAAAGCAAATTTACTTATCAATTGAAATATACAATATCAAATGATTACTTCGCAGAAACAGATCAGTGCAGTTTAATGAAGGAAAGAATGTTAGAAATTTAAAATTCAACGGAGTGGTGATGCCTTATCATTGTTTTTGTAATAACAAATAACATGAAACAAACATGCTTGAATTACATATATATAATCAGAATATATGTACATTCCCTCCTCCTCAATCATCTTTTCCCCTCCAACTAAAAATATCTTACAATCGCCTAGGCCTATATGATAATTTGTCTTATTTACAGCTGTTCCGGGATTTTCTGACAAAACTCAACAAGACAACCAACAGTTTTTCTTACAAATCTAATGCTGTTCTTAAATAGATGACTCTTTTCAGCGGCTGTATAATGATTCATTTTACAAGTACATTAAAGTTTCAAACCATAAGCCTATGTCGAATGCTACTGCTTTTCATCAACGGACATCAACAGAGAAATAACTAGCAATAAATATTGTCAACATATTTAACTGCAGAAATCACAAATTTGGTTAAGACTGTAAACACAAGAGCTGTAAAAGAGTTTTTAATCTAATTGTTTGGATGTATCACGCGTTATTTACGCTTATCAACAAATCTCAAACATTTTAGCTTAAGGATACTGTGTCAAGTGTCAGTGGCGATTTCAGAATGACAAGCAATTTGATTCATACATTTTTGCCAAATGTAATTACCTGCAAAGTCATGTTTTCAATTGGCTGAATACTCTCATCGATAAGTTCCAGAGATAATGAGCGTTCGTTTGAAGATGATTCACGGTTCTTTAAGTAGAAGTGTGTTGTATCATTTAACAATACGTTTCCAATGAAAAACTGTTGAGTGAAAATAAAATTATTGTTAAATTTCTCACACCAAATACAAAGATACTTAATCTCCAGACCCATTTATATTAAAAGATGTATAAGTCAAAGTCCCAGCTGGTGATATCATATAATATCATATTACCTTCCATATCAATTTTCCGTATTATGTTTTAAGTAAAACTGATTAAGAGGTTTGAATACAACAGTGTATTATGTATTTATTCGAAAAATTAAATGCATTTTGAAACACATTGAGGTAGACATGCATTATCTCATAACTTTGATGAATTGATAAAGTGATTACATGGCCCCACATATTCCATACCGTTACTGTATTTTTATATAAGCTCATTTGAGTTAAATTAAGCTTAGGCCTTAGCCATGAGTTACTGAACTGCCGAAGCAACATTTTTTATATTTTGAACTTGATTTATTTAATCTAAGAAACAGTAATAACCATGTATTTGGAAGGTAAAACCGAAAACTAAGTGGAACATCTTCAGTTATACATACAAATTTGCAATTTTGTCCAGTACTTTTATGCTTTATGAAGAATAGGAATTGTCTTCAATTATGGAGCAAATCACCAGGTCACCAACGTTTACAACAATATTATATAAGACAACAATGAATCCTTACTGTGTCCGGGTCGATTATTGTCATTAATAGTCTGCTTCTCAGATCATCCGGGTTACTGACGAAGAGTTGATTTGTAAGGTATATGCCAATGTAAATATTTTCTTGGAACTTTGGGCACATGTCATTAATGTCCAGTATATCCACATGAAGAAAGGATGTTGCTTTTCTTGTAGGGTTGTCTATTTGCTGAGCCTTATGTAAAATAAAAATAAAAATCAGATTAAACATCAGATGAGAGGAACTAAACACTAATTTATTTTCAAACTTTCGTGATCTATAAATTTGATAAATTTTCATTCTATCTAGGTTAGTGGAATAATGAAGATTAGAAGGATGATAATGATGGTTATACGAATATTTGAATAATTTCGATAATGTCTGTCCATTAAGGTAGATACGCCGAGAGGCTCAATCGGCTCCTGTGCAAATGGAGAAGAAAAAACCTCAGTGTCGTATTTGCTTTTCATTAAGAAAATTTGCTAGTCCAGAATTGATTTTGAAACAAATGTTTGCAAGACACGGTGAATATTGGTTGTGTTTCATTTCTAGTTTTGGGTCTTACCTCCTTGCGCCTTCCCCTCATCCCGTGGATTATTGAAAATATTCTTCAAGAGAATAAATATAAGGTTCATTTACAAAATCGTATATTTTACAATCAGAGAGAAATTGAACAAACAAGTAATGAATATGAGTTTACTAAAAACAATTGAGAAAACTTGATGCAGTCTAAAAATATTCTTCCAGCTTTAGCTCATCAAACAGGCACAGTAGTGTAAAATCGTGAAGAGAAAAACTGATTGACATGTACTGGTAATATGAGATAGCCAGCTTGAAAATGTACTGAAATAACCGATAAAGCAAAATATGTAATCAAAATTGTTACAACTTTGACATCAGTTAAATTTGTTCAGATATCAATATGCGCTGTAAAATTTGACAGAGACCGTTCAAATATACCATACTGTACCGCCGACCATCAATAATTTAATACGAGGAATATAATTTTTATAATTATAACTAGATGAAGCTCCGTTGGCTTGAAGCAACAAGTCAAGAGTGCACTGCGATAAATCACTAGAAACACCTGCGTTGATTTTAAAAAGCACAGAGAACTAAGATTTTAACAAAATTTTTCAGTTTTCCAATCAAGAGTTTAAATAACTATGCGAGTTTTCTGAACAGAAACCAAACAATTGTTTCATATGTTTGTCGCTACCTAACAGGAAGAACTTACGAAAGAATTATGACTAGATTTATAATGTTTAGTTTTAATGGTGAACATAATATTTTATATTTAGCATAACTTACTTCAATTTGTACTTGGCATGGTTGTGCATTTTCCTCAAAGTCAAACGCCTGTACAACCGATACCTTTCCGCCGCCATCTATGTCTAAGTTCTGGCTACATTCCTTTCCAAATGGCACTAAAATATAAGGTTAGAGTCAGTAACCCTGACATCATCAGTTAAAGTTTGATGCGGTTCGGGAATTCAGACTGAGTCACAAAAAGCCCTTATTATGTGAGATGAAAGGGTAAAAGATGTAAAAGGTATCTACGACAAAACGTTAGACAGAAAAAGACAAAAAATAAACAACTAATCTTGTGACTGCATCGCATTCCTTAATAGAGCATGTCAAGATGCAATCATTATATTACCATGGCTTTTGACTTCTCGTGGCAGAATATGTTCCTCGGAAATAAAAATTGGTACGCTGCGGCTGCACTAAAACTGAAAACTGGTTATATCGATATTGACATATTGCCTTAGTAAACTGATTTCAGTAGTGGCTTATTTCACCGAAAAGCAACAGAAAATATTTCTAGTTAAACATAGAGATACTACCATGAAAGCAACAGGTTTTACGTAGGTCAAGGGTTAGCTTTCATTTCTAAAAAAATCGGCAAACTATGCAGCTACAATCCCGGACAAAAGTACTTGGCATGTTTTCCTTCCCCCTATACCCTCTTCAATGTTGCAGATATATGACCAAAATCTTTTTTTGCAAATCGCAGACCAACATTGAATAGGGGTGGAAGAGGAAAAGTGGAAAGACTTTTGTTCCTGATTGAAAATAAAACAACTATTTCAGGAGTAAGCCATCATTTATCTCTTACCGTCAAACAAAAATATGTAATATTTTCATTGATGCCTATATCTTGATCAGCTGCAAAAATACCGTTGGGGTAAACATCTAAAACTGTATTAGAAGTTTCTTCATTAATAGTAGAGTTATAATATTCATAATCAAAAGCGGGTAGCAAATCATCAACATCTTGTATGTATACTTTCAAAAATGTAGATGCATTCCTGGGCACTGGTTGAGCGTCATAGCATTCCTGGTCCTCGTCCTGAAGAAAGAACGAAGACACTATCGTTTCAATGATATCTTCAAAGTTTTCATCTTCTTTGTTAGGTGAAGAAGTAACAACTAGGAATGTGCGGCACTTATTGTAGATTTTGATAAAACATGAAAATAAATTAGTTTAGGAAAAGAAAAGTCATTTCATATATAAAGGAAACTCAATGCAGTATAGAGAATGGAAATTTGGCTCTCTCTCTGTTTTACGGTCAAAAGTAATGCGTAAAATTATCTTTGACATTTGGACAGAAAGGTTTCCTTCAGTCACACATATTTATAAGCTCAGAATTGAGGTAGAAAATTGTAAATTCGTGTCATTGATGGATAAGTTTTCCGGTTAAGAATTTGCAGTTCACATTAAGAAATAAAACTTACCGTTACAAATACTTCAAGCAGGTATTCTGACTTTTCTTCGAAATCAATTAAAGAAGGTTCAGTGACTTTTAGCTGGAGGCCAACCTCGTTCTCAACTATTGAAACACACTTTGGTAATCCCTTCTTGCTAGGCTGGTACAACTCAAATGGAAGATTCTAAAAATTTCGATTAACAATCATGAAAATAACTGAGCTAAGTGTACCGTAAGAAAGGCAACAGGAAATTACTACCAGTAAGCTGTCATTTAAAAATATAAGCTGCCTCAAATCACTAATGCAACGCACTTAAGAAATTGTATTTGTTTCGATTTACTAGGTTAAAACGCCAGACTCTATATGTAGACCTTATGGTGGAATAAAATGCGGAATAATGGTTCCCCATCTTAAGCTTTGAAAGGGTGGCGACAAGAATTCCTCAGATTTTCCACTGCAGTGTTACCCTGTTAAAATCTCAAGCTGGGTATAAAGTGGAATTTATACAAACAAATCACCCTGCATAATAGGTACACATCGTCGAACACGACCAGTGATACGATGAATTATTAACTTGGATATTTTGTTGGCATCAAAGCAGAACACCATACCTCTGCTAGCCTTTTGAAGTTAGAGAAAACACAGACCATTCTACAGCCCAGTTATTATAAACCAACATTGGAATGTAATAGGCCTAAAGATACATGGTGCAGTGTCGTAAAGCGAATGATATACAGAATTACCAAAATGATAGCACAGCAGCGAGTGAATCTTATATCATATAGTGAATATTTGTTTCCATGAATAAGTTGACGTTAAAAATTCCCACATAATGGTATGACTTACTTCTTCTACTAGTGAATAGGTTAACAGACTTCCGACGTCCTTGTCTATTGCTCTAAGTGGTGGATTGATATCCACATACAATGACTGATATTGTATTACAACCTGCACAGAATATAAATCGGCACTCTTTTAGTAATAACTTCATATATATATATATATATATATATATATATATATATATATATATATATATATATATATATATATATATATATATATATATATATATATATATATATATATATATATATATATATATATATATATATATATATATATATATATATATATATATATATATATATATATATATATATACATATATATATATATATATATATATATAAATATATATATATATAAAAATGTATATATATATTTATATATATATATATATATATATATACATATAAATATATATATAATGTATATATATATATATATATATATATATATATATGTATATATATATGTATGTATGTATGTATGTATGTATGTATGTATGTATGTATGTATGTATGTATGTATGCATGCATGTATGTATATATATACATATATATATATATATATCTATGTATGTATGTGTGTATGTATGTAGGTATGTATCTATACATATATGTATGTATGCATATATATATATATATATATATACATACATGCATACATACATACATACATACATACGTACATATATATATATATATATATATATATATATATTTATATATATATATATATATATATATATATATATATATATATATATATATATATATATATATATATATATATATATATATATATATATATATATATATATATATATATATATATATATATATATATATATATATAGATTTAGAATATAAACTTAACCTTTATCTATGACCTGATCATTTCACTCTTTCTTTTATTCCTTTTTTTTCATTCCTTGGAAGAATCATTTGAGAAAACGTGTTACTTGTGCTATCTATAATCAAAACATTTTCATTTTTGATGAAGTTAACGAAAACACTTCAACAAGTAGACTTACCTCTCGAATAAAAGCTTCGTGTAAGTCGGAATCAAACCTCGGAATGTCGTCATTTACATCAATTATCTCTATTTTAGAAGCCATATACTAGAACAAAATAAAACAAAAAATACCAAATTACATATTTAAGTGTTTCTTTTTTCGCACAACTTCATTGCTTCTTGTTTCTTGGTTTCATTGTCTTCTTATGTACATACTGACACCACACCCTCATTTCTGGCAGCAAGTTTCATCAACATTTAGAGTATAGGTTATACAACTTTGGATGAAACATTAGCATTAGGTAGGATCCGAAGAAAACCCTGCTGATAAATGTACTTTACTTCCTTTATATTCATGGATAAGCAATTGTTATACACAAGAGGTAAGACTTCATATGTCAAGTTAACATTAATAAACCCAAGTGACCAAGCAAACCTATTTTGGTACCAAATATTATGATCTTGGCTTTCTTTACCGTGCTCAAAATCTTAAGTAAGTGTGCGAACCACCAACTTTCTTCACAGATTATTTTCGTTTTCAGTAATTGTTTACAACAATTCATAAAAAAGAACGTTCAAACGTTGCCCTATGCTTAGAGCGTTACAAATATAAGCAACAAAAGCAGCAGTCAACATGACGTTGTCCAAAGGGGTGTCATAATTTTATCAATCGGTATCAATCAGTAGTGTAAATCGTCTGATACTTAGAAAAACATTCAATTAACCAAGCAAATTCTATCAGTCATCAAAAGCTTTAAAATAGGCATTCTTTACGATGAATTATTAACTTCGGTATTTTGTCGGCATCAAAGCAGAACACCATACCTCTGCTAGCCTTTTGAAGTTAGAGAGAACACAGACCATTTTACAGCCCAGTTAATCAAACCAATATTGGAATGTAATGAGCTTAAAGATACATGGTCAGATGGTGCAGTGTCGCAAAGCGAATGATATGCAGTATTACCAAAATGAGAGCACAGTTGGCCCTTTTCCCTGTTTCAAATTATTATCAGTAAAAAGAAAAAAAGTAACACACAATAGGAATGACGTTACGAAATAAAGAATAATAATATTATACATATTTGTGCGATGTTTCAAAAATATTTTCATAAGATGACAAGATATCAATTGTTGACAAGATTTTTATATAAAAGACTGCAAATAAACCATTTTAATGATTTACATAAATTTGAAGGCTTTATATACATGCATACATATCTATTTGAAACTTTTTTTCTTTCAGCAGCACCTATCCAGCTATCTACCTGTGCTCATTTTGGCATGTTTGTTTTACTAAGCCAAGAAAAACCTATTTTAGTGCCAAATATTATGATCTTGGCTTTCTTTACCGTGCTTAAAATCTTAGGTAAGTGTGCGAACCACCAACTTTCTTCACAAATTATTTTTGTTTGTAATACATGTTTACAACAATTCATTAAAAAAAAACGTTCAAACGTTGCCATATGCTAAAAGTGTTGCAAATTTTAGCAGCAAAATCAGCAGCCAACATGACGTTGTTCAAAGGGGTGTCATAATTTTATCAATCCGTATCAATCGGTAGTGTAAATCGTCTGATACTTAAAAAAAAATTCAATTAACCAAGCAAATCATATTTGTTATAAAAAGCTTTAAAATAGGCATTCTTTACTACGGTGAGTATCTAAGCGGGTGTGTAGTCCGCAATGTTCTTCTTTCGCTTTAGGTATGTTTCATTCAAACTTCATTTCTTATGTTTAGCAATTCATAAATATGTTCAATCTTGAAAATTTGGCAGAAGATAAGCCTTGTTTGAAGTCAATGTTTCGAACATTGGTCTTGTTTTCCAACATTATCAAAGTATCAATTGGTAGTGAAAAACCTTATGACTTTCTGAAAAACATCTAAGCGACCAAGCAACACCCGCACCTTTGTTTGCAACAGAAGTCTAAACCTAATCAAACTTTTCTTAACCACGTTCCGGCCTTTTTTTGTTTGGATATATACATTTAATCTATAATAATTAATAAATATGTAAAATCGCCATGTTCCTGAAGATGTGGGAGGATACGCCGCTACAAACGTAGTGTTAAAATTTTCCAATTTATTAGTCTTGAAAAATAAAAGAGGCGATGTGTCCTTTATCTATAATCTAGAAATATCAACAAGTTGTTGAAATTATACACAATTTGCGGCAACAACAGCATATACGAAACTGTTTAATAGATAAAAGGTTATTACATTGCTTGGATCGTCTGTACAGTAGAGTTGAATTTGTATTTCTTCATTAGCATCAAAAGCGGGATCCTGTACGTATAAAAGCGTAAGAAAAAGAAACGATGATAAGATGCAAGAATATATACCACAGAATGGAATTCACTGACGAGATAAAATGGGTACTTGTGCAGTAAAACTATATTTGCTGTGTAATTGAGGTGTCATGAATTCACAGTCCATTAAGTTCATGATTTTACAACTGTATGTTTTTAAAGGACTGATGACATTCAGCATTAAGTATGTTTAAATTAGATGGCTGGTACACACTGAATACATTGAATCTGAAAAGGGTGAAATTTGTTGAAACTTCATCTCAAATGTGCTCCGTGCATTAACAACATTAGCTGTGATTAAATCTGTGACGTTGACAGTTGTAGCGCAGAAGGATCAAAATAAGAACGTACTTCGCAGCTTATTGTAGCACGAGTAACGCGATATGAACTGTTACATTTTTTCGGTCTTACGTAGCTGACTTTACCCTTGAAATTTGTGACTGAAAATCATATAAATAAAGCATCTTATCAGCCCGACTGGGAATTTGGTTTCCCATAATACACGGAAAACGAGTCAGAAAATGAATTTACCACTCGGTGTTTTAGGCCTACACACGAAGAGCTTGCTGAAAGCTATCTCAGAGTTAAAAATTACCACATTTTCACATTCAAATACCTCAGAGACGGAAAGTTTCTTAAAGAATATGAAGGGAACTAGTTTAATCCTGTGAATGTCGGCGATGCTGATGAGATTCAAATTTGAACCCTACATGTATCTCACAGTGCGTGTATCAGAGAGTGTGACGTCATTCGTCCTATATTTCATACATGAAATATAAGACAAATGACGTCACGCTCTCTGCGTTTATATGTTTGGTGTAAGTCACTGACTGTCCGTACGCCTACATACGCACACTGTACTACTGCTACTTACAAGACTTATGTCGTTGATTCATATGTCGTCGTCGACGTCACATAATTTAAATAAAAGAAATTAAAAAAGGAGATTCAGTCGTTTTATATACGCCGCTGGAAGTTGCTTTTAGAAGATTATAAAAGATGGAGAGATTTTTCGAAGAGCATATATATTAGAACGTTGTTCCAAATTAAAAGATTCATTACTTGGTACCAAAATTACGACATTTCATCAGATCTGTAGAGCCATCTTTCAGGCTGTATCTGTAGAACTTTAAATCTGTTAAATTACACAGACAATCCCTCTAATTTCGAGAAAATGTTTTTCCACCGAGCTATCACCAAAGCGTAACCAAGTGATAGGTCCTACATGTTATATATGGGATGAATATTCGCTCCAAGTAATCAGGTAATACTGAAATTGGATAGCGAACCGTTGCGAAAGACTGATGAAGAATTTCCTATCTTAGCAATCGCAGCACTGCGGAGGCATACGCTAGTCACGCGACAATTAGCACGGGCTTTAATATCCCAAATTCCATGGGTGAAATGTTTCTGGCTTTATGTTTCGCCTATAGGTCAAACAAATTCCCTTCTCTTTTTCTTCTAACAGAATACCGAGACGTCACTGGGACGAGCTATCCCCCATTTATATGCGTCCCAGGATGACCATTTCAGTGATTCATTGAAAACTTATCAGCGCAAAACATTTGAAATACCAAATGTTTGCCTAATTTGAACCATCATTTAGAACTAGTAGCGTATATTTATAGTATCAAAAAGATGAAATGGTCAATTTCAACAGTCAAGCACCATGTAAGATACACTTTTGATAAAGATTCAGATAAAAATAACAATCATCGTACTGTAACATTTATTTGATCAAAAACTACAGATTTATCATATGAGAGAAAGAAGGATTGATTTATACTTTTTTCAAGCAACTTGTGCATGAAAAAGGGAAAACTACTTCAAGACGTAGACGTTGTTTCCATTTCGTTGAAAATGATAGGGCTGCTTGTCTTAAATATCTTTACGCAGTGAAATTAGTTATTTATTTTATGAAATATCGCACATTTAAAGATCAGCAAAGGTATACCTCTTTATCAATGGGAGATACAGTTAGTAATGAAATTCCATCGATTTTAACGTATGATGTACCTGGTGGGGTAGGTTTGAGTCACTCCGATACTCGAACAAGGCGCCGCTCCATCGTTGTAGGTCAGGTTTGCAATGACAATACCTGCAAACAATGACCAAATCAGTGTTTGTATTACAATAATCAGTCATCCAAGCTATTTGACACAGCAAAGGCAGTATTGATACAGCATATTTTCATGATCAATATATAAGAACAATAACAATAACGGTTACATTTTAATAACGAGTATCCCCTCTTTGTCGGGTTAGAACAGGGGCGCCTGATCTCCAGAGTTTTGTGAGAACAAAAGTGCCAATTTATAATGAGAGAACAAGTGGCATTTTCTATTCGGGACAGTACCCTTTTAAATATTTATTACTTTTCCCCTTTCAAAAAAACTATATGTGTGATCATTTCATTGAAGAAAGTAACGCTTTGCGCGCATGCATTCTATTTCGAATTTTCATCGTAAAAGAACGTTGGATTCCAAAAGCCCTACAGTGGATGTTCCTGTTGAGAAGCTTTTAATTCTGCCTATCCATGATTTGTAAAAACTTGTATTCTGTTTCAAATACGACCTTCTTAAAGTGTGAGAACGATCCAAAATTTCAATGGAGGGGCGCTTGTCTTCGTTTAAATGATTTCTTTATTGAAGATAGTAGCCTAGTTATAACCCTGAAAGAGAAACGTGTTGATTTTTACCCCGATTTCGCACATGAATAGTATTTCCAATTATCACCCTTCAAACAACTATGCGAGTCTTAAAACAACAATGTAAGCCTTACACTCGAATTGTACACTTCGTATAGCTTTCCCTTTTGCCAATATTTCTTGTGTATGATTGTCACTTCCAAACACTTCCTTTGCTATGTTCAAGTTATCCCAAATTTTAATATTTCGGACCTTTTGAATTGAAACAATAACCATGAAGAGAGCTCCTTATTACTGACCAGTTTAAGACTGAGGGTGAATTTAAGCTGTTTTGTATGATATTTACCTAGTCTCAAAGATTTTATGTAAGAAAATAATTAAAATTCCCTTTTACCCTTCTAAGGACCCAATATCTTTAGAATGGTATCATTCTCTGCTTTTTCGCATTATTAAGACCCCACGATACTACCGTAGATCTTAGGGTTATAGCGTCAGTGCCTCAGTGGCGTAGCTAGACTTACTGTTTGAACTATAACATCGAGTTGTCTTAAAAATTGCTATCAAGTAAAGTTTTCCTGATTTTTACACGATTGTTAATTTTGTCATATGTTTGCAATTTTTAATCATTTTAATGTAAAAGCAACAAGGTTTCATAGAATGAAGCATTTAAGTACACGCACTCCACACGCACGTAGATAGAAGGCATGAGTCGGAAGTTTATGTGATTAAATCATATGGTGTAGTGTACTGTGTATTATATACCGTCTATAGTCAGATAGTCATGACATCGCATGTCTAAATTACACAGAGGTTACATTGATTGCATTAATATGATTGCTACGGATCTAAATTATCCCATTTTCACTGCAGCTGCAAATTTAGATCAGAAAGGCCGGTCACCATCGCCCCGATTAATGTTTAAAGATTTCCCAGTAATGGGAGGTGATATGGAGGTACTAAAGCTATGTAACATGATCATCCACACATGCCTCTCCGATCATTCTTTTACGATTAAATGCAGGATGTAACCCAGATAACACACTACGGTGGGCCAACTTTGGCCGAAAGTTGTCATATGTTGGTATTGGTTGGTAACGCTGGACCAACGTTCTGTAACCAACAGTTGGCTAAGCCACCGTATGGGCCTACCGCATCCCTACGAGCTGACGAGTACCCAACCAAAAAGTCACATTTAAACAACGTAAACTGTTACCTTTTACTAAAGTTGGCCCAACCAAATTGTGCTATCTGGATAAGCATAATTTACATCCATTGATGTATCTAAATCAGGGGTTAATCGCCCACAATAATTATCTTAATAATGTTCTAGTCTGATTGGAAATGTTAGAAATGTATGTAGACAAAACGGGTAAAATGGTGGCCAGATTGTTGCATACAATACTCGAAGTAACTAAAATAGTGCAATAGAGCAACGTATCAATGTTAACAATATAAATTATGCATATAATAATATGCAATATAAATTCACAAAGAACAGTATGGTTGACGGAAATGGTGGACGCAGTGAAATAACGTCCTAATAATTTTGTACATAAATATAATATGCAAAATTAATTTATCACCAATAACTAATTAAATGAAATAGTTTATGTTGCCAGTCTGCCCCAAATGCTATGACCTTTTCGCTACCGCTAGCTGTAAGCAGATGTAGAAGACTACGCAATATGTTTATTCAGACAAGGTCAAATCGATATTCAGTTTATACTACGATTTTCATAATATTACACGTTTCGAAATAATGAGACAAACGCTTTGATAGATTGAAGAGGAAGAAAAAAACTTAAACAAAATATTAATAATTACCACTCTGTTCATTCTCCTGCAATCTAAATTTGCAAAAGTTAGGTTCAGCTGGTATAAAGTCTCCACCACTTTTACTGCAATTAAAGATACAAACTGCCTCTGTGCATGGTAAAAATGACCGAAACATAATTACATATTTGCTCTTCCTTGGCAAAGGCTTTTATGAATAACTAGAAGATTTCCATCTGGTATTAATAACGCTAATTAATATCAGCGTGACAATTTCACAAATTTGTTAATTTATAAGGCAAAATGCTTTGTATTAACGCCTTGTCATTTATAGAATACATGTTACAAATTATCGCTCAGCCCGATATGAAACATTTTATTACTTATCGTGTCTGAAGTCCTAATCACATAATCATTGAACGTATAAGGGTGTTTCAGCTGACGTTATGAGGTCACATAACTTTGTTTACGTCTCCATTTTGTCGGGAAAGGACACTGTCGTCTGCTGTACATTTAATTAGACTTACATACGTTTGCATGTTGTGATATAAGATTATTTTTGTAAGATAATTATGCCAGAATCTTGCTGTACCGTTGGTTGCACTAGTAGGCATGTGCCGGGGAATAAAAAGATGTTTTCTTGATTTCCATCTGATCCTGATCGACATTCGAATTGGGTTTCTGCTGTACGACGCGACGGCTTTTAACCTATGGATCACACTTGGATTTGCAGCATTATATCAGGTATGTCAGTATGTAGGCTTTGTCTGATTATAACAAACAATCAGGTGGCGTTCACCGAAAAGATACCCTTCGGATACCCGATGAATATATAAAACGTAAGGAAATTTTGAAGTAAAATCGGAAGCGAACACAAATCTGCAATCAGTCAAATTCGCTGAACTGGTGGGTAGGTAAGCATGCACTATGTTTGTTGTACGTATGATGTGACTGAGCTATGTGAATATTCGTGAAAGGCAACGACGTTTCCCTGCAAAATGGCTTTCATATGAGTTAGAGTCACGTGATAAAATCCCTCTATTGAAGCGTAGATAAGAAAAATATGTCCGAGTAAATAGTTACACCCACTATAAAGCGGACCAACGCATAGTAGATCAAAAAGTACAGAATTGTCACATGCGGGAAAATTGTATGTCATATAAAGCTTTCAATCGTAAGTGGCACTCCTCATTTCAGAAAAACAAATGAATAAATAAATATTACCTTCATCACATGAATCTGCGCTGACTGTAAAAGATGAAAATTAAAAAATATATCAGTAAAAGTTATTGCTGCACGATGTACGTTTACTTGAATTTAGTTAAAAGCAATATAGGTCTACCATCAAATGACAATTCATGATCATTATACCAGAAGCGGTTCCAAGGGTTCGCCTTTATCATTACTATTATACATTCTTAAATCTGCTTTCAATTAATGATTTCCGGGACACGGTTCCCTCTGAAGTCACCAACACTCTTCCATTCCACACCTTCGAAATCCTGGATTCTAGCCCATAGAAATGACAAATATCCCACTAACCAGTGGAACAATATTTCAAGATTAAGAAAACATCATGGAATTTTTTTAAAGAATCTTATCCTTAGTCATACAGCTTTTGATACTTTATAAACCAAACTGATCAAAATTTCCCCGATGACTTTATTTATTAGCATTTTGTGATATTTTACATTTATTTTATTGTCACATTTATAGTGCTCTATAAATGAGTTATAGTAATAATTTTAAAAAATTGTTTGTTTTTTATCTTTGGGATGCGTGGTCAGATCAAGGAGGTAGTTCCTTGGTCAGATATAATTGCCGACATCAGCTTGATATACATAATTTCTTTTTTTTTAGTAAACTAGTGCATATTTGTTCCAAATTATGGGAGGCATTCCCCCTCATCAATGCACAAGCCGGAAACACTCCCATGAGTGGATACGTTTATGTTTACTATTGATCCACCAAGTATTTGTTATTTTCAATTAATACTGCTGACCGTGGATTTATGAATAGAAATTCCATCGGTTGCTAGGCAGCATACGACACACTACGTTGTATGGATGATGTCGTGTGGAAATTGCACGATATTTTCTCGCAAATATGATTTATGTCGTTTA
Source organism: Chiridota heheva (assembly GCA_020152595.1). Lineage (NCBI taxonomy): Eukaryota > Metazoa > Echinodermata > Holothuroidea > Apodida > Chiridotidae > Chiridota > Chiridota heheva. Next base: position 635,017 of record JAIGNY010002050.1, read on the forward strand.
TGGTTTGATGCTGTTGCCTAAACTTTTGGTTAATTTGATCAACATAGGCAAAATACTGAAATACTGAACATCAAAAGATAGTCAATTTCAAATCTATATCTTAAAAAAATTGATAATTATAACAATGTAAAGTTCATATGACAGTATGATATTACACAGAAGAGGAATTAAACATCCAACAAAAGTGAATTTAAAAAAATGCAAAGTTCTCCTAAGAATTATGTGTTAATACTTTCAGAGCACGGAGATATTACTTTACAGTAGGGAAATTTTTGTCAGAATTTAATTCAAATCAATAGGTGATTAGAATACGTCTGTAAAAACTGAAGGTGCAAACTTTACTTTATTGATATGATTTAAGCATAGGTGTAAGAAACGGGGACGTAGCCATGGTTGTCAAAAAGTGGGTCGGCCAAAGTATACTTTGAACCCCCTCCCATTGTGACTGTCCACAGTCCCATAAAAAAGTCGTCTTCCAATAGCAATGATTTATTCAAGTAATCCTTTCTTCAAGAAATACACAAACAAACAAATGTAAAAATATATTTTCCTTATGTAGCTATAATATTACTTTGCTGACAGTTCTCATAGTTGGTATGCCAATTTACTCCTTAAAAATATACTCGGTGCAATACTCATGGAAAGATTCCCATACCGAAGGTAAATTTTGATCCGCTTAGTGCGAAAGAAAACAGAGCAAGAAAACAGAAGAAAGCGATAAAAGTAATTGTTGGAAAAGAACGTCCATGTTCAACCTAAATATGTAAAACTGAGATCCACCTTAATGCAATTTTATAAGTTTTAAAACGATCGGTGGTTTTATCGAAATCAAAGATGTATATTTTTATACACCGCAGATATAATTTTCGTAAGAAAGCAACTACGTATTCGCTTACCGTAACTATTCCAGCACAGAAGAGAAAGAATAACGCAAAGATACGATGATCTCCGAACCTTTGTATTACAAATCATTGTACCTGTTGATTCAATCATTAAAGAAAGTTGGATATTGGTACGATATTAGTTGGTACGTTCAAGTCTGTTAAGATTGCGACTGAAAATATACTTGTGTGTATATATATATATATATATATATATATATATATATATATATATATATATATATATATATATATATATATATATATATATATATATATATATATATATATGTATATATAAGTAAACAAAGTGGTGAAAAGCTTTAAGTATTTTGAATGGCAACCATTCATGAGATTAATATACTTGAATTAAACATTAGAAACAGGAAGTCCAACGCAAGATATAAAATAGTTATGAATATTAAAAAGAAACAGACGGAAACAGCAAAAAAATTAGAAACCTGGAAATTAGCACGGTAGTAAGAAACAAATGAAGAACAAATTAAGAACAATAAGTATCCCCCCCCCCTCCCCCCACGTGATCGATTTTCCCCCAATTTCCCCCATAACTTGTAAGAAAGTGACATATTTTGTCCGATTTAAAGGCTTTTTTCCCCCATGAGACAAATTTTCCCTCTCTTGCCTTCCATGACCAAATCCTGCCGCCGCCACTGACAATGACTTCGGCAGGTTTTGAGTATAACTGCAGCATAATTGTCAATAGGTCAAGGAGATGGGAATTGTTTGTCTATTCAAAGTGAGCATTGTTTCTTTAGCTTAGGCTTTGGTTTGAGATAACTCCAAACTGAGTCATCTCGCGCACATATGAACAGACGCTTAAGCCCTGCAGGGAAGAATGGTTTGTTTTGCCAAACTTAACTTAGAATTTACTAATTGAAAACAAATTTTGGTCAAGTTATACTTTGGGTGATAAACAGAGTACCTCCTATAAGCGTGTCCCTCGGAGGAATGCAAACAGCAATATACTCACACATACAGACAAATATAAGGATACATTGAAGATGTGCCTCTTTATTGCTTTACATGCCTGTAGCATTTCAACTTGGGTGTGATTGTCATTTGGTCCTTGAGACGATTTTGATTTCCTAATCTAAAATTCCATTAGCTTATAGCAATACTACCATCATTGCATGTTTGAAAAAGACATACGATAGTTGTTGAGATATATGACCTTCGATGGTGCTAAATCTGCTCGTGCATTAAAGAGCTCCATCTTTAATGAAGGCAAACACACACGTATATAAAATGATATACTGAAAAATGTACATATATTTCATCAATAAGAATAAGGTCATGACATACTAAATATTTCTTGGGATATCTGCTATGGCTTACAAAAATATGAATATCAGTGTCAACAAAAGTGTCCTTATTTTTACAGGAAGATAATATTTTTTAAATGTTTACCCTGTTATTAATTTCCTTTACGGTATATGTAAACAATACTGACGGAAGCCAGACACGTATATTTCATAAAGTCTATATATAAAAGTTTGATAAACATTCTACAAGATTACATTGTAGCAGGGAGTTGTAATTACAACTCCCTGATTGTAGATACCGAATAACCCTATTCAAACAGCAAATAGCAAACGGTATATTGTCTTTTGTTTGCATAGTTCTACAAAGGTGAGAACTAATTGTAACTAACAAACAAACAATTTTCCTAACAAACAAACAATTTTCTATCATAGATTAACCATACATAGTAGCCATATAAGCATAACAAGAATTTCATTTTTTGACGTGAAACTTTTAATTTTATCTTTGCTTCGCTTCTACAGATTTATAGTGGAGCAACACTTTTAGGCCTCTACACAATTAACAATTAAACAAGACTAGCAGATCTGCAGGCGTGTATACCCAACAGTCTGCTGGTATACCTTATCCAAACCCTTTATCAAAAGCAGTTTATTTATTTTTACATATTTAATGCTTTTCTTTCATTTTCAGCCATCATTATGAAATTTTGTGGCGTATGAAATGCATTGAGTATTTTTTTAATATAATTCCTTTGTTTTATCGACTGTGATTATAAATAAAAGGAGACAGCAAGGCTGACAAAGGGTTTTAAATCATTACCACACACTACTCAAATTCTAGCAGCAATAGACTTTCTTATAACGTCAGTCACTATGATTTTGGAAAGAATTTACAGAACTGTGTAAAGATTTTGTGCTGCTTGCCCAATCGTACATCACAACTTTAGCATATACCGAACATTCTCTAACTGTGATCCTAACCAAATCAAAAGCAAATTCATATAGTGTATTCAACTACCTTAACAGCTCTCAACTCCTTAATCAAAATTAACCTCTTTTACCATCATTTCAAGTTTTGAATGTCATCATTTGAACGGAGGCAATAAAGGTTCTCCCAGACTCTATGACGTTAGTAAAATTGCACACTGTCTGGAACAGTGGAATGTGGTATCTGAATTACCGAACGCAGCTTACTTTTGCCACTTTGTTCCAAGAATTTGCAGAAAAACTTTGTGTCGCTTATCATAGCTTACCTGTTGGGTCAAATCTTGAGAATTTCTTAACGAAAAAGTAAAAGCATTTTTTCTATAATATTTAGGTGCCTTGATGTGGTTGCATGCATAATATTTCCTGCATAATAATGATAATCTAGCACGGTCCATGCGTTTCTCTTTAACCAGAATCCTATATATGCAAATGATTAAATAAAAAAAAATGCTCAGGGTCAAGGATTAAGCTGCATCAAAGTCACACCCTATAAGACCAGTAGTTTAAACAGGAGGAGAGATAGTTTTATTAAATGGAGCTAACACCTGCTTAAATACCACCAATGCATACACGAATCAAACTTCCAGGGCAAACATAAGAGTAACAGCTCAATACAGGTCATATCCATTCAGGAGGCGGTGATATCTAATGAACATATCAATGTCAGACTTAGGAGGCTAAATTAATTTAATGATTTCAAAAGTAGAGCTTCTGAAGTTTTGCGAATGTTTTTGCAACACCTCATCTGCAACCTCTACAGCATTTTAGGAAATTGCAATTGGTACATTGTCATTTGTTTGCTAGTTACACTAAATATTGTACATATATTTTCAGCATATATATATATATATATATATATATATATATATATATATATATATATATATATATATATATATATATATATATATATATATATATATATATATATATATCTATCTATATATATATATATATTTACATACATATTTATATATATATATATATATATTTATCTATATATCTATCGAGATCTATCTATCTATCTATCTATCTATATATCTATCTATCTATCTATCTATCTATCTATCTATCTATCTATATATATATATATATATATCTATTTATCTATCTATCTATCTATCTATCTATCTATCTATCTATCTATCTATCTATATATCTATCTATCTATCTATCTATCTATCTATCTATCTATCTATCTATCTATCTATCTATCTGTCTATCGATTGATCGATCAGATGTACTTCGATAATTCTGTCATTTTTTTCGTATCTCTGATATTTGAAGGATTTGGTATGGTTATTGTATCTGTCCTTGAAGGGTCTTCCTGTTATACCTATGTAGGCAGCTGAGTCGTTATCAGTTTTGACTGTGGCTTTGTAAACAATAGCCTTAGGTAGACAGTTTCCTTGTAGGGGCATGCCTCTTTATCTCTGCACTTACAGGTTTTCTTTGGTGGAATTGGTTGCTTTTTTTGGTAAAGCTGGTGTTGTTTGATTTTATGATGTTCCGTATATTTTCGTAAAGCTGTAACTGACCTACATTGTATTTTTTTTTTTTTTTATTGTTTTTTTTATTATCATTATATATTCCAGTACAAATTTAATACATTTGTAAAAAAGAAAAAGTACATGCATATACATATTAAAACACATAGCAGAAAATAAAAGAATATTAATAAATAAGTAAATAAGGAGAAAAGTTAAAGATAAAACGTTTAAAACAGTAATTCTAACTCTCCTGTCTGTAAGTAAATTGCCGCACGGTAAATGAATGAATTTATGTAAACGTTTATTCTGTATTTTGGCAATATGTTAGGGTTTCAAAGGTTTCTGTTTGAACGTACTAGATGACTTTGTAATGTATTGTGTAAAGGATGGTTTTGTTCTTTGTTGATTTTTGTAGCCATTGCAATGAATTGCAATAAATTTCGATTTCGTCCTGTTCGAAATCAAATCAAGGATTGGTAGAACTTTCTTTCGCAAGTTCTACCAATTCCTTGCCACTGAGACCTAAGTCTGTTCCCCTACCCGCGCATCTTTTTAAATTCATACTTGACTTTGAAATTTGTTAATCTGAATTAACCAGAGTAAAATTTGGCTATGTAGTTTACCAACTAAACTAACTTAAAAAAAAAGAATGTCAAGGCAGTGTGTACCGTTCCGTCGGGTTGAAGATCAAAAAGGACCCAATAAATAAAACAAGCCCCCAGTGTTGCAGGGGGCTTGTTGAAGGTTTTATTAGGCTTAGTGCCTCGTGGGAAGTGTTTGTCGATTGATTTGAGGAAGGATTCTGCGACATTTGCTTTGACACTCTTATTATATGGGGAGGATGGGGGGGAGGGGGTTGTACCATATAATTTTCCTTAATCTGTTTCTCTTCGAGGCTGATTCCTCGCCTTCATTATCTTTCCTATACTCTATGGCGTTTGTGCAACCGCTTGTTTTCAATGCTGCGTTGTATATGGGTGCCGCCTTGTTAAATACTTCAATGCTTGAAGATAGCATGAAGATTCTGTTACCGATTGTAGAAGAAATCTGGTCTATGATGGGGAGGGCCGGGGGAGGGGTGGAGGTCGATTGCCGGTTTATATATACAGGGGTGTCATTAGGCTTACGGTAGGGTTGGTGCTCGCCGGTATCTAGGTTCAAGGTGACGTCCAGGAAATCGGTTGATTTTTGATTTGTTTGTACGGTTATTTTGAGCCCAAAAGATTGGAGCATTTTTGTGAGATTCTTTCTTATTAGATCCCCTTTCCTTCCTGAATGACTCTACACCACGGCTAGGCCATCATCGCGGTATAGTCCCACACTAGAGACGTCTAGCTTCCCTGTGGAGAAGGAATAATCCGACTAGTTCGCACACTTCTGCACCGTCATACACTACCATTGACACGTCAAATTGGTTAGGTGCGTCTTTCTTTATTCATGTTTTGCCCTGATTGTCGTATAAGATAGTTTGTCTGGAATGTCTTATGGTTTCTAGCTCTTTTTCTGTTATTGTTACATTACTGCTTGGCCCATGTTATGCATTTTGTGAGGCGATCCTCTGTCGAAATTTAAGAACGTTAGTTTTTTTCTTCTCCTGTAGCTGTGTAGTGCGTCGAACCATTCGAGTTCAGATGCCGTGTTTTTCCACTAGTTGACTTTTTTTTGGTTAATGAACCTGCATTTGGTGTTGTTGTGGAAGTTTCCTTATGGACTTTTAGTGTTATAAAGGCAGGTTTATTTCCAGCTATATATATATATATATATATATATATATATATATATATATATATATATATATATATATATATATATATATATATATATATATATATATATATATATATATATATATATATATATATATATATATATATATATATATATATATATATATATATATATATATATATATATATATATATATATATATATATATATATATATATATATATATATATATATATATATATATATATATATATATATATATATATATATATATATATATATATATATATATATATATATATATATATATATATATATATATATATATATATATATATATATATATATATATATATATATATATATATATAAAGTAAGCTCCTTTATATGCAAGACTTGTCAGATAAAAAGGATGCATGCCCCTTTCGCTGATTTACAGCAATGGTACATATTTCAAGAATGTAAGTAACTGACCCTTTTGCTAGGAAATTATTGTTTATTGGCTCGTTTGATATTACATGGCAATTCGTAAGAATAATCAACAGGATGTTGAATCTTCCCATGTTTTATTTCAATCAGAAAACTTATAAAAGGGTTATAGACTTAATGGCTCTTGGAGCAAACATCTTTCATTGTTAAGAATTTGTATTCCTTTTGGTGTTCTTCTTTAGTATTTGTAAGTGCCCGGCTGATTTTAGATACAGACGCCTTAAGTCTGGGGAAAATTAACCAGTTGAATTTTCGACTTTTTCGAAAAACAAAAAAAAGAGATGCATGTACAAAATTATGAACTTGTTACCTTCATCAACGGATTTTTAGCTTGTCGAAAACCATGATCAGTTTTATTAGGTAGAATAAATAGGTTTTTAATAGATAACAAAATGTCTCATCTCATTGTCTACCAGTTGTTGGTATTGCTGTTTAGTGTAGGAATGGACGAACAAGAGAAAGCGCATGCAGATCTATAAATAATATACGTTTCTGAAAGAGTAAATTGTTCATCAGATTTCAAATTGTTAAAAATAAACTGTGGCCGTAATTTTGTAACTGAATTTTGTTTCATAAGCTTGGGCGCAGGATTGTGAGATTAACTTATTCCACATTTATCCATAGCATTTGGAAATATTGCAAAAATGCTTCCTACAATAACAACAGAATTTAAACAGCTTTGCAAAATGGGAAATGTGTTTTTTGTGCTCATTGCAGCCCATGTGTATGATATGTATATCACAATACAGACGGGGATAAAATCTGGAAGATACAACCAATATTTAGGCAAAGTCATTGGCTAGCTACGGTTTTTTTGTTGTTGCTGTTTTTCAGTGAACAGCAGAAAAGGCAAAAAACTTGCCGCACTAACAGAATCAACAAGCCTCCGGTGAAACTTAGAGTGATGAAAACGTCCCAAAACTTAAATCTACTCACAAGAGACAGTAAGAGAATAGTTCCTTGATATGAATAGTCTGAGGTGATCATAAGACCCAGAAAATCTTGTAATGTATTCCTACGTACGTAAACATATATTTTTCTGGACCGCACAGTTGTGACAAATTTTCACGAGATTTTAAACGAAAAGTACCGTACAATGTTGAAAAAATATGTTTATAATTTGTAGTCACCTTTTCACTTCTCGATGAATTTAATATAACTTTTTAAGGAAGGGGAATTTTAATTCTGAAATAAAAAGGATGGTGGAGTCTTCCCCCAAGGGACGCTGTCTTCTTTCCCACTTTGACTGGTTGGGCAAACTTTATATTCATCTTATACTGTTATATGGGTCTAGTAATGGTTCAGATTTTTAGAGTAGAGATTTTCAATCAAGGATCATCAGAGATAACGTACACACCTAGATAATGTTAGCTTGCAATTCATATCCGGCATGGGGCATGTCTTTCGTTTTATTTTCTGTTCTTATTATTTATGATTTCCCAAACATTACTAAAAAAATTTTGAAAGATACAATTGTATACATGGAGGGAATTTTTTTTCTTGCGACGATGAAAGGGGTCATTTGTACTCATATGTGGTTACTTTTTTCGATTAATGGGTTGGTGGTTCCCAATTGTTTATTTACTACAGCAAATTACCATCGTCATAAATAGCTGATATATGCCCGAGCTTTCTATGTTAGAGTGATACATAACATAACGATGGAAACATATCAGATCTCTTAATTAGTGCTCCAACTCGAAAAACTTTATTTGTTACCACTTTTGGATAGTAATGTGACTAGTAGCTCAGTCTCTCAGTGAATTTATGTCCAAAAATCGTCTTTAAGGATAAAATCGGGGAACATTGTTTTGCTTTTCGTCTTCGTCACTCTTTTCAAAACAGTTGAACAGAAAATCAAATCATGTTATTACATCAGGGACACTTGTCTCTCTGTATTTGAATGATAATCATGCAATACTTATAAAATAATTTAATTTGTAAGATTACAATTACATATTCAAATGTTTTAATATCTTACCTTCAGCGTCTTTGTTTAGAGACTAACACGATGTAGTCAGTACGTGAAGACTTACAAATAAGGATATTGTATTCTTTAAACAGAAGAAAAAGGCTTGTTAATCCCAGCTGCCCAGGCGCTAAATTGCCTCAAGTGTTCGAATACATCAATGGCAGTACAAGCACCTGCTGCAGAAACAGAATCACAAGTTTTATCGTTATCACTTGGACTTTGAACAAGATGGGAGCGAACATTTGTGTCAACAGCCAGGATTTTCCCGCATCAGTCCGCTCACTGCCGTCTACGCTGCAGAAAAGAAAAAGAAAAGTGGCGAGTAAACATCCGACAAAAATATTACTATCAATCTGGGTATATGGTGTACATGGTAGATTAGGTTGCGTAACACAATAGTCAAACTTGATATTCTTTGTTCAATACACTAACGGTACCAATTAGGAAGTATACAATTATTAAGTATACAATTATGAGCAACGTAGACAGTTATTTACCGAAGACGTTATCAATGTATCATAGTGAAGTAAATCGCAATTAAGAGCCAAATTTTAATGTGAGAACAAAAGCCGACAACTATATTGCGACGAAAACTTTGAAAAATGATTGGTACGACCAAGGTTATATATGGACGTAGTACAGCTAGCCAATGAATTGAAATAAAGCAACACTTGTATATCGCTCGAGCTTTTTGCAATGAAATATTTATATGGGTAAATTAAAGACTAACAATTAACGCACACTGTTACTGACTTTACCTCACTTGAGAAGTTGGGAACTCGTTTCAGTCGTTTTTTACCAAGGCTTGCCACAAAACATATGACATGAGATTACAATAATTTTTCCGTTACCAACTTAAAGTATAGGATTATCTGATAAATAGGTAATTTGTCTTCAATATAAAAGATTTGATCAAACGATGGGTATTTTCCAACAAGGGCATTTCCTAAAGTTATAGAAATAGAATTGGTAACCAATGTATTTCATTCAGGCGCGACATTGTTGGAACGTAATCGTGATTTTATGGTCCCAAACTTCAAAACTTGATATATTTTTTCCATCAGTCCATGTTGTTATTCAATTTAAAGGTCTGCATGTCGACTCCAATATTTGGAGATTTTATCAGTGCATATATGTTACACATTTGAGTCGTTTAACTTGTTTTGATGATGAAAACAATATTGAAATTGTTGTGAGTAACAATTTAAAGTTTTCTTTAAAATGCTACTCTTGTAGACGCAGGGTTACATACTTTTGTTGTTGTGTTGGTAGGGAGGTTGTCTTTAATTTGTACAGGTACGGCACAACTATACACGTCTCATACAGCTCGTACCCACGTTTCCCGATTCATACGTCTATGATTGGAAGTGGGAAACTACAGGGATTCATCCCTTTTTTCCAGACAATTTACAGGTCTTTAAATGAAAAGTTTAAATCAGAGATATATCTCAATCATGCCCCCCAAATCGTCTATCAGAATTATCTCCGCTCGACTCGGCGTGATACTAAATGACTAATTTGGCTCAGCTTGGGCAACTGCAATATATATATAAGATGCCCACCCACACACATCTAAAATCGTTTAAAACTGTAACATGGGCCAAAAAGAGCTTTTGGGCTTCAAGAAGTATACATTTTCAAAATCTTTCAACCTACCAGAGCTGCGTTCATAAGCCCAACAATTTTGATCGAATTCTAAAAGGAAAGAAATTTATCCTCTGCCTGTTTTGAAAGGTAACCTAAATGCTCATCTGAGTACGGTAGATTTTAACACTAGAATATATTATTTTTTTTCTCATCAATTACAGTTAAACTTTGTAACTATGTCTGTTTGTGTAGGTTCTGGGTCCAAAAAAAACAAACAAGAAATCTTCAGGTTATAACTTCACCCATAAACCATACAATTTTCCCGAATGTTCTCTTTTCAGGAAAAATTTCTCCTCTGCCTGTTTAATAATCAGGTAATGGTAATGCCTCTCTGAATAGATTTTAACATGAGAATTTAAAATTGTCTTCTTATCATCACTTAGATTTTCCGAACCTTGTCAGTCTGTATTGTATTGATTTTCAGCCATTTCGTGGCATCAAAGACACCCCCATCCAATAGGCACTTAAACGGGACTTCTTCCCCTGGATCCATATTTTTGCTTCGCCCCTTTATGACCCTACGATTTTTTATTTACATCCTGCAGCTTTGTGTGAATTTTAAGCCATATTCAGTTTTTGGGGCATCAAAGACAAGAAATCTTCAGACTGAGGCTTCACCCATGAACCCCTACATAATTTCCCCCGAAATTTCACAATTTTCAAAGGAAATTTCTCCTCCACCTGTTTAGTAATGTTCATGCTTCTCTTTGTAGATTTTAACATGAGCATATAAAATGGTCTCCTTATTATCACTTAAATTTTCCGAACTTTGTCAGTTGGTGTTGATTTTCAGCAAATTTGGTGCATCAAAGACAAGAAATCTTCAAAGCTTTCGCTGGACCCTTTCAATAGGCCCTTAATGGGACTTTTTCTCATAGATCCCTACACCCTTGTTTAGCCCCATGCAAGACCCCACGATTTTTTCATTTACATTTTGGAGACTCGTATTGATTTTAAGCCATTTTGGAGCGTAAAAAAACAAGAAATCTTTAGACCAGGGATTCATCCATAAACCCTTGAACAATTTCGCCTGAATTTTTCAATTTGCAGGAGCAATGTCTTCTTTCATCCTATAATGCTAATGATCACCCTATCAGTCTATAATGCTAATGGTCCCCCATCAGCCTATAATGCTAATAGTCACCTTATCAGCCTATAATGCAAATGGTCACCCTATCAGCCTTAATGCTAATGGTCACCTTATCAGCCTATAATGCAAATGGTCACTTAATCAGCCTATAATGCAAATGGTCACCCTATCAGCCTATAATGCAAATGGTCACCCTAACAGCCTATAATGCTTATGGTCACCTTATCAGCCTCTAATGCTAATGGTCACCTTATCAGCCTATAATGCAAATGGTCACTTAATCAGCCTATAACGCCAATGGTCACCCTATCAGCCTATAATGCAAATGGTCACCATAACAGCCTATAATGCTTATGGTTACCTTATCAGCCTCTAATGCTAATGGTCACCTTATCGGCCTATAATGCAAATGGTCACCTTATTAGCCTATAATGCAAATGGTCATCCTATCAGCTTATAATGGTAATGGTCACCTTATCGGCCTATAATGCTAATGGTCACCCTATCAGCCTATAATGTTAATGGTCGCCGTATCAGCCTATAATGCAAATGGTCACCATATCAGCCTATTATGCTATGGTCAATGGTCATACTATCAGTCTATAATGCTAGTGGTCGCCCTATCAGCCTATAATGCAAATGGTCACCCTATCAGCCTATAATGCTTATCTCAGTAGATTTAAACACTCTTGCTTCACCCACGACTCCACTATTTTCATTTACAATTACTTTGTGTTGATTTTGGGGCATCAAAATCAAGAAATCTTCCAAATAACCTATAGCCTTCGTCTATGAACCCCACAATTTTGGCCGATTTCTCTCAACTTTAGAGGAAATTTCTCTTCTGCCTATGTAACAATGGTAACCAATATTTCAAAACGAGAATTTAAAATTGTCTTCTTTTCATCAATTAAATTTTCAAAGTTTGTATTGATTTTGATCCATTTTGGAATAACAAAACAAAACAAAAACAATCTTACCTTCCAAGTGCTTCGCTCCTGTAACACTACTAAGTTTCGCCTTGTACGCAGTCAGGGTTCAATTAGCGTGCATATGCTTTTTCGCAGCACCGCGTTCGGTACTTAAGTACTGTGCCCCAAGCCAAAATATGGGGTGTCATCATTATGCCGAGTCGGGAGGGCATGATGACCCATTATCTAGCCGAGTCTGGCATGATTACCTGCCCGACTGAGATTGGTATACGGTAGACAGGAAGGCTGCCCGCCCCCTCCCCCGCCTTGTACAACCAGGATTATATCTAGCCGAATCGGACATGATTTAGGTATTACACAGTTATATCTCTGATCTAAACAGTGCACCCGACATTTTAATTCTCTGCCCGACTAAGACTAAGTACTCAAGAATCATGTTGTCAGCATGTTGTCGGGAGGACATGACCCCGATATCTAGCCGAGGTGGGCATGATTCCAATAAATCATTGATTTAAACAGTATATCTGACATTTTAATTCTCTGGCTGACTATAGATTGGTGCCTAAGTATCGTATTGTTATCATCATGCCGAGTCACAGGCGGACATGTCCATAAACGGCAGAACTGGAGGGTCACAGTTTTCTCAAAAGTTTAAAAAGTGGCCTTTTTCAGAGATAAAAAGTGCCCTTTTTCTGTGGGAAAAATGCCCTTAAAAGAAAAAGCCCTTTTAAAGACGAAAAGTGCCTTTTCAGAGAAAGAACATGCCCTTTTAAACATTGAAAACCTTTTTTTCTTTATAGTTATCTGATTTTTGATTAAAGAAAATAACACAAATATTGCCCTGAAAAGACTGAAATTTCACGTGATTCGCGCGCATATTCTGAATTTTTCCCTTAAACAAAAAGTTGGGCCCAACAGCCAGCGATGTTGGACTTCCCTAGAGTAAGGGGTGAAGGAGGGCAAGAGGTGCCCTTTAAAAATTGGAGCGGACAAGGCAGGAAGTGCCCTTTTGAAAGTTGAGGGCGGACCGGGGTATAGAAGGTGCCTTTTGAAAGTTACATGATATAATTCTAGGTCATTCTTGAAACTTGAAAACAAATAAGATATACTCCTTCACAAATCCTATATAGTACATAAAAATGTAACACACATTTATTATTTATTTGACTAATTTAAAGCATGTTATTCACCAGGGTACCTGACACGTAGGACCGTAATTGTTAAAATCCTAGGCCTTTTACCTATTCACCCAATGGGAAATTGCTATTATTGGTCCTGGCTCCACAATCTTGGGAGGAGAGTCAAAAGTGGGGGGAAGGGGGAATCAAATCACAAAATCACGATAAGATACAAAGAAATCACCATACAAATAGTATACATTTGAGAAAAAAAAAGGGGTGGGGCAAATGCCCCTTGCTCCCCCAAATCCCGTCTATGCTCAACCTGTGTAGGAACCGGGAAACGTACCTCCACTTTTTGAAAACTGACAAAAGTGCCCTTTTTAAAAATGAAAAGTGGCCATCAATTATTGTCACTTGATTTTCTGCCCCCTCTTGCCTCAAGTTCCTTCCGACACCCCTACCAACAGCCTTATACATACATGACAATATCCCCTCTTCGCCTCTTCCTACTTTTGTTTTCTCACTTTATTTGTACACGCTCTTTAAACCTAAAACTAAAATTGTTATATTTTTGGACCACAATATCTTGTATTTTTGAAGCTGTAAATATAAAAAATGAAAGGAAAATTGGTTACCAGTAATGTTTGAACCTATAAAAGTTTATACATTTTCCGTAGTGTGGTGGTGGTGCGTGTGTGTGTGTGGGGGAGGGATGTGTGAGGGGAGTGACCATATATATATATATATATATATATATATATATATATATATATATATATATATATATATATATATATATATATATATATATATATATATATATATATATATATATATATATATATATATATATATATATATATATATATATATATATATATATATATATATATATATTTATTATATATATATATACATTATATATATATAAATACATATAAATATATATATATATATATATATATATATATATATATATATATATATGTATATATATATATATATATATATATATATGTATATGTACATATTTATATGTATATATATATATATATGTATATATATATGAATATATATATATATATATATATACATATATATATATATATATATATATATATATATATATATATATATATATATACATATATATATATTTATATGTATTTTATATATAATGTATATATATATATATGTATATATATATATATATATATATATATATATATATATATATATATATATATATATATATATATATATATATATATATATATATATATTTATATGTATATATATATATATATATATATATATATATATATATATATATATATATATATGTATATATATATATATATATA